>OY728151.1:1960953144-1961431065 GCA_963277665.1 Viscum album
TTCAAAGAGCAAGGCAATTCAAGAATGTCCAGCACCACGGTGTATAACTGAGCTACACAAATTTATTGTTTTTGCAGGTATTTATTGGTGTTTTGTCCAGAATATTTCCATATTGGATAACCCATTAAAAAAGATCACACATAAAAGGGGTTATATTAGTTTGAAAAAGTGTTTGAATAATTTTTTTAAGAATAGAAGATATGATTAATCAATGCTTATATGTTGACTCTACCATCGGGGAATGATGGGATTATTATTTATTGTGATGTTTCAATGAAAGGACTTCATTGATTCATTATAGAGAATGATAGAGTTATTTCCTATGAAAAACGATAGATATAAATTCATGAGAAAAACTATGTCACTCATGATCTTGAGTTAGCAGCTGTAATCTTTGCTATGAAATTATGGAGACACTATCTCTATGTTGAAAAATGTGAAATTTATTCTGATAACAAGAGTTTGATGTATATTTTTTCACAAAAACAACTCAACATATGGTAATGAAAATGGATTAAACTACCTAAGGATTATGAATTCACTATACTCAACCATCAAGGGACGGAAAATAAGTTGGTAGATTCTTTAAGAAGAAATGATCATAGAGTTCTGAACAATATAATAGTTAAAAGGGATCATATTTTCATTGATCTAGTAAAGATTGATATGTGAATAACCATGTAAGGTGAAACATCAATTGTTTTTAAAATGTTTTCCAACCATCAATACTAGAAAGGATAATGAGTTCTCAGACTGATTATGAAGAGTTTCAAAAGAAGATTAAATCTTTGAATGATGGGAGATTTAGTGACTTCGTATATGAAGATGGAATTTTGAAATTTGGGAAGAGACTTTGTGTTCCTGATATACCTGATCTAAAAAGGGAATTTTTGGATGATGCTCATAGCTCCAATTTATTTATAAACCCTGATAGCACTATGATTTATGGATATTTGAAGGAATTTTTTTGGTTGGACAACATGTAGTGGGAGATTGCTGATTATGTGACAAGATTTATGGTTTCTCGACTGGGGAAGGAAGGAAGACAACATCATACAGGAGTCATGCAATATTTTCCCATGTTTGAGTGGAAATGATATGATATTACGATGGAATTTGTCATCGTAATACCAAATACTCCTAGAAGTAATGATGTAATATGGATCATTATTGGCCTTCTTACCAGACCACACTTTTTATTTCTATAAGAGAAGATTTACCACATGAATATATAATAAGTCTATATATTAATTAAGTTGTAAGACATCATGGTGTACCCCTATTGATTGTTTCTTATTGTGATCCTCATATTACATCATGATTCTAGAAAAGCATTTGTAAGGCCCCGGATACTGAACTTCCTTTGAGCACTGCATACCACCCTCAAACTGATGTGCAATCAAAATAGGCTATTAAAACTATAGAAGAAATGTTTTATATCTTTCTCACATGACATTCAAGGAATGTGGGATCAATATTTATATATGATAGAATTTTTTTATAACAGTCAATTTCATTCAATTATTCAAATGAAACCATATGTAGTGTAATATAGATTGAGATTTCACACACCAACTTGTAGGGATGATGATAGTGAAAGAAAACTCGTAGGACCAGAACATGTTGAGGGAACAATGTAAAAGGGTGAGGTTATCCAAACCCATATCAAAGCAGCTCAAAGTAGGAAAAATAGCACTGCTGATAACCAAAGTAAGGATTCAGAATTTATAGTAGGTGATCATGTTTTCTATATGGTATCGCCATGGAAGGGTGATATATGATTCAGTAAGAAGCGGAAATTAAGTCCCAGGTACATCGAACCTTTGAAATTCTAGAACAAATTAGAGTTGTAGCTGATCATTTTGCAATGCTTCCATGTCTCTCAAATGATCATGATGTGTTCCACATATCACAATTGAGAAAATACATGCCTGACCCAATGCATGTACTGACCTATTAGTAAATTGAACTCAAACCTAATATGACTTATTGTGAAGGGCCTATCATGATTTTTGATACATGAAAACAAGTGTTGAGAAATCAGATGACTCTTCTGGTAATATTTCTAAGGAGAAATCATAAGATGGAAGAGGAAAAGTGTGAACCCGAAGAACTTATGATGAAGAACCACCCAAATTTTTTGAACAACATTATATCAGAAATTTTGAGGACAAAATTATTTGAAGGAGGGTATAATTGAACACCCAAAGCTTCCACTGTACGTTTTCCTTTGAATAATGCAATGGCTTGCATTGTACGCAACTTCGAGATTCTAACACACCGCGACCAACGAAACTAGCCATTATGAATATTAATACCCAATTTTTGAAATTTTATAAATATTATTTTTCAAAATGGACTTCATTTTTGGATTCGGAATATAAATATTATCTTAGGGAGGATTTTTGGTATTTTTCTTAAAACATTCAATTTTATATGATTAGTGAAAAACAATGTGTTATTGTTTAAAATTGAAATTTTCTTTAAATAATTATTTATTTAATTTATATTTATATTAGGTAAAAATATATAAATAATACATATATATGTTCAATTTAATTCAATTGAGTCATTTTATAATAATATTATATATATACAATTTTATCGAACTTTTTAATGTCTTTTACCCACCTTCTATGTGCATGGTTGAAATTTACATAAAATGTAATTTTACCACTTCTGTGAATATATTTAAAAAATCCAAGACACATGTTTTGTATCTATATGTAAAATTTGGTTCAGTTAGACGAAAATAATTTTTGGTGAATAGTAACTTTTGACATTTATTTACCACAGTTAAAAGTTAATAGGGTAATTAAAGGTAAAAAATATTATAATTACCCTAACACATGTCGTAATTTTTTTTGGATAAGTGTTTTTTGACCAAAATAAACCATTGAAATAAAATATGAATCTTTTGGTCTACTTGGATTAGATTAAGACATTTATTATAATTTTATTTAAAGAAGAGTTCAAAGTGTTATATTCAAATTTTACGAAATAAAAACATTTTTAATATAGGGATAAAAATAAGATATACTCAACTATAACTATTAATTTGAAAGATAAAAAAATTTCTACACAATTGAATTTTATTTATAATTTTTGTAAATTAAATAACATAATATATTTATGACATAATGATGATGTAGTAATTAATTTGTTAATGAAAGATTAAAATAATTGATATTATAAATATAAAAATAAATATAAATTAAGACTTTTGATGAATTCAACTAATTTTATAGATTAATATGATAGTATATGGCCGATTAAATAATTTTGTTTCAAAGTTATAATGTTTTTATGTCTTTGAACAAACAAAATACCAAATAGTGTCAAAATTGACATAAATGAGTTTATCAAAACAAATAATATATTATTAATTGATATAACATTCCCAAAAATCTATGTCTATGTCAAAAGACATAGATAAGGTTTGATATAAAAGTAATGAACAAATTGTTGTTTTTTTGGATTTTTTTACTATGTAAATTAACCATTTATAATAATAATTGAAGAATACAAGGTAAAAGTTAAACGATTTGACTAAGAGTTAAATATAAAAGATAAGTTTAATATGGTGACCTAAACCTATCTAAAAAATATTGTATGAGAGGTTTTCAACCCATCCCCAACTTATTATTTAAATAAATTATTTTGGGGCCATTATTAACCGAATATAATTGTATAATAAAAAAAATATTTCAATCTTTTACAAAATTGACCCTCACCTCTCTTATAAAAGGGTTCATACCCTTCTCTTAATTTCACACCTCCAAAGCCATATTTCTAGGCCATACCTGACTAAAATATCCTCCCATGTTTCCTCACTTCAACCTAGGGGCATTACTTTGTTCAGAAAGCAAACCTAAAGATCATTTTTGATCAAATTAAAAGGAAACACCCGAATAAGTGATAATAATTTCACAACCTCTATCAAAGTTTTTTTCTTCCTCCACTTCCTATTTTATTGTTTTTTTCATTCCAAAATAATAACTCCAGTACCTTATACGTACTGTAATTTTATTATAAATATGTCCAAACCATATTCATTATTCTATTCATCCTATAAATGACATGTCGTCATACGTGTGTACGTACGAATTTCCATCTCCACATCGTGTTATAGTTTGTTATTAAAACACTTCATTCCTTGTGTGGGTATAATAACTAGTGTAACAGGTGTAAATAATAAATATAACTTGTTTTTTATTATGAATATATGATATAACATCCAATTACATACTATTTCACCATCAATATAATGATATTGTTGCTCGTGCGTACGTAAGGATTACCGTCTCCACAAATGTGATGAGATTCATTCCACATCGTAATAATTCAAGGGTAATTTATATTTAATGATTAATAATAATTTTTAAGAACTAAATATCATTATGGAATTGAATCAAATACATCTTAACCATAAAAACATGTCTTACGTAACCAATCCTATAATGGAAAACGAATCAGTTAACCCCCAAAACAATGATACTACTCAAATATTATTGACAATGAAATATTAGAATATCATATATGATATCCTATTTATGTATTTGGTACTTTTATAATTTAATAAAAATTATTTAACTATTATATAGTAGTTTAACATTCCCTATATCAAGTAAAAGTACAAGGTAAGGGTGAATTCTATAATCTCTTCATTATCATAGGCTATTTATATGTGAATATCTACTGGGACCTCTTCATCATCCACATCCGTGTATCATAAAAATTTATACCCAAACATTTTAACTAATTCATAGAATATGTGTTAAGGTCATTTATACACTTGTTTTAATTTTTATAAAATGTTTATAAAGGAATATTTACTTCATTTTCCAAACCATGTCTTTTAGGACCATTTAATCAAAATTAATGAAAGAATTTTTCATAACATATATGGCGAGTGCATCAATTTTCCATCATTATAATATCTTTGAAACTTCTCTTAGAATCTAATATGAAAATTCCCTAAATAAATGATTTCTTTTATAAATAATGTATTCAAATTTCGTATGCCAATTTTAATATGAATGTTTATGTAATTTTTAAACCTTTTCATATGAGGAATACATTGGACTTAGTATGTGATTGGTGGATCCCACTATAGCTCCTCGATTCATCTAAATGTCTCATGAGACAAACTAGTGATTGGAACAAGCCCTTAAAAATGTTTTATTTTTAGTCTTGGAACGGGGTTTTGACTATGTGGTTATAAATTCGAGAATTATTCATTCCATCATTATGAAATTTTCAACTCATATTGAATGTGATTATTAGAAAAGTAGAATATCCATCAGAATAAGTAAATGTCATTATTTTATTTATATTTTCCATATTATGCTGTAGTTTATGTTTAAATGGATTATGTTTTAGTCTTATAAATTGTTTTAAAATTTTATGGATATTTTTGAATATTTCTTATGTATTGATATCCTTACTAAAAATCTATGATCACCCCATTCTATGTTCTATTTTTCATAGGATTTGAAGAAGTTTAATATGGATGTCCTGTAGGGATATTCTAAGGGTGATGAATGTGTTCAACGAAGACACAATGTTATTGTTTTTCATTTCATTATGTAATGTGGATCTTATGTATGTATCTAATACTTCCAAGTCTACTAAACTGATCATTCATTCAAGACATGATCACTTGTATTATGCCTATGTTGTGTAATACTGCTCTGACTCTAGGTAACTGGGGTCGGGGAATTACATGGCCGACTTGGAAGGAAGGTTTAGCTGACCCCATATTATTTGTTAAACATTAGTATCATAGGGATTCTTAAAATGATGTGTGTTATAGATATGTCATTTTGTTTTTATTTACTTTTTTTAAAGTAGTTTGGACTCTCCAAATTCTGGAAGTAAGTGCATGAAGTGGCCTTTCCAGAACACTTCCATGTCTGAACTCACCATTCCATGTGTATTTTGGTAATTTGTCACCTAGTTTGAGTCATAATTATAGATGTCATTTGAATTAACTATATTGAGAGATTATTTAAATGGAAAATTTATTTTATTATTGAATCGTCCATTTTTGAAAAATTCATATGTATATTAAATATTTATTACTTTAATACATTGATATCAATACCCGATGTTGGTCATATGATTTTTGAATCTACTCTTGAATAACATATTTTTTCTTATGATTGTTATGTACTGACTCCAATTACAAGTATTCTAATTTTGATTTTGGAATTTTTGAAGCAACTTCTATAAGAATATGTTATGTTTTAACATTCTTTGATAAAATATTTAATAAAAAAATTCATTCTTTGGGTCATGAAGTTGTCTAGAACACGGTATGTGTCATGGAACATGACACAAAATTTATATATCACCAACCAGCTAAAATCAACGGTTTAAAAGGACCACAAGAATATGAATAGTGAATTTATTGGATTAGGATGATATTTGTCATTTTGAAGATTCTTGAGGAATATAATGCGAGGTTCAACAAGTATATTTGTGAATGAAAATGAAAAATATTGTGGGACTATATTATGAAAGATAATTTTCATAAGGATCATTATTTGGCTTCATTCAGGAAAATATTAAACCATCCCTTTTAGCCATACATAACATGAAAAAATGGAAAATGGCTTTCTGAACATAGATTTGGGAGAGTGTACCATCATATAGTATTCCACCTATTTTTCTTAAATTATGCATTTAGCATTAGAGATAATCATAAATGATTACCTAAAGACTCTATGGATTGAGTTGGGGATGGGGAATGATATTTGATCATTGTAAATTCTTATGTTCCTTACAACCATTTCATAAAAAGTTTGAAAAATAAATATTTAGATGAGGATATCATAAATAAAAAAATATGTTTTGGTAGACATTTAGTATATATGTATCATTTTCCAGGGTAAATCTTTTGGATATAATAGGTAGTGAAAATTCATCAAATTTTCTTCCAATTTAGTTGTGGTGGATTCATTCAGATATTGGAATGTTATTCTATAACAATTTTAGAATCATGGTATTATTGATACTAATTATTTGGTTTCTAACAAGTCATGTCATCATTGCAAAAATTATCACTATCAGAATTTTTGTGGTAATCTATACGATGGGAATAATCCAAGATCCAAATTCATAAAAAGCCTGCATGTTCTTACAAATCTGTCGAAGGGTGGTTGATCTCATCCTTAGGATAATGGAGAATTCACATGACTACTAAATCATTAACAGGAGGGGACAAAAAAATGACCTTATGTGGGTGAGTATTCACCATAGGAATATGAAGTAGGGCTAACCATAGCTCTACGTACGATGTTTATTTCATCTTCTATGATGAAAATAATCTATGATATAGGTTTTAATCATTTTTTCTTATATTTAATGTTTTTTTGAGCTGGTATTAAAATTGTGTGAGACCCCAGGTTTTGAGCCTGTAAGAGTTTGAAATCTTTCTTAATGTTATTCCAGAGTAGGGTGTTCAGACGGCGTGTGATTCCGAGCCCTAGTGTGGCGGAAATTACATTTTAAGTCCATTCACACTCGACACACCATTATAAACTGAATAAATCATAAACAGTTACTCCTATGGGAAAAATTATGGCATTGTTGAGTCCGGAACATGTAATTTACGCTAGGAGGGGTGTAACTTTCGCGAGTGCGGCCCTTCTGTGGAAAACGCCACCATGGGCGTTTCTGTTATTTGGAGGCCCCAGGCGTGTACTTTGAAACTTCTTAATGGAGGTTCAGATTAAAATTTTGGGACCTCCGTTGCATTCAGAACATAGGTTTTACCCTAGGGGAAGCTTAATCCTGACCCCACTGAAAGTTCAGGTACGAGGGGGTCTACAGGTGGGGGGTTTAAGTGTATTTCTATTTAAACACATCCACCCCCACCCTTACACATCCCCTACTTTCTACTCTAAGGGATTCCTCTCAACAAGATCCTCCCCTCTCCTCCCCTCTCCTCCACCTCTCTGGCAAGGCGCGACCACTCTGGCGGATCGTCGACGATGCTACGGGATAGGCCCAACAAGGTAGGATCGTGCGTTTTAAATGTTAATTCCTGAAACCCCTTCACAATGAAATTACATGCATCAAAATTATGGATGATCGTGGAGATAAATCCATGGTTGTGTAAGGATTTATTTTATCTTCCAAACGATCCTTTATGATTGAAATTTCGAGTCCCTGGATGTCCGAGGAGGTCCCAGGAATTTTCCCGGCCGTTTTCCTCTTTTTCTAGATGTTCCAGGGAGGTTCGGAGAGCGACGGTGGAAGAACAGGGCGTTCCAGGCAGTAGAGGCACATTCCAGTTGTGGCAGAATTCTAGGACGGTGGTTCGGCGGCATACCCAAGTGGCGCGGTAGACCCTGGCTGTGCGGGGTGTCCCTGGAGGCGGTAGCGGGCGAGCTCACCGGGGCGCGACGGGGCGGGATCGCGGCGCGTGACCCCATGTGAGTACAAGGACCCCCCATCGGCGGGTCCCTGAACGAGAACACGTCTAGACATGAGGGCCGGTTGGCAGAGGCATGGACCAGGGGTCAGTGGCTGGGCCAGCCAGTGCGGGCCGGCCTAGGTCTGGCGGACCGACCGGCCCATTCCCGTCCAGCCCAAGGGGTCCGTCCCCTCAACATCGGACACCTGTAACATTCACTATGTGTGTCCATTTTTCATGACGTCTATGGTAGTGAAATACTTGGCTCAAGAAGAAGATTTTGAGTTAGTCTTGGGAATTTTTATTTTCAGACACAGGGGCTCGATGGCACGTCACGCTCGTTATGTACTACGCTAGGATTCTTCTTTCAGGCGGCGCGAGCATATACGGAGTCCATTTAAGGCATCGTAGGCGGCGTTGTGACCCTAGCGTTGGTATGAAGTTGTCCAGGGTGATTTCAAGCATTGAATCCGGAGTTTAGGCATGGGCCCCATGGGCCGTATTTTATGTTGTGAGCAGTATTTTGCAACTTTTTCATCAGACATCTGTTCGGGGCGAATGAGTAGTTGTTTTGGCGTGTTTTTTAGAGCATTGTGATGGTGTAGTTCATAAAGACATTTTTAAGACTGAGGTGTGGGCCCCAAGAGTCGTTGTATGGCCGTATAGCGGTGTGGAATAACTTTTTCGTTGGGTGTCTACTTTCAGCAAGTAAGTACTATATCTAGCATGTTCTTCTGCGAGGATTACAACCGTGTAATCTCCTTGGGAAAGTGGAGACTCTTTCGAGATCTCATTAAATGTGGGGACATGAAAGGATGGTGGTCATAGGTTTCATTGACGCTCTCCGACCCAATGCATGATCGCGATGTTAGCGACACCCAATGATGGCACGGGCAGCGCAATGTTATCAGAACAGTTACAGGTTTCCACTCCAGCAAGGCTAGGCAGTGGGTTACCCATTGACCATATGGTTTCCCCTCCCGCGGGGCTGGGCAGTGGGTTACCCATTGAATTTAGGGTTTAACATCTAGTTGGGATGGATAGTGGGTTACCAGAAGATCTTTTAGGCTTTACCCTCAGGCAGGGATGGGTAGTGGGTCACCTGATGACCTTTTGGGGTTTACCCTCCTGTTGGGCTAGGAAGTGGGTTACCCGATGACTTCTTTCAGACTCTGCCCCTTTCGACGAGGCTAGGAAGTGGTTTTTCTCCATGGTTATCGGAGAAGGGATTTATGGTAGTACGACATAGTGATGAGGCAGCTTTGACGCGCGGTACTGTTGGTCATCAATGATGGATATCCTTAGAACTATTGGCCACTTATCCAGGGATGGGCTTGGAGATGGAGATCCCCTGACGCACTTGTTCGGGTTTCCTGTTGAGAATATATGTATACACCCTAATTTTGTTCCCACTCCTAGGGTTTAGTTACTCTCTTTCTTGGAGGGGCGATGACTCATGGGGTATTGCATGTGATTTCGGTGTATAGTTCCTCTTGGTTGGATGAGTCTATTTCCTTTCTATTTTTGGGTTCAGCTACACTCTCTCTGTTTTACTCTTTAATTGTTTTGTATATCGTTTAATGTCTAATACCTCCTTTGTTGATCCCTCGAGCTTTTAAGGCTTCCTACTGAGTATCCTTATACTCACCCCTACTTGGGTTTTTCCCTTCACTTGGTGCACCCTTGCAGATGACAGACTGGTCGATCGAGACATCGAAGGAGCATAGAGGACACATGAGCATGGGTTGTGTTCAGTGGATGTAGTAGGACATTCAGGTGTGAGACTCACCAGCTGTTTACAATCATTTACCTAATTCTGGGTTGTTTCACCTTTCCGGTTGGGTGTGTGTTTTTCGCCTTTTTTTATTCAGTCTACCTTTCAGCAATTTACTTTCTTCTATTTAAGGGTTGATGCATGACTGTGGTTGGGTTATAGTAGTTTTCGTTCGGTTTCTTTTTTTACTCTTCACTTCTGCATTGAGTGGGCTGTGTGTGTGTGTATACAGGTACATAGGAAAAGGCCTCCTCGATATTGTTACGCCTTCACCACTGGTTGCCAGCCCCTGACCTATACAGGTGGGCATGGGGTAGTTGTGACTCGAGACCGGTAGGGTCGGGTCGTAACAAAGTGGTATTAGATGTGGTTCGTTCAATGGGGTTTTGTTGAGATGTCTCTAAAATGTAATTCGATAGGATTTATGGAAATAGTTTTGACGTGTCTAGAGAATGCCTCTCAGGACAGAGAGACTAGTGGTGGTACAGGCGGCCAATGTATCCATTCACGAGGACCCATGTAACCGGCTTGTCAACTCGGAACGCTAAAACACTTGTTGCAGTGAAATTTGGAACATGTATCTAGAAGGATTGAGTTTTGACTATCTTTTTTTTTGAGTTAGAACCCCCTTGTTATTACTGATATATATATACATGCTCATCTGATCGTGGTAATCCTCAATAAGTTTCAGGATTCCCCAACGACAGCAGCCAGCTAGATTACCCTCTCTAGTTCGTGACGACGTCCTTGCGAGGGACGAGGAATCAGTTCATGGACCCTTATGTGATCCCCTTCCACCCAGTGCTTCAAAAGTTGACCCACCACCTGAGGAGTGGCAGTTAGTACTGAAAGAACATGCCGAGGTTGAGCGCAGGCTGAGTGCGCTCTGAGACATTCAGTGTCAGGGACCACAGAAGTTCCGTGGAGACCTAAATCCCCAGGCTGTGGAAGACTGGATAGAGTTCGTGGATCGGCTTTTCAGACTGGTATAGACACAAGAAGACCGGATCGTATCCCTAGTTACTAGCCTTTTCTTGGGGATGGTCAGGCATTGTTCGGGGTTGGTTACGCAGACCCACGACGAGTCTTCTCTTACGTGGGATAGATTCCAGTAGCTCTTTCAGGAGGAGTACTCCCCCATATTGCTTACGTTCCATTCAGATTCAGGATCTACTAGATCTGAAGCCGAGGGGGGATGACCGTGGTTCAGTACTCAGCCAGGTTTACCAATCTAACACACTACTTTCAGGATATGATCCGCGAAAGTTACTTCCATGCACAGAAGTTTGAGCAGAGTCTTCACCAGGAGATCCAAGATAGTCTAGTACCCCTGTGTGTCCCTACATATGTTGGGGTTCTAGAGCAGACACTCTTAACAGAGATCTTCTTGGAAGAGGGACACCAGCTGACAGGTGCTAGCAGTGGCCGCATCCCAGGAGAGCCTTCGGTGACAGGAAGGCGGTAGAGAGCAGATCCTTGGTCAAGGACACCCTTCCGTTAGTAGACAAAGGGGCAGGGACATACAACGTCGTGGAGTCATGGAGCACTGTGGTAGGAAAGAGAGAGCCGGTGCTATACCTATGATGGGCGGGGCCACCTAGCATGAGACTACTTGACCAGTCATACCGAGCAGTCGTGGAAGGTAGTGGGCACACTACAGCGGCATAGGTAGTGTCGTGATCAGTTATCCCCTCAGGCGGGGATATGGTGGTCCTCAGGGAGGTGGAACAAGAAGAGTGGCAGGACCTAGAGGTCCGGGATGACGTTTTGAGGTCCTTCCACCTCCACCGGCAGGCGGCCCACGCTAGGCTCAGATAGCTGGCGGTAGGGGTCGCGAGCAACTTCAGGCTATGGGTGTTTATGACCCCAAGCACACGAGATGGTTTGATGTACTCTTTTTGTTTAATCTACGCTTACATAGGTACTTGTAGACATCGCTGTCAGCCACTCCTTTATATATTTAATTTTGGTACGAGAGTTGCAGCTTCTTGTAGAGGTGATGACACCTACACTTAGCCTTGAGGTTCCTATAGGAAGTTCATCGTTGGTGACCTTTATATGAAGACTGTGTGAAAAGCTGTTCGAAGGATGGAGTTTCATGTGGGACCTAATTTTCATCACGATGGAACCTTATGACATCATCCTTGGCATGGATTGGCTTTCTATGGTTCACGCCTAGGTAGACTGTCATCACAGATGAGTCATAGACATGTTTTCTGTTGGGATGAGGTTCACCATCCGTGGTGAACGATCCCTCATGGCAGAGAAGATGAGTACTCTGAGGAGGAGACCCTGGCCTTTTTTACACCAGTTGGAGAGCATGGCTCTTAGAGCAGCAGACGGTATAGGAACATGGATCCCTAATGTTGTAGAAGACTGCATGGACATCTTTACCAAGGATGTTCTGGGAATACCTCCAAGGTGATAGATGGAGTTCTTTATATACTTGCATCTTGGGACTGCCCTGATATCGTGTAAGGATTATCAGATGTCACCCACCAAGCATTAGGAGCTCAGACATCAGCTAGATGACCTTCATGAGAAGGGATTCATCAGGCCTAGTGTGTCCCACTGGGCAGCTCCAGTTTTGTTTGTGAAAAAGGAATATGTGAGTCGGCGGCTTTATGTGGATTATCGTGGCCTGAATCAGGCCATGATAAAGAACATGTATCGTTTTCTGGGGATCTACAACCTCTTAGACTAGTTGAGAGTTGTGAAGTGGTTCTCCAAGATTGATCTTTGATCCGACAACCAACTGTTGCAGGTTCGTGAGGTTGACATCCCGAAGTTGGATTTCTGTTTTCAATATGGGCATTACAAGTTTCTGGTAATTCCCTTTGATGTGACGAATGCCCCCGCCTTTTTCATGTCTATGATGAACCGAATCTTCTAGTCGTACATGGACCGTTTTGTGGTTCTCTTTATTGAAGACGTACTCATCTACTCCTCGATGGAATAGGAGAACATGGATAATTAAAGGATGGTCCTAGGTATACTCCGAGAGCACCAGCTATATGGGACACTCTTGAAGTGTCAGTTCTGGATTCATGAGGTTCACATTCTGGGGAATGTCATTATGGAGTAGGGATTGGCCATAGATCCTGCAATGATAGATGCAGTGCTTGATTGGGAGCCACCCAAGAATGATTTAGAGAAGTAGAGCTTCCTTGGAATGAAATGGTACTAAAGGGGGTTTGTGAATGATATCTCAAGGATTGATGCCCCTTTGACCACATTGAATTGAAAAGGATGGCTGTTCACCTAGAACGATCACTGCCAGAAGGCCTTCGAGGTGTTGAGATAGAGGCTAACTAGTGCTCCAGTGTTGAGGCTGCCAGAGGAGAGTGTTGAGTTCATAGTGTACTGCGACACTTCAGGAGCTAGGCTCGGTGAGTGGTGATGCAGCAGCAGGCATTGATTACATATGGTTCGAGGCAGTTGAGACCCCATGATCAAAACTATGAGACTCACGATTTTGATCTGGTAGTGGTGGTCTTCTCCCTGCGGTTATAGAGACACTACCTTCTGGGTGAGCATTTTATGGTTTACTCATACCACTATAGCCTCAAATACATCTTCACTGAGAGGGATGTGAATTTGAGGAAGAAGGGTTGGCTGGAGTTTCCACAAGACTATTATTTCGAGATAGTCTACACTCCAGGAAAGGGTAACGTAGTAGTAGATGATCCTAGCAGGAATTCCCCGGCTCGGTTAGTGCGGGAAGCTTCAGAGCAGTTGGCTTTCCTATGGCTGACCTTGGTGGAGGAGGAGGATACAGTTTTTTTTGTAGTTGATGGCGTTGACTCCTTCGCTCCTTGATCAATTGAGAGAGTCACAGCTGGGGGATGTTGATAGTAAGGTACTGCATGATGATATATCCATGGGAGACAAACTTGATGGGTATTCTGAAGGAGGGAATTACGATATCCTGTTCCAGGGGTGATTTATAGTACCAGTGGAGATCCAGGAGGAGGTGATGTGAGAGTTCCACACTTCTCTCTTGTCTATACATCAGATTGTGGGGACGATGTACATAGACCATCAATGGCTGTTTTGGTGGTCCGGCATGAAGCGGAGCGTAGCTGAGTTCATTTCATGGTGTCTTACTTATCAGTAGGTGAAGGCAGAGTATCAGGTTCCGGCAGGGTTGTCGAAGCCCCTTGATATCCCGGAGTTGAAGTGGGATGGCATATCTATGGACATCGTCACATCGCTCTCGTGTACAGAGAAGGGACACTATTTCATTTTGGTGATAGTGTACCGACTCACGAAGTCGGTTCACTTCATTTCCATCAGGGAGCAGATCTCAGTGGAGAATCTGGGTTGGTTGTACGTTCGGGAGATCTTCCGCCTTCATGGAGTACCCTCAACGATCATCTCAGACCGTGACACACATTTTACATCACGATTGTGGAGAGTCCTGTAAGAGGCATTCGAGAAGTAGTAGTGGATGAGTATAGATTTTCTCCCCCAAAAAAATGAGCAGACTGAACGCACTATCCTGGTGTTGGAGGATATTCTCAGGGTGTACGTGTTAGACGTTGGTCTGAGCTAGGAGGATCACCGACCCTTGGTGGAGTTCGCGTAAAACAACAGTTTCCAATATACTATCAGTGTGGAAACATTTGAGGCCCTCTACATAAGACCATGCAGGTCAACGTTGTGTTGGACTGTGGTTGGGGAGACCTCCCTCATGGGCCCATAGTTGGTGCAAGCGACGACAGAGAGGGTGTCGGTTATCCGTGAGCGGATGAATATGGCTCAGAGCAGACAGATGTCCTACAAATATCGTTGTCACGGTCCTTTGGAGTTCGAGAAGGGGGATCATATCTTTTTGAGGGTCTCTCCACGGGGTGGGACACAGTGGTTCAACCGAGGATGCAAGATGTCCTTGAGGATCATCAAAACCTTTGAGATCGTGAGTAGGGTCGGTGAAGTAGCCTACCGTCTTTCTCTACCCCCACAGGTGGAGAAGGTGCATGACTTCTTACACATTTCACAGTTGAGGAAATACGGGCACGAACCCACACTCGTTATTGACTAGGGAGAGCTGGACATAGAGGATGGAGCCACCTATGCGGAGCACCCAGTGGTGATCGAGGACCGGCATGAGCGGACACTACATGGAGGGACCATTCCTTTAGTTCGTGTGTTGTGGAAACATAATAGGGTACAGGAGAGCACCTCAGAATGGGAGAGACAAGTGTGGGCTCAGTATCCAGAGTTGTTTTTGTTGTTTTGTTTTTCTTGGACAAAAAACATGAAGGAGGGAATGATGTAAGCAACCGGGTTTTGAGCCTGTAAAACTTTGAAATCTTTCTTAATGTTATTTTATAGTAGGGCGTTCAGATGGTGTGAGATTGTGAGCCTCGGTGTGGCCAGAATTAAATTTTAAGTGTATTCACACTAGACACACCAAATAAACAAAATAACTACTAAACGGTTTCTCGAATGGAAAAATCGAGGGAATTGTTGATTTCGGTATGTGCCATTTACACTTGGAGGGGTGTACCTTTCACGGACGTGGCCCTTCTGTGGAAAATGCCACCAGGGACGTTTTTTTAATTTGGAAGCCCTGGGCGTGTCCTTTTTAACATCTAGGCTGAGGCTTGGATGAAAATTCTGAGACCTCAATTGCATCCAGAACGTAGGTTTTACCCTAGGGGCAACTTAACCCCGATCCCACTGAATGTTCCGGTATGGGGTCTATGGGTGGGGGGTTTAAGTGTTTTTCTATTTAAACACATCCTCCCCACCCTTACTCTTCCCCATTTTTATACTCCAATGTATTCCAATAAAAAAACTCATCCCCTCCCCTCCCCTCCCCTCCACCTCTCTAGAAAGGCGTGGCGACTTCGGCAGATCGTCAGTGAAGCTACAGGATACGCCCATCAATGTATGCTCGTTCATTTTAAATATTAATTCCTGCAACCCCATAAAAATGAAATTAAATTAGTCAAAATTATGTTTTATTGTCATGAAAGAACCATGGTTGTGTAGGGATTGATTATATCTTCCCAATGATCATTTCGGATCGAAATTGTGAGTCCTGGGGCGTCGGGGGTGGCCCCGGGATTTTTCTAGGTTGTTTCCATTTTTGTCTGGTGGTTCCATGGAGGTCCAGTGGGAGACGGTGGCAGAGCGGGGCATTCCAGGCAGCGGAAAAATGTTCTGGTGGCGGCAGCGGCATTCTGGGATGGCGGCGCGGCGGTAGACCCAGGCAGCGCGGCGGACGTAGGCGGCACGCGGTGTCTCTGGCAGCGGCAACGTGCAAGTTCGTCGGGGCGCGATGGGGAGGGTTCGCGATGTGCGACCCTGTGTGGGGATAGAGACCCACCTTCGGAGGGTCTCTGCATGAGACCATGACCAGCCACGAGGGCCGGGGGGGCACGAGCATGGACCGAGGGTCAGCGTCCGGGTCGCGCGGTTGAGCCGCGGGCCGGTGCTCTGAGACGGGCCTGCCGGCCTAGGCCGGTCCAGTCTAAGGGGTTCATCCACTCGACTTTGGAGAACTGTAACATTCACTATGGGTGTCCATTCTGTGTGTCGTCTGTGGAAGTGCCATCCTCATCTCTAGAAAAAGTTTTTAGGATGGTCTCGGGAAATTTTCATTCCCGATACGGGGCCTTGGTGGCGCGTCACGCTCGTTAAGTACTATGCCGGGATTCTTCCTTTGGGTGGAGCAAGCACATACAGAGTCCGATTAAAGTGAAGTTAGTAGTGTTATGACCCTGTTGTCAATATAAAGTGGTCTACGGTGGATTCAAGAATTGAATCAAGAGATGAGGCGTGGGCCCCATGGGCCGTCTTTTAAGCTGTGAGTAGCATTTTGCATCTTTTTCAACAGACATCCGTTTGGAGGGAATGAGTAGTTGTATTGGCGTGTTTTTCTGAGAGCATCACAATGGCGCAGTTTTCCCGACTTCTATTGGGACCGAGGTATGGGCCCCATGAGATGCCGTATGGGCGTATAGCGGTGTGGAATAACTTTATCATCGGGAGTCCGCTTTCAGCGAGTAAGTAGTCTATCACACATGTTTTTTCACGAGGATTATAACGTTGTAATCTGTCTAGGCAAGCAAATCCTTTTTCGAGATCTCATTAAATGTGGGAACAAGAAAGGTCATTGGTCGGAGGTTTCTTTGAAGCTCTCCGACCCAACGAATGATCGCGATGTTAGAGACGCCCAGTGATGGCGTGGGAAATGCAGAGTTATCAGACCAGTTCTGGGTTTACCGTCAAGCAGGGCTGGGCAGTGTGTTACCAATTTTCCTTAGGGTTTACCCTTTAGTTGGGCTGGGTAGTGGGTTACCGATTGAATTTAGGGTTTATCCTCTATTTGGGCAGGGCAGTGGGTTACCCGACGATATTTTAGGGTTTTCCCTCTAGCAGGGCTAGTCAATGGGTCACCTGACGACCTTTTGGGTTTTACCCTCCAGTTGGGCTCGAAAGTGGGTTACCCGATGACTTTTATCATACTCTTCCTCGATCGATGAGGCTAGGAAACAGTTTTTCTCTGTGGTTATCAGAGCATGGCTTTTTGGTTGTAAGGCTTAGCGAGGAGGTGGCTTTGACGTGCAGGACTATTGGGCATCAGTGATGGATATCCCTAGAACTGTTGGCGAATTATCCTGGGTTTTCATGGAGATGAAGATCCACTTATGCACTCATTCGGGTTTCTTATTGAGAATATATATATACACCCTACTTTGTTCCCACTCCTGGGGTTCATTTACTCTCCATCTAGTTGGGGAAAATACACGTGGGGTATACCACATGCTTTCCATGTCTAGTTTTTCTAAGTTGGATGAGTCTACATCCTTTGTTCTATAGGGTTGAGATGCACCATATGTATTGTACTCTTACTTTGTCATGTATATCGTTTACCGTTTAGAACCTCATTTGTTGCTACCTCGAGCTTTCGAGGCATCCTACTATGTATCCTTTTTCACACCCCTACTTGGGCTTTTCTAGCACTTGGTGTGCCCTTGCAGATGACAGAGAAGTTGATCGAGACTACGAAGGAGCGTAAATGACACATGAGATTGGGCTGCGTTCAGTGGACAGAGTAGGATTTTCAAGTGTGAGACACACCGGCTGTGTACTTTCATTTTCCAGTTTCTGGGTTGTGGCACATTTCGGGTAGGGCACATGTTTTTCCCCATTTTATTTTCAGATTACTTTTCAGCACTTTACTTTCTTCTATTTAGAGGTTGATGCTTGACTGTGGTTGGGTTATATTAGTTGTCCTTTGGTTTCTTTTTTTACTCTTCACTTCTACATTGAGTGGGTTGTGTGTGTGTGTGTGTGTATAGGTACTTAGACCAAGGCCTCCCTGAAATTTTTTTGCCTTCGTCACTTGTCGCTAGCCCCTGGCATATGGAGGCGAGCTTGGGGTAGTTGCGACTCAAGACCGATAGGTTCAGGTCATGACAATTTGGGTATTATTCCATTATGATTACTGGGTGTCTGTACCTTGACCTAATTTCGGATGTTTTTTCTCTTTTACAACCATAGATTAACGTTTATATTAAAATTGAAATTCTTCCTATAATGATTCCTATTTCAATTCAATCAAATAGTATGGAGCCTAATTTTTTGGTAGAACATAGGATTCATATTGTGGATATCACGTTATACAGATTCATTAATCCAAGTGTGTCACCATTTTCCATTCCTATCCTCTAATAATTGAATAAATAATAGTGTCTCAGACATTGTATATACTAATAGAAGATAAATCAATTTTCCTTTAAGAAAAAATATCTCTTTCCCACGATTGATGATCCATTTGAAAATCCAAGATTGCCATGATGGGTATTAAAGATTGATCTACTATTATGTTCCCCAACATTAGATTCTAATAAGTGGATAAACCTAAGACAAAATATTGTATCCAGCATAAGAATTTGAGGATTTTTTGTACCATTCATACTAAATAACACTTTGGTGGTGTTTATTATAAGTCTCCAACCTTAAAAATTACATAAACTTGATTTATGATCCCGAGTTCAGTTTCCCTAACATTGAGAATCTTTTTAGGTTTAGAGTATTAGAAAATTTGGACATTAATATTATATTACATATCAAATATTACAATGTAGACGTTTCTACTATATCTAATTATTTTCCACAACAATAAAATGCCTTAAAAACACACATTTTTTAATTTATAAAAATAATCTTGAATTATTAATTTCTCTTACCCTTCCTTATACCCTATGAAAAAATTTCAAAAACATAGGATGAGAAATAAAATTTCTGTAAGGGATATGAAATAAAGAATGAAAAAATTAGTCCATGAATACATACAAATAAATTAAATCCAAATATTCACACAAAAATCCTAAGTCCTTTAATATAGCTCAAGAAATCAAAATATTTTCAATTAACTCATAAAAATCATAAATCATAAAGATGTTTTGTGATATCAATAGCATACTTAAATTATTGAATTCAAAACTACAAATGGAGTAACCATAATATTTAGGTTTACAATACCCATGAAAATATATTCTATAAATATATTAAGAAAAAACATTAATGTCTACCTTTGTCATGTTACCAAATGAATTAGAGTGATATCAAGGGATCACCCTCAATAGGTTTATCACAGATCCACATGTATAAATAAGTAATTCCCAAGAACCATAACATAAACATATCATATGAACAAGCATAAATGAAAAATAACATTTCCACATTGCAGATATAACATATTAGTTCAACCTATTAATATAATCATTCTATTCCCAAATACCATTTCCAATACCAAAATAACCTAAAATGGAAATATGGTATTTATATTTCTTTTTTAAAATATTACAACTTATAGAGGAATCCAAATATCAAATAATGCTCATAGTGACGGGAGGGTCATTTTCGCTTCATACGTTTAAAAAAATCCTTCTTTTTAATTTAGTAAAATAATTTATAGAAAAGTAATCCATTTGAAAACAATTTAATGAAATAAAAAGTCAAGGTGTTTGATTACATACCATAAAAAATAATGTCATGTATAAATCAAAATATGCCTCAATGAAAGGAGATTAAGACGAAATATCTTACCCTGACTCAAAATATTAATGTATATTCCTTGTTATATCTAATTAATTAAATTAGGTTAATTTATTTTTTTTAAGAAAATTTTTAATGTTTATTATTAGTTTTATATAAATTATTACATTGTTAAAACCTTCACATAATTATTCAATTTCATACCAATTGTTTTGTCGATATTCGGTACTCGAGTGAAAAAATGAACATGTTTTGGTTTAAATTGTAAATGTAGTCAAAATTCCATCATCTTATTAATGATATTAACGATTTAAATATCACATATATCCTATATTTATTTATTTATAACAGTCCATTATATTTGTAGATATGAAATGAAATGAACTGTTCCTGGAGATGGTAGGTTTTACGTACACACGAATGTTACTTTCGTTTCATTGTCATACTAATGGAATGAAAAATAAATGATAGATATGTATATTATAATTCTAATATAATATATAATTTATATTTGTTACATAAGTAAATTTATTAAATCATTTATATGTTCCATTTATGGAATGAATGAGTCATAAAACTTTGAATGGGCGGTAGTCCACACTTCCTCAACTGAAATTATACTATTTACACACCATGGAAAGTGTGAAGGTATACTATAAATAAATAAAATATCTAAGAAAATATATAATATAAATATAATATATATATCATATTTAAATATAATTCTATAATAATGGCCACAATCAGATGAGGTAGGAGAAAATTGAACAATCATCATTTCGTAAAGAATTTTTTCACTGTACAAAAAAAATATATTTATATTCATTAGAGGGAGGTGTGTGCTTTTGTAGATAGAATAAATCACCTAAAACAACCTATGATATTGAGAATACTGATATTTTTTTTAATAATAAGATATGAATATAATAGCGTGTGAATAAGGAAAATAAATGAATGGAACTTGAGAGAAGACGATTCCTCTAAATCAGGTAACTTCTTTTGATTTGAACGAAATGGATTTCTTAAATTTTCCTTTTCCCATGTTTATCCCAAATGGCCCGAAGGACTTCATTTTTATTGATTTTTTATAACCCCCTATTCAAGGGATGAAGGAGAACCCTTACAAGGCCCGTAGGCTCATCAAATACATGGACCGTAGTCTTAAAAGATTACATGACGTGAAAGTCTTAGAGAATTCAACCAGACTATCTACAAGGAACTGCCCCTCCCCAACATCTGCATCCTGATAGTAGCTCTCCACCTTTGCATGGCCATCTGGCTAGGCTTCCAGTGTAAGCATAGGCTGGTCCTGATGGCATATCCATACCCTCTCATTCTGAAAAATCCATTTGGCTCTACTCTGGTGAGTGCACCTACTCTGAATCATCTTTTGGGGCTACTCCTTTTTTGGTAGTGTGTCTGGGGAAATTGCATGTGGCCCAAAATCCATGAGGTGACCCGAAATCCCTACTGACATGAAAGCCTGGGTGGCCCGAATGCCTTAAGGACTCCAATCCAAAACCAGTGGCTCAGGGTGAATAGGTCCAATTGCTGTAGTACAGAATAGTACCTGCTACAGTAACTGCTATAGTGACTACTACAATACCCGCACAGTGAACAGTTCTGCTACAATACCTGTACAGTGTACAGTTCGGCTACAGTACCCGCACAATGTCCAGTACTAATATAGTACTTCTATAGTTCCTGCACAGTACCTACTATAGTACTTCTATAGTAATCGGAAATATTCCTCTACCTAGTTTTGAACCTGGGTCTTATGTATGCACTTAAAGATACCTCACCAACTGGTTAGAGGTTCTTGTGCCATTTTCCCAAGATTAGGAATCTTGTTTGAAGGGAGGTATGTTGGTAGATTATTTTTCAAGATTTTGGATGATTCGAGGGGCTTGAGAGGTGTGAGTAATTTGGTATAATTTTTCTAATTCTATAAGAGGTGGGGGTCACATTAGCAATGTATTGAAATATTATTTTATTATATTGTTATTTTCAAATTATAATAGTCAAAATGTGATAAATTTGGAGTATAAAATGATAATGGGTAGAAATCCCTTAATCATATAGGTTTTATTTCATTTTAGGTAACAAAATAAACTTTTTCTTTTAGATTAACCATTTGTCAAAATCATTAACTCATACCATGTCTTCTTGTATTTTTGAAATATATTGTTACTGTTGTTATGATAAATTTCCAAAAGTATCGTTTGTGGATATTTAATGACTTTTTATTCATTATATATTACATTTGGACAAGTATTATGTTTTTATGACTATTATATTATTTAATAAAATATTATTTTGTTAAAAAACTCATTTATGTCAATTTTGACACATTTTTATAATAGATTTCACTTGACATCATAAAAACTTGATTCATTCGAACCAAAGGCAATAACTGAAAGTTAATATGTCATAATCATCCAAAAAAATCGTGGATGGCATAAAAATGTTCAAATTACTTGTATTTTAATATTTAAAATATCATCATGTCATAAATAACATTATTTATGTAATTTCAATGTAACACCCCAAGCTTCTACAGTACGCCTCTTTTTGAATAATACAGCAGCATGTGTTGTACGCAACTTCACGTTCTAACACACACCACAACCAATCAAACTAACCGTTATAAAGGGTTATAAACACTTTTTAAAATTTCATACATTTTATCTTACAAAATGGAATTCATTTTTGGATTTAGAATATTGAAATTATCATAGGGTGAATTTTTGGTATTTTTCGGATAACATTCATATTTTGACGAATAGTGAAAATTACTAATTTTTAATTAAAAACAACTTTTTTATTAGAAATAATTAATAGTGATAAATAATGAATCAGAGTGATTTTAAAGCATATTTAGAATATATTTTTACCATTTAATAATATTTTGGTCATTGGGCATAGTTTTACACTTAAACCGGACATTAACAAGTGTCAATCGTTTGATAGTTATTATTTCTTAAAAACACGCTTTTTGTTTTGACAGTGGGAATTAATTTTAAGTTAATTTCTGCCACTTCTGTGTTTTGAATTTAGAAAAATGGATTCCATATTTAGAATCAGTAGGTCCAAATTGTTTAAATAGTTATCTTTTATTTTTAGAAATTTTGAATAATTACTTCGGTAAATATTTATTTTACCATTGTTAAAGAGTAAATCCGGTAAATAAGTGTCAAAAATAATATTATAATAATACTAAATTAACCTAAAACGTGTTCTAACCCTATTGGTTGACAGACTTCCAACCATGGTAATTTATGGGTCTATTTTGGGACCCCATGGAGCCATTTGTATATGATAATGACACTTTATATTAATTGAGATTAAGTAAATACAAAAATGACATAAGAAAATATGTTTTATCGAAACAATTTTTTCATTGGGTTATATATTTTCTGTTTTCAAATATCAATATTCATTATAAATATAAAAATATTTCCTACCTCATGGTATTTTTTTATAATTTTTAGACATATAATAAACAAAATTATTTATGACACAATAATGATGTAGTGTTTATCTCATTAATAAATGATTTAAATAAATAAGATTATAACGAATAAAAATAATACCCAAAACATGTACAATTATTATTGGATGATTTCATATCGATCATGAGTCATCTTATCTTCAACTTTAAAGAGTTTTGGATCTTTAGAAACTAAATATCATTATATAATAATATAATATTTTCAATCCTTCCTAAAGAGCCCCTCCTCCCCCTTATAAATGGTAAACACTTATAACAAATTCCTCACACCTCTCAAGCCTTTTGGATTGTCCAACCTCTTAACAATTAAGCTCCCTAAATCACCCTCCTACTCCTAGAAGCCTTAATTTATTCAGAAAGCACTTCAAAAAGATTTTTTGGTTCAAACCAAAGGGAGTTAACCAAATTAAAGGTAACGATTTCTCTTAGCTTCTTTTATTTTATTTTACTTCTCCAACCCCTAAACTCTTATTATTAGTTTATTTTGTAACAACAACAGTATAATAAATATACATGGATATTGTTATAAAAAATTTTCTAACTACACTTACACACACCTCCATCTAATGGGTGATGAACATAAAGTTTCTGTGGAAGGAAAACAAACGCATCACGAAACGATGATTGTTCAATTATATCCTACCACCTCTTATGGTGGAAATTATGATGGAAATATAATTAAATATGATATTAATGATATTAATTTTATATATATGATTATGAAATTCCATTTTATATCATACCATTATTCGTTTCATGTTGTATATATATACGATAATTTCATTTGATGAAGTGCGGACTACCGCCCCTCAAAGTTTTATGACTCGTTCATACCATACATGGAATGTATAAAGGATAGTGTTAATGAACGTAAGTAATATATATAAGATATTATATTATACTGTAATAATAATATACTTATGTATCATTTGATTTTGATTCTTTTTAAAATGAGAAATGAAATGGAGGTAGCGTTCGTGCGTACGTACGGACTACCGTCTCCATGAAAGCGATGATATTCATTCCCCATCGTATCCATTCAAGGATAATTTCATTTGATGATTAAAAATAATTTTTACGGACTTGATATCATTCTGGATATGAATAATATAAAACCTATGGATAAAAAACACGGCTTACGTAACATAACATATAAAAGAAGATGAGTATGTGAACAACCGAAACAACGATAATACTAAAATATTATTAACAAAGAAATATAAAAAGATCATATATGATGTCATATTTATGTACATTAATCTTGTATAAATTAATAACAATTATTTAACTATTATACAGGAGGTTAACCTACCCTTGACCAAGTAAAAGTACAAGGAAATGGTTAATTTCACAATCTCCTTATTATCTGAGGTTGTTTATACGTAATTATCTACTGAGATCTCTTTATCATCCACATCCATGTTTCATAAAAATTTATTTCAAAACATTTTTATTATTTACTATACTATGGGATAATTTAATTTATACCCTTGTTCAAATTTTTATAAAATGGTTTGAAAGGAATCTTTCCGTCATTTTCCAAACAAGGTCCTTTTTAACATTTTCGACAAAATTAAGGTATGAATGTCTTTTTTAACTTATACAACGGGTGCTTCTATTTTCCACTATTATAAAATCATTAAAGTTTCCCATAAAAGATTATAATAATATTTTCAAAATAAATGTTTATTTATAATTATATGTCTCTTAAATGATTTCAAAATAGAAAGAGGTATTTCTCTAAAAAGGGGTTTGATTTCATCTATGTCAACATCCTTTTATGGATCTTAAGTTTATTTGAAGTTGGTTTATTGTGATACAAAACATATATATTGTATTGAAGGTTTTTTGATATGTTTGACTATGGATGCGCTATTTTTATATCATTCATGGTTTATGGTTAAGGTATGGAAATTTAATATTCTAGTTTTAATATGAATGTTTATGATATGTTTAAACCTTTTCATATGAGGAATGTATTGGACTTAGTAAATGATGGGTGGAGCCCGCTATAGATCCTCCATGCATCGGTAGGTCTCGTTAGACAACTAGATGTGGAATTAGCTGAGGCCATTTCCCAATTTTGATATGTGGTTTTGGCTGAGGCCTTAATTATTTTTAGACGTGTTGGTCAAGGCCTAGTTAAAATGTTTCAGAATGTCCTGCATTATACATTTCCTGATTATGAAAATAATATTTATGGTTCATGTGGTCATTCAACTAGTATAATACCAATTATTATGTTTTATTATGGAATTATTTACTCAATGCATTCTCCTGCCATAAAATTATTCATGTTTAATATTGGTAAAGGCATGCAGTTTCAATTATTCCACATGCTTAGTATTTATGATATCTTCCTCTGTAATTCTTACCCTTACAGAGCATTTGATCTCACCCATTTATTATGTTTCATTTTCCCAGGATATGAAGAATTTAGTTATGAGTGACTTGCAGGCATTAATTAAGAGGCTTGGATGTTTCCAATGGAATAAATTCATGTTGTATTTCTTTTCATGTTGTAATGTTGAACTTATGTATGAATCTTGTTTCCAATAATACTAAACTGTTCCGTATTTCAAGACATGATTTCCTTGTGATCATTATAATGTTATGTAATAATGAACCAACTCTGGGTAATTGGGGTCGGGGCGTTATAGTTGGTATCTGAGGATGTTTAGTACAAACCTTGGAATCTAGATTTAGATAAACTCTGATTAAAGCACATAAACCTAAGATGAACATTGAGGATTGGTATAGTATAACATCATAGAATTTTGGTAGTGTAAATATTTTCTAATTTTTCCATGAAATACATCCTTGTCAAGATTTGAGCAGGTAGAGGCGGCTCTGGCACAAATGTACCTAGGTGTGAAACCCAAAAACACTGCTTTGAGCTAGTCTCGAACGGGAATTGGTGCACGACAATGGGCCTTACTGCACTCTTGGTTACGACACTCCCAGGGGATATGCTTAGGATAATTCTCATTTTCCTTAAAAACTAATAGGAAGGGTTTATGAGTATATACTTCCTCATAGAAAACATTTTTATGATTATGGATTATATCCACAAACTCTTCAATTCATGTTAAGTTTTGTACATGTTCTGATTTATGTATTGTGATTCATAAACTAATCTAGTGTATGCCATTGTTTAGAAATGGTGTCCAGTGGATGAAATTGAAACTGTATTAATGCACACACTCCATGTAGGTATTTCCCTCCTATTCCATTTAATTATAGTGGAGCTAGTGATATAACTGGTTTTGATCATCTTATCACCATACTGGGACAAATCACTCAGGTTATGAATAATAAACATAACCGTATGGAGCACCTAGATCAAGAATATGGAGGATCAATTTTATATTTCTTCATGAGGAAACATCCACCGACATTCAATGTGAATACAATTCCATTTCTATCTGAGCAATGGATAAGTTTCGTATTGAAAATATTTTAGGCTTTGGGAAGTAGTGAAAGGGAAAAAAATTTTATGGAAGTTTATCGCCTCACAGGAGATGCTGATCAATGGTGGTCATTGATTCAAACCACAATGGAAGATGATGAAGTTTCAAATATTGAATGGAGAGAGTATAAAGAGATTTTCGTAGAGAAATACATTCCTAGTGGCCATCGAGCGGATATGGAAATGAAATTTCATAGTCTGAGGAAAAAGGAGGATGATAATGTTGCAAAGTATGAGGCTAACTTTACAAGGTTAGCAAGGCATGACGCAGATTATATACGTAACCCAAGAAGTAAGATTGATCATTTCTTTGATGGGGTAAAACCATTTATCTGTCGAGCTTTAGTATCAAAATCCTTCTCATCATATAGATATATTGTATCATGTGGTATCAAGATAGAGAAGGAATTTTCTAATTCTTATGACATTAAAGAAAAGAATGAGAAGAAGAGATCTTCTGAACACTCTGGGAAAGGAAATAAGGAAATAGGGGATAATGGAAGATTTGAATTTCCACCATGTGATAATTGTGGAAGGAAGCACCCTGGTGCCTGTCTAAAAGGAAATGGAGTATGCTACAAATGTGGACAGAAAGGTCATCTTGATAGTGATTGTAAGGGAAATAAAGACACTACCAATGTTCAATCCTACAACTACAGGGAGATGTGACATTATAAAAATGAATGTCCTAAGCATCATGTGTAGTTACTACATAAATGGTCAATGGATCAAGTAAAACCTTATGCTATCACTACTACTGAGGTAGAAGATCTGAAAGACGTTGTGGCATGTAATTTAATGGTTTCCTCAAGTTTAGCAATTGATTTATTTGATTCTGGATCTTCGCATTGTTTCATATCATCCTAGTTTGCTATGAAAATTAGATATTTCCAATTTGATGTAACAAGGGAGTTTTCTGTCAAAACAAATAAGGGAAGTATCATTGCAACAAAGTTTTGTGAATCATTCCCCATTAGAGCATATAATTGTTCTTTATCTACTGATCTCATCATCATACCTACGATTGATTTTGATATAATCCTCGTTATGGATTGTATTTTGGAGCATGAGGCAAAAATTTATTGTAAGAAGAAGCAGGTTACTATTTTTGATGATAATGATAGAAAATACCATATCTTTAGAGAAGAATCGTCACCACCTAATTCTTATCTAGATACACCTATAGTAGCTCAACTATATTCAATTATTGGGGAGGAAGAGAATGAAATAACTGTGGGTAAGAAAAAGAATTTTTCAAATAGGGGATGTGACTTTTGTGAAAGAATATGTAGATGTGTTTTCAGAAGATTTACCTGGACATCATCTAGAACAAGAAATTGAGTTTTCCATTGATTTAGTTCTGGGTTCAAGGCCTATATCAAAGACCCCTTATAGAATGGCTACTGTGGAATTTGTTTAAAAAAAGAAACAACTAAAGGAATTTAGTAATAAGGGATTTATTCGCCCTACTATTTCTCCATCAGGAGCCCCTTTCCTTTTTGTTAAGAAAAACGATTGGTCTATGAGGTATTGTATCGACGATAGGGAAATCAATGCTATAACAATAATGAACAAGTATACCATACCTGGAATTGATGATTTATTCGACCAACTTCATAGAGATCAATATTTATCAAAGATTTTCCTTCGATCTAGATACCATTAGTTGTGTGTGAAGAAGGAAGACATTCTAAAGACAACATTTTGAACGAGGTATGGCCATTACGA
This sequence comes from Viscum album, assembly GCA_963277665.1. Taxonomy (NCBI): domain Eukaryota; kingdom Viridiplantae; phylum Streptophyta; class Magnoliopsida; order Santalales; family Viscaceae; genus Viscum; species Viscum album. The sequence continues at coordinate 1,960,982,066 of OY728151.1, forward strand.
GTTTATAATAACTCCTTTTGGATTGACTAATGCACCCTATGTATTCATAGATCTAATGAACAGAGTTTTCCTGGAATATATCGATGATTTTGTAGTGGTATTTATTGATGATATCATGGTATACTCCAAAAGTTTCAAGGATCGTGAAAATCACTTGTGCATTATCCTGAAGACTCATAGAAGACATGAATTATATGGGATGTTTAGCAAGTGTGAATTCCGGCTTCATAAGATTTCTATTCTTGGACATATTGTCTCTAATGATATAATTTACATTTATCCTTCTAAGACCAAGGAAATCCAAGAATGGCCAGCACCAACGTGTATAACTGAGGTACGCAGTTTTATTGTCTTTTAGGATATTATCGGAGTTTCCTCCAGAATTTTGCTCGATTGGCTAACCCATTAACGAAGCTCACATGAAAAGTGATTAAATTTGTTTGGAAAATAGAGTGTGAAGATTTTTTTGAAGAATTAATGAAAATATTAGTCAATGCTCTTATATTGACTCTACCATCAGGGAATGATGGGTTTGTTATTTATAGTGATGCATTAAAGAAAGGACTTGGTTGTGTCCTTATACAGAATGATAGAGTAATGGACTATTCATCACGACAGCTGAAAATTCATGAGAAAAACTATCCTACTCATGATCATCAGTTAGATGATGTAATTTTAGCTTTGAAGATATGGAGAAATTACCTATATAGTGAAAATGTGAGATTTATACGGATCACAAGTGTTTGAAGTACATTTTCTCATAGAAAGAACTCAACATGAGGCAACAGAGATGGATTGAATTACTCAAGGATTATGATTTCATGATACAATACCACCCGGTGAGGGAAAATAAGGTGGAAGATTCTTTGAGTAGAAAAGATCATGGAGTTTTGAACCAGAAGAGAGTTGAAAAGAATCTTGTATACATGGATCTACTAAAGATGGATATGGTAATCACCATAGAAGGTGATACATCAATAATTTTTCAAATGGTTTCCAAAACATCATTACTAGAAAAGATTAAGATCTCTCAGACCAATGATGAATAATTTCAAAACAAGACTAAATCTGTGAATGATGGGAGATTGAGAGACGTTGTGTATGAAGAAGAAATTTAGAAATTTTGGAAATGACTTTTTGTTCCCGATATACCTGATCTAAAAAGGGAATTGTTGGATTTTGCTCATAGTTCCAATTTCTCTATAAACCCTGGGATCACCAAAATGTATAGATATTTGAAGGAACATTGTTGGTGGGATAACATGAAGACGTAGATTGCTGATTTTGTGTCAAGATGTATGGTTTGTTGTCAAGTTAAAGCTAGAAGGCTACATCATAGAGGATTCATGCAACCTCTTTCAATAACTTAGTGTAAATGGGATAATATCACGATGGAATTTGTCATGGGACTACCAAAGACTCCTAGAAGAAATGATGCAATATGTTTCATTTTTGATCGTCATACCAAGTGAGCACATTTTCTTGATATAATAGAGGATATATCACTTGAATTTCTAGCAAGACTATGTATTAATGAAGTTGTGAGAATTCATGGAGTACCCCTATTGATTGTTTCTGATCATGATCCCTGTTTTACTTCAAGATTCTAGAAAATTTTGCAGAAATACCTGGATACTGAACTTCATTTGAGCACTGCTTACCCTACCCAAACTGATGTACAATCAGAATGAACTATTAAAACCTTAGAATACGTGTTGAGATCTTTATCACGAGACTTTTAGGGTATGTGGGATCAATATTTACCTCTGGTAGAATTCTCATATAACAATAGATTCTATTCAAGTTTTTAGATGACACCGTATGAAGCGTTATAGGGAAAGAGACGTCGCACACCAGCATGTTGGGATGATGTTGGTGAAATAAAATTCGTAGGCCCAGAACTGGTGGAGGAAACGATGGAAAAGGTGAAGGAAATCCCAAGCCACATCAACACAGCTCAAAGAAGGTATAAGATCTAGGTCGACAACTGATGGAAGGATTTGGAATTTCAAGAAGGAGATCAAGTTTTCTTGAAGGTATCTCCATTGAAGAGAGATATACGTTTCGTTAAGAATGTTAAATTGAGTCCCAGGTACATCGCACCTTTTGAGATTTAGAAAAAATAGGGGTTTTAGCTTATCGTTTGGCAATGCTACTGAATCTCTCCAAAGTTCACAATGTGTTCCACATATCACTATTGAGGAAATACATGCCTGAACCAATGCATATAATCCCTTATGAGGAAGTAGAACTGGAACCCGATCTGTCTTATTGCGAAGATCCCATCAGTATTCTTGATACCATAGAACAAGTGTTGAGAAACCGGATGACTCGTCTGGTAAAAGTTCTATGGAGAAACCATCAGATGGAAGAGGAAACATGGCAACCCGAGGAACGTATGATGAAGAACAACCCGAGTATTTTCATGTAGTAGTATTATAGAAATTTTGAGGATGAAATTATTTTAAGAAGGGGAAAAAGTAACACCCCATGATTCCAGGGTACGCTTCTCTTTGAATAATACAGTAGCATGTGTTGTATGCAACTTCGAGTTGAAACACACACCACAACCAATCAAACTAACCGTTATGAATAGTAATACCCACAGTTTGAAATTTTATACATTTTATCTCTAAAAATAGACTTCATTTTTAGATACTGAATATCAAAATTATCTTAGGGTGAATTTTTGGTACTTTTATGAAAACATTCATATTTTTATGAATAGTGAAAATAACTAAATTTTAATTAAAAACAACTTTTTTAAATGAAAAAATTAATAGTGATAAATTATGAATTGGAGTGGTTTTAAAGTATATTTAGAATATATTTTTACCATTTAATACAATTTTGGTCATTTGACATAATTTTACACTTAAACCAGACATAAAGAAGTGTCAATCTTTTGAAAGTTATTATTTCTCAAAAACACAATTTTTGTTTTGACAGTGGGTGTTAATTTTAAATTAATTTCTTCCACTTCTGTGTTTTGAATTTAAAAAAATAGATTCCATATTTATAATCAGGAGGTCCAAATTGTGTAAATAGGTAACTTTTACTTTTAGACATATTGAATAATTACTTTGGTAAATATTTTATTTACCATAGTTAAAGGGTGAATCCGGTAAATAATGGTTTAAAATAATATTATAATAATACTAAATTACCCTAAAACGTGTCCTAACCATATTTTTTGATACATGTCCAGCCATGGGAATCTTTAGGTCGATTTTGGGACCCCATGGAGGCACTTGTAAGTGATAATGACACTTTATTATAATTAAGTTAAAGTAAATACAAAAATAACATAAGCATATATCTTTTAGAAAAACAGTTTTTACAAAAGGTTATATATGTTATATTTTTGACTATAAATATTAATTAGAAATATAAAAATATTTCCTACATCTTGTTTTTTTATAATTCTTAGACATATAATAACCTAAATTATTTATGACACAATAAGGATGTAGTGTTTACCTCATTAATAAATTATTTAAATAAATAAGATTATAAAGACCAAAATAATACCAAAAACCTATCCAATTCTTATTTTATGATTTCCTTTCGATCATGAGTCATCTTATCTTCAACATTAGTTTGTTTTTGACCTTTAGAAACCGAATATCATTATATAATAAAATAATATTTTCAATCATTCTTAAAGATCCCCTCCTCCCCCTTATAAAAGGACATCACTTCTAACCAATTCCTCACACTTCTCAAGCCTTTTTTCTCATCTAAACTCTTCCCAATTAATCTCCCTACATACCTATCCACCTCAAAAATCCTTACCTTAGGCATAAAGCACTTTAAGTGTCCTATTTGGTTCAAACCAAAGGGAGTTACCCAAATTAAAGATAACAATTTCTATTAGCTTTTTTTCTTTTATTTTACATCTCCAACCCCTAAAATCTTCTCATTCATTAATTTTGTAACAAAAATAGTATAATGAATATACTAGGATATTGTTATAATACATATTCAAACTAAATTTACACACACCTCCATCTAATGGGTGAAAAATATAATGTTTTTTGGGATGGAAACCAAAAACCGCACGAAATGATGATCGTTCAATTATCTCCTACCATCTCTCGTGGTGGACATTATGATGGCACTATAATTAAATATGATATTAATTATATTTATTTTCTATATAATCTTCTGTAATTTCAATTTATAGCATACCATTATTCATTTCACATTGAATATATATACGATTATTTAATTTGAGGAAGTGCGGACTACCGCCCTCTCAAATTGATATGACTCGTTCATACCATACATAGACCATAAGAAACATAGTGTTAATGAACTTAAGTAACATATATAAGATATTATATTATACATGAATAATAATATACCTATCTATCATTTGGTTGTTGTTTCTTTTAAAATGAAAAATGAAATGAAAGTAGCGTTCGTACGTACGCACGGACTACCGTCTCCACCAACGCGATGATATTCATTCCCCATCATATCCATTCAAGACAAATTTAAGTTGATGATTAAAAAAAATATATAAGGACTTGATATCATTCTGGATATGAATAATATAAAACCTATGGATAACAAACATGGCTTATGTAACACATCCTATAAAATAAGACGAGTATGTGAACACCCGTAACAACGATAATACTAAAATATTATTAACAAAGCAATATTAAAAGATCATATATGATATCATATTCATGTATATGATTCTTGTATAAATTAATAACAATTATTTAACTAATATATAGGGGGTTAACCTACCCTCGACAAATGGAAAGTACAAGGTAAGGGTAAATTTCACAATCTCTTTATTAATTGAGGTTGTTTATATGTAATTATCTATTGGGATCTCTTTATCATCCACATCCTTGTTTGTTAAAAATGTATTTCAAAACATTTTTATTATTTACTAGACCATGGGTTAAAGTCATTTATACCCATTTTTTACTTTTTATAAATTTTTTTGAAAGAAATATTTCCGTCGTTTTCCAAACAAGGTCCTTTTTAACCTTTTCGACAAAATTAAGGTAATAATTTTTTTTAGCTTATATGGCGGGTGCGTCTATTTTCCAACGTTATAAAATCATTGAAGTTTCCCTTAAAATATTATATTAATATTTTCAAAATATATTTTTTCTTTATAATTATATGTCTCATAAATGATTTCAAAATAAGAAGAGGTATTTCTATAAAAAGGGATTTGATTTCATCTATGTCAACATCCATTTATGGATCTTAAGTGTATTTAAGGTTGATTTATTATGATACAAAACATACATATTTTATTTAAGGTTTTGTGATATGTTTGATTGTAGATGTGCTATTTTTATACCATTCATGGATTATGGTTAAGGTATTGAAATTTCATATTCTAGTTTTAATATGAATGTTTATGATATGTTTAAAACTTTTCATATGAGGAATGTATTGGACTTCGTAAGTGATGGGTGGAGCCTGCTATAGCTTCTCGATGCATCGGTAGGTCTCATGAGGGAACTAGACCTAGAATTGGCTGAGGCCCTTTCCCGATTTTTATATGTGGTTTTGGCCGAGGCCTTAATCATATTTAGACATCTTGGCCGAGGCCTTGACAAAATATTTCATAATGTCCGGCATTATACATTTCCTCATTATTAAAATAACATTGATGGATCATGTGGTCATTCGACTAGTAGAATAACAATGATTATGTTTTATTATGGAATTATTTACACAGCTCATACTCCTCCCATAAAAGTATTCATGTTTATTATTGATAAAGGCATGTGGTTTCAATTATTCACCATGCTTAGTATTTATGTTATCTTCGGTTGTAATTTTTACCCTTACCAGTGTGTGAGCTCAACCCTTTCATATGTTTCATTTTCCTAGGATCTGATGAAGTTAGTTATGAGTGACTTTCAGGCATTATTTAGGAGGCTTGGATGTTTCCAATGAAATAAATTCATGTTGTATTTAATTACAAGTTGTAAAGTTGAACTTATGTATGAATCTTGTTTCCATTAATACTAAACTAACCGGTCTTTCGAGACATGATTTCCTTGTGATCATTCCAATGTTATGTAATAATGCACTGACTCTGGGTAACTGGGGTCAGGGTGTTACAGTCAAAAAATTATATATTACATACCAGGATGTAATATATATTTTTATCCTTAAAATGGATATTTATAGCCAATGATATCAGTTATATAACCCTATATTAATTTTTTTAGTAAAAGATATATGATTATTTTATATTTCACTTTAATTTAAATTAAATATTATAACATTTAATTATCACACCCATGTAGATCCATGGGTTCCAAAATTGAACGAAGGATGACCATGCATAGAAATATGTCATCCAATTGTATTAGTACATTTGTTAGGGAAGTTTTATATTATTATAATATTTTTACCCTTATTTACCTGATTTACCCATTAACCATTGTAAGTAAAATTAATTAGTTTAGTTACTATTAATAATTCCCAAAAATAAATGGTTCTTATTTACACATTTTGAAATATATGATTAAAAATTTTGAATTCATTTTTTCAAATTCAAAAAACAGAATTTATAGAAATTAGTTTTAAATTAATCTTTTTTGTAAAAACCAATAAGTAGGATATTAAGATGTTAAACCTATACAAAGAGTGACATTTGGTTATATCCAATTTAAAAGTCAAAATACATAGAATGACTATCATTGGATTACATAAAAAAATATTTTCAAATTAAAAAACAATAATAAATAAAATCTAACTATACAAATAAATTAGATGAAACGTCGGTTTTGACATGAAATGTAGTATTGTTCCCATTTCATTAAAAAATTAATTTTATCAGAAAATTACCAAAAAATTATACAAAGAAAATTTTTATGTATCAGTTCTATAAAAGAAGATTATTTTGTACTATATAACATATAAAAGAGAAAAAACGATATTTATAGAGGGTTCTGAATCAAAAGGTTGTAATAGGACATTTAAATATATTAGAGTATTTTATGCTTAAATTTTGATTCATTATCTGTAACACCCCAGGTAAATAAAGAATATGACATTTTCACATTTATCTATATTTGTGAATAAAATATTAATATTACTTTAAAGAGGACTCTATGCTCGATGGCGTACCCAATACACAACAGCGATCTTCTTGGGAATCTTACGTTGCACTCTAATGATAAAATAATATTATTTTAAATGGTAGTTAACGCCTAGCCGTTGTAATGGCGGGAATGAACAGAACTAACTACAAAAATATTATATATGTTTTTCAAATATTTTTACTTTTTACAATAAATGTTAGAGGATTAAAAATGCAAATGAATCCAATTTTAAGTGTAAACATTATAATATTCATTAAAAGGCCGATTAACCGCCTTTTGATGGCGAACCTCATTTAAATCCACTTTTTGACAATTTTATGTGTTATATTTGAAGAAATAATATTATTCTTTAGAATCGTGACATCAAAATTTACTTTGTGTAAATTTTTGGTATTTTTCCGATAATGTTCATTTTTAATGAATAGTGAAAGATGTTATATTTTAATTCAAAACCTTTTTTTAATCTAATTTATTTATATGATTAGATTATCTATTGAATTATTTTTAAAGTGAAATTAGAATATATTTTTATCATTTAATCAAATATTGGTCATTGGAATTAATTTCACTTTGAAATTGGATTTAAACTAGTGTCAATCTTTTAATAGATATTGTTTCTTAAAAACAAGCTATTTTTTGATAGTGGGAATTAATTATTAAATTAAATAATTAAATTTATATGTTTTGAATTTTTTAAAATAGACATTGTTTTTGAATTTGGAATATCAAATATATCTTAGGGTGAATTTTTGGTATTTTTCTGAAAAACTCCAATTTTTTATGAATAGTGAAACCACTAAGTGGTAGTTTAAAAACTATTTTTTCGTTTAAATTAAACATTACCACTTCTGTGGTTTTAATTTCAAAAATCAGACATACATGGTTTTCATTAGTATGTAAAATCTGGTTCAATGGGATTAAAATAATTTTTTGGTGAACAGTAACTCTTAAGATTTTAATCGCGATTAGAGGTAATTAGTGTAATTTAAGGTAAAGATAATGTTATAATAATATGAAATGACCTTGACACATGTTCTACCCTTATTGGATGAGTCATGTCCGACCAAGACAATCCATGGGTCAACTTGGGGACCCCATGGATCCACTTTGGTTGGAAAATGTCATTAATACCTTTTTATTTGAAGTTAAAATTAAAATGTCACAAACATGTGTTGTTTTACTAAAACAATTTTTACATGGGGTTATATAAGTATTATTTTTTACTATAAATATTCATTAGAAAGATAAAAATATTTCCAACATCAGTATATTTGTTTTAAAATTTTTAGACATTAAATAATTTATTTTATTTATGACACCGTGATGATGCAGTGATTACCTCATAAATGAACGATTTAAATAAAATGATAATATAGGGTGAAATATAAGTCTTAAACTTGTCACAAACCTATTGGATGGGTGGATTTAGAAACCATATCACCTTATCCTCGACATATATTCTTTTTTGACCTATAAAATCCGAAAATAATTTTATAATAATGTAATATTTTATAACTTTCCAAGAGTGGCCCTCCTCTCCTCTTATAAAAGGCCCCCACCTCTACCCCCTTACACACACATATCAAGCCTTTGTCTCGGCCAAAACCTACCAATTTCATCTCTCCACATCCATCTATTCATCATTGAATCCTCACTTTGGGAATAATCTTTTCCAAGGAAGCCTTTGAGCTCAAATCAAAGAGAGTTACCCGATTTAAAGGTAATGTCTTCCCTTGTGTTCTTTTGTTTTATTTTGCTTCTCCAAACCCCTAAAATCTTTTTATTACATTTTTTTGTAACAACACCAGAATATTAAATATACTAGTATGTTTTTATAAGAAGTATTTGAGCTAAAATTTCACAATCCTTCATCTAATTGTTAAAGAACATACCATTTCTGTGGATGGCGAATTACTGCCTCACAAAACGATGATTGTTCAATATTATTTTAACACCTTCAAAGGTGTCCATTAAGATGTCACTATATTTATATATGATATATTATATGTTTATGTTTTCCTTAAGCTTCTATATTTTTCATTTATGGAATAACTTTATGGTTTCCATTATGGGTAAACGCGATATCTTCATTTTAGGAAATGCGGACTACCGCCCCCTTAAAGTGATTTGATTTGTTAATGCCATATGTGAGATGTATAAAGGATAGAATTAATGGTATTACATATGTTATCCTACTGGAATTATAATATACCTTTATATATTTATTATTTCATTCCATTGAATACAAAAGACAAATGAAATGAAAGTAGCGTTCATGCGTACGTAGGGCTTACCGTCTCCATGAACGGTACATTTCATTTCTTATCTCCAAATGTTATGTACTATTATAAGTACAGATATATAATTGTTATATATGTAATATATTACATCTAAATTATTCATATCATTCTAGAATTATAATATATATATCTCTCATTTTGTTTTAATTCCATTAATATGACAAAAAATGAAAGTAGCGTTCATGCGTACGTACGACCTACCGTCTCCATGAAGGGTGATTTTAATTTTTTATCTCCAAATACTATGTAATAGTATAAAATGATTATATACTGGATATATATGATATTTAAAACATCAATACTATTATGGATATTATGTATCTATTACTACATGGAAAATTCTTTTCCAACAAGTTCAATTTTTACTCATGTACCGAACATCGACAAAAACGTCTGATATGAACTCACTTTATTAACCAATTATTATAACATTATAATATGTGATATATACTGAATAATAATATTTAAATTAGGTCCTTAAGAAATTATAAATTGACCAAATTTTATGATTCATGAGATTAAAGAACGATCGAGTCATGTCGGACACGAGGAAAGGAATCCTACCCCTCTCTTTCTTTTTAAGTACACTCTTTTATGTCATTCCTTTCAAGCTCATCTTTCATACGATCGGGATGTTCTATTATATTAATATTACTGTAATTTTTATTTTCATATGGTTAGAGACCCTAATTTCTCTCATCAATCCATTTTGGAAGTTTTGAGTGGCGCTGTTAGGCTGCCGAATTGTCATAAGAGATCCTACCTCTCTCTTTCTTTTTAAGTACTCTACTTTAAGTAACTTCTTTTAATCTCATCTTTGTTATGTTGGGGGATGTTCTTTAATATTACTCTTGATGTAATGTTTATGTTAATATTATTAGGGACCCTATTTTATCTCATCAATTTATTTTTGGAAGTTTTATGTGGCACCGTTAGGCTGCCGAGTTTTCATAAGGGATTTTTCAGCTCACTTTTATTCCCGTGAGATTTATGCTAATTTTTCCACCATTTACTTTTAGTGGTATATATACTTCCCATTATTCTACTCTTTCTGTAATATAATTTCTTTTATGAGTATTTACATCAATGATGTATTGTCACTCTTTCATTGGGTGTATGTTTCGAAAAATACAGAAGTCGGTAAGGGAACCTTTCACCTTCCTCTTTTTAAAAGACTTATTTTGTTGGGTCTTTTAATTTAAATTTTGTTATGTTGGGATATGTATTTTATATCCTTATTGATGTAAATTTTATGTCCAAGTGATGAGATACCCTTTTTATCTCTCATCAACTAATTTTCTGAATTTTGAAGTGACGTCGTTAGGCTGTCGAATATTTACAAGAGAACTTCTTAACCCAATTTTGTTTCTTTGAGATAAGCTTTCACTCCTTGAAAATGTCGTTCTATGAACATGTGTGAATAATATCTAATTTTTTTACACTTAATATCCACTTATATTTGGTGTATTCGTTTGTCACACATAATTATGTAATTGATTTATCTTTAATCCAAGGATACCGTCTTTGTAAGGGACTTCATCTCAATCTCCATTCATTGAGGCATATTTTGTTTTATACACAACTTTATTTTATATGGTGTATAAACCCCTTGGACTTTTATGCCTATTAAAAAGAAATATTGTTTATATGAAGCGTTTTACTAAACGACAAAAGGAATGTTTTTTTTGTTTTTTTGTCGTATGTATGCGGCGACAACGACTTCTCCACCGTCGTGACCATTATTTGAGTTTCGACTTCCTCTATAAGCCATACCTTTTTTTAAATGATAAATAAATACCATGTTTTACTTTTCATTTATTTTGGTATTTAAAATGGTTTTCATAATATTTTTATATCAATGTGTTGTATTGATATCTTGTGATTGAAAAGTGGAAATGTTATGTTTCCTTTATGCATGTTTTATGTGATACGATAATGTTATGGTTGATGGGAATTATTATTAAGATGGGTGGTTCAGTGATAAAATAAGGGCGGGTGAGCTCCATATAGCTCTCCAATGCATTGGGTAACATGAAGGGGTTAAACATTAAGGTTTCTCCGAAGAGATTTAGGGAATATACTTGATGGGTATTCCAAACATAACCAAGAGGGGTCCACCCTATGTAAGAATGTTATGAATTCCTCAAGTTACCTTTATGCCTTTTTATTTCTATGATTTATTCATTATTTGATGAGGTATGTTAAAATTCTTATGTTTTATGAGTAATGTATGATTTCATACATGGACAAATGTTTTCTTTTCGTACTTTTTTATCCCTTACTGAGCTTTTTATGTTCATCCCATGTTTTTGAAATGTTTTTCACAGGTCAAGGGAAAGGTTCATGATATGATGACAGTGTCATGGAAGTGTCAAGAAATAATCCATGTTTTATTTTAAATATGTTTCCGTTGATGGGGAAAAAACAAATACTATCTTTTATGTAACCAATTAGTTTAAATGTGGAATGTAATTCATGATTTATGATCTAATTCTCTAAAACTCTAAACCTGAAAAAATCCTCAATGTGAATTATTAATTTAATTCAATATTAAGTAATGTTTAAGGCAAGGGCCTTATAGTTGGTATCAAAGGACGATTTAGATAACTTTAGAGGTTAGGGTATTCTCTAAGCATAAGTGACATTACCATAATGGTTAGGATTTCAGAAAGAGTCCTAGTTTTAGATAAAGTGAATGAGTAATTATATCTTAGTGTTTATCTTCCTAATTAGTACATGATGGTTTTGATGATATACTCACAGTGACATTTCTGTTTTTAGTGAATGTATAGATCTAGAAGGCACCAAAGTGGCAACATGTTTGAAGGAAACTGTGGTGGTTCTCTGATTAAGAGACTGGATGAAATGGGGGATTCAATGAGGAAACTCATGGTTGTTCTAAACCTACTATAAAGGAGTCATGATCAACCACTTTAACCTTGGTATGTTCTGTAATGCATCATGTATGAGATGACCAATTTATGTGGAAGTTCAGGTAATAATTATAAAGGTAACCATTAGAGTTTATATGATCCTTACTTTTGAGGTAATTCCGGGTTATTATATGTGATGATGTAAAATGAACGGAATGAGATAAAATTGAGGTTAAAATATGTTATGATCATTTTTGATGATTTTATCTCGCTTTGGGGAATGTTTTAAGAATTATATAGTTTTGGAAAAAGGACAACACGCAGACCGTGTGACAACCCGTCGCGTCAGACAAATCTGCAGGAATCGAACCCACAACCAATGTGCGACTGGTATTTATCGCCTACCACAGGACTACGTGAAGTCCCTGGTTAGTTTGACTAATTCTTTTTAGTTATATTATTTTAGGAATCAAGAGTATGTTTATTTTGGGTTATCTATGGAAATGATTAACCTATCATGGAGGATATGTGATTAGGTTAATTACTTTTCAATATGAGAATTTAAGAGCAACTGATGTTATATGGAGATATAAGATAATTTGTACCTTGTAAGACTATGTGATTAAATCCTTCAAATATTTGGGTTTCAATCTTAGTTTTGTTTACTTTGAAGAATTTTATGGACAATTGTTTATCGAATGGTCTTCGTTGAACTTTGGGTTTTTTGGACAAATTTTGGACATTAAGAATAGATTTTCTTTTTATAAAAGTGTATACTTTTGTGGATTATCTAATCTCATACTAACAATTTTGGTTTTGGTTTTTGTCTAAATACATGGGAAATATATATTTCTCTTTTGTGGATTAGGTTATTCTCACGAAGATGATTATAGTACTCTTAATGCGAACAAGTATTCCTAAATACTCATATTTTGGAGAAAATATGAGTTTGATTAAGAAATCTAGTAAAAGTTGAAAGTCTACGTGACATGTAAGTATGTTTCATTATGATTTAGTTAGGCTAAAAAATTAATTTCCCAATAAATAGTAACTTAAAACAAAAATGTTGTATGTTAACTTTTCCTACTGGGGAATCGAATACCGTTTAACCCATCACAAGTTTGTGATTTTCTTATGGTTAACTTTCTCCTAGACATGTTTACTATGACTCTCCCCCAGAACATGACCCTTTGTTTTTTCCTCCATATCCATGTTTTCCTACATGAAATCCTGGTAGGGGTTAACTTGGGTGACCTTTTTACTTCTCTTTCATTATTTTAACGTGATTGTTTTACTGACTCTTGTTCCGATGTGGGATTTTCAATGATGTTTCCAAGCCCAATTTTAAAATTATGAGGACACAATTCCCAAAATGGGGGAAAGATGTAACACCCCAGGTAAATAAGGAATATGAAATTTTCACATTTATCCATATTTGTGAATAAAATATTAATACTACTTTAAAGGGGATGCTATGCTCGATGGTGTACCCAATATGCAACAACGAGTTTCTTGGGAATCTTACATTGCACTCAAACGAAAAAATAATATTATTTTAAATGGTAGTTAATGCCTAGATGTTGTAATTGCGAGAATAAAAAGAACTAACTAAAAAAATTATTATATATGTTTGTCAAATATGATTACTTTTTACAATAAATGATAGAGGATTAAAAATGCAAATGAATCCAATTTTAAGTGTAAACATTCTAATATTCTTTAAAAGGCCGATTAACCGCCTTTTGATGACAAACCTCTTTTAAATCCAATTTTTTAAAATTTTATCTGTTATATTTGACAAAATAAAATTATTCTTTAGAATCGTGACATCAAAAATTACTTTGTGTAAATATTTGGTATTTTTCCGATAAAGTTCATTTTTTAAGGAATAGTGAAAGATGTTATATTTTAATTCAAAACCACTTTCTAATATAATTTATTTATATTATTATATTATCTTATGAATTGTTTTTATGTTAAATTAGAATATATTTTTACCATTTAATCCAATAGTGGTCATTGGAATTAATTTCACTTTGAAATTTGACTTAAACTAGTTTCAATCTTTTAATAGATATTGTTTCTTAAAAACACAGTATTTGTTTTGACAGCAGGAATTATTTATTAAATTAATTAATTCAATTTATATCTTTTTAATTTTGTAAAATATACATCGTTTTTGAATTCGGAATATCAAATATAGCTTAGGGCGATTTTTTTGTATTTTTTTTTAAAAACTCCAATTTTTGATAAATAGTGAAACCACTATGTGGTAGTTTAAAAACTATTTTTTCGTATAAATTAAACATTACCACTTCTGTGGTTTTAATTTCAAAAATCTGACATACATGGTTTTCATTAGGATTTAAAATTTCGTTCAATGGGATTAAAATAATTTTTAGTGAATAGTTACTCTTAAGTTTTTAATCGCAATTGGATGTAATTAGTGTAATTTAAGGTAATGATAATGTTATAATAATATTAAATGACATTGACACATGTTATACACTTATTGGATGAGTCATTTACAACCAAGACAATCCATGGGTCAACTTTGGGACCCCATGGAGCCACTTTGGTTGGAAAATGACATTAATACCTTTTTATTTAAAGTTAAAATTAAAATGTTATAAACATGTGTTGTTTTACTAAAACAATTTTTACATGGGGTTATATAAGTCATATTTTTTACTATAAATATTAATTATAAAGACAAAAAGATTTCCTACATCATGATATTTGTTTTATAATTTTTAGACATTAAATAAATTGTTTTATTTATGACACCGTGATGATGCAGTGATTACCTCATAAATGAACGATTTAAATAAAATGAGAATATAGGGTGAAATATAAGTCTTAAACTTGTCAAAAACTTATTGTATGGGTGGATTTCGAATCCTTATCACGTTATCCTTGAAATATATCATTTTATACCTTTTAAATCAGAAAATCATTTTATAATAAAGTAATATTTTATAACTTTCCAAGAGTGCCCCTCCTATCAACATATAAAAGGCCCCCACCTCTACCAACTTACACACACCTCTCAAGCCTTTGGCTTGGAAAAACCATGATCATTACATCTATACACATCCCTCTCTTCATCATTGAATCCTCACATTGGGAATAATCCTTTCCAAGGAATCCTTTGAGCTCAAATCAAAGAGAGTTACCCGATTTAAATGTAATGTCTTCGCTTGTGTTCTTTTGTTTTATTTTGCTTCTCCAAACCCCTAAACTCTTTTTATTACTTATTTTTGTAACAAAAACAGTATCATAAATATACTAGGATGTTTTTATAATATGTATTCGAACAACACTTTCACACAACTACGTCTAATGGTTAAAGAACATATTGTTTCTGTGGATGGCGAATTACTGCCTCATGAAACGATGATTGATCAATATTCTTTTAACACCTTCAAATGTGGACATTAATATGTCACTATATTTATATATGATATATAATATGTTTATGTTTTCCTTAAGCTTCTGTATTTTTCATTTATGGCATACCATTATGGTTTCCATTATGGGTAAAATCGATATCTTCATTTTAGGAAGGGCGGACTACCGCCCCCTCAAAGTGATTTGATTCGTTAATGCCATATGTGAGACGTATAAAGGATGGAATTAATGGTATTACATAAGATATCCTACTGGAAATATAATATACCTTTATATTTTTATTATTTAATTCCATTTAATACGAAAAAAGGGAAATGAAAGTAGCGTTCATGCGTACGTAGGGCTTACCGTCTCCATGAACGGTACATTTCATTTCTTATCTCCAAATGTTATGTACTATTATAAGTACATATATATAATGGACATATATTTAATATATTACATCTAAATTATGGATATCATTCTGGAATTATAATATATATCTCTCTCGTTTTGTTTTAGTACCATTAATATGACAAAAAATGAATGTAGTGTTCATGCGTGCGTACGACCTACCTTATCCATGAACGGTGATTTTAATTATTTATCTCCAAATTCTATGTAATAGTATAAAATGAATATATACTGGATATATATGATATTAAAAACATAAATAATATTCTGGATATTATGTACCTATATCTACATGGAAAATTCTTTTCCAACAACTTCAATTTTTACTCATGTACCGAACATCGACAAAAACGTCTGATATGAACTCACTTTATTAACCAATTATTATAAAATTATAATATGTGATATTTACTGAATAATAATCATTAAAGGAGGTCCTTAAGAAATAATAAATTGGCCAACTTTTATTATTCAGGAGATTAAAGAACAATCGAGTCATGTCGGACACGAGGTAAAGGATCCTACCCCTCTTTCTTTTTAAGTACACTCTTTTATGACATTCCTTTTAAGCTCATCATTCATAGGATCGGGATGTTATATTATATTAATCTTACAGTACTTTTTATGTTCATATGGTGAGAGACCCTACTTTCTCTCATAAATCCATTTTGGATGTTTTGAGTGGCGCCGTTAGGCTTCTGAGTTTTCGTAAGAGATCCTACCTCTCTCTTTCTTTTTAAGTACTGTCCTTTTTGTCACTTCTTTTAAGATCCACATTGTTATGTTGGGGGATGTTATTTTATATTTCTATTGATTTAAATTTTATTTTAATATGATTAGAGACCCTATTTTATCTCATCAATCCATTTTTGGAAGTTTTATGTGGCGTCGTTAGGCTGTCGAGTTTTCGTATGGGATTTTTCATCTCACTTTTATTTCCGTGAGATTTATGCTACTTTTCCCACCATTTCCTTTTAGTGGTATATATAATTCCAATTATTCTAATCATTGTGTAATATACTTTCATTTAAGAGTATTTACATCAATGATGTATTGTCCTTCTTTCATGGGTTGTATGTTTCAAAAAATACCCAAGTCGGTAAGGGAACCTTTCACCCTCCTCTTTTTAAAAGACTTATTTTGTTGGGTCTTTTAATTTACACTTTTTTATGTTGGGATATGTATTATATAACCTTATTGATGTAAATTTTATGTCCATGTGATGAGATACCATTTTTATCTCTCATCAACTCATTTTCTGAATTTTGAAGTGATGCTGTTAGGCTGTCAAATTTTTGAAAGGGAACTTCTTAATCCAATTTTGATTCTTTGGGATAAGCTTGCACTCCATTAATATGTCATTCTATGAATATGTGTGAATAAACTATGATTGTTTTACACTTAATATCCACTTATATTTTGTGTATTCGTTTGTCACACATAATTATGTAATTGATTTATCCTTAATCCAAGGATACCGTCTTTGTATGGGACTTCGTCTCAATCCCCATTTATTGAGACATATTTTGATTTATACACATCCTTCTTTTATATGGTGTATAAACCCCTTTTACTTTTTTTCTTATTCAAAAGTAATATTTTTTTATATGAAGCGTTTTACTAAAAGACAAAAGGAATGTTTTTTTTCTGTTTTTTTGTCATACATATGCGGCGACAACGACTTCTCCACCGTCTTGACCATTATTGGAGTTTCGGCTTCCTCTAAAAGCCATACATGTTTTTAAATGAAAAATAAATACCATGTTATAATTTTCATTTATTTTGGTATTTAAAATTGTTATCATAATATTTTTATATCATTGTGTTGTATTGATATCTTGTGATTGAAAAGTGGAAATGTTATGTTTCCTTTATGCATGTTTTATGTGATAGGATTATGTTATGGTTATTGGGAATTATTATGAAGATGGGTGGTTTCGTGATAAACTAAGTGCGGGTGATCCTGATATAGCTCTCCAATGCATTGGGTAACACGAAGGGGTTAAACGTTAAGGTTTCTCTGAAGAGATTTAGGGAATATACTGTGATGGGTATTCCAAACGTATCCAAGAGGGTTACTCCCTACGTAAGAGTGTTATGAATGCCTCAAGTTACATTTATGCCTTATGATTTCTATTATTTATTCATGATTTGATGAGGTATGTTAAAATGCATATGTTTTTTGAGTAAAGTATGATTTCACACATGGACTAATGTTTTATTTTTGTACTTTTATATCCCTTACTGATATTTTTATTCTCATCCCAAGTTTTTGAAATGTTTTTTACAAGTCAAGGGAAAGGTGAATGATATGATGATAGTGTCAAGGAAGTGTCAAGAAAGAATTCATGTTTTATTTTAAATATGTTTCCGTTGATGGGGAAAAATGAATACTAACTTTTATGTAACCAATTTGTTTAAATGTGGAATGTAATTCATAATTTATGATCTAATTATCTAAAACACTAAACCTGAAAAGATTCTCAATGTGACTTACTCATTTAATTAAATATTAAGTAAGGTTTAAGGCCATGACCTTATATTATCATTTTAATCCTATAAAAATTATTGGATAAATGTTAAGAAACTAATGAACCTGTATAATCATACTATAGTTCTTTCTATTCATTCCCACCAATACAATGACTAGGAATTAACTACCATTTAATATAATAATAATAATATATTATTGTTTGGTATAAATCAATGTTGTATGAAATGTAAGATTTTGACGAATCCTGTTTTTGTGTATGGAGTATGCTATCGAAAAAATTTTCCTTTTTAACATAAAACAGAAATCTTGTTCATAAATACTAATAGATATAAAATTATAATTATATAAATACCTAGGATCTTATATCATTCCACTTTTTGGAAATTTCACCCCCAAAATTTTTATTATTTATCAAATATATGGGGGTGTTGATCCCTTATTGCATTTTCAGATTCCCACATTCCCTCTTTAACCATATGGGTTTTCTACAAAACCATTACCTGTTGAATTACCTTATTCTTCAACACATTCTCTTTGAGATCAACAATCTACAATGGCTTTTACTCTTATGAAAGATTATCATCCAACTAAACTACCTATAGACTTGGATCTTGACATGGATTCAAAATATACTTTCAGAACATTGAAACATGAATAGAATTGTGTTCCTGCGATAAAGATAGAGGTAAATCCACACTATGGGAAAAAAATTCAACATTATCCAGGATTTCATAAGATCCAATGAACCATTAAATCAACTTTCCCTTCTTACTAATACACATCACACATTTCTATTGAATTTCTTTGAGAAAGACATGATAAGATACCTTGAAATAATGAACCTTCCCCTAGTTATCTTCATTGATTTTCTTCTAGATCTGAGCTATTATCATGTGCTTTTGAATCAACTAATCAATTTTTCCATATCTTCTACCATTTCTATTCCCATAAACTTCCTTTCACCTAATTAATCCCAAAAATATGTTATATGAAAACACATTCACATAATGATTCAAATGGTTCCATATGTATACTTGAATAAAAACTGTTATTATATGAAAACTGAAACCATGAATGATTTTGGTCCCAACTTCCATGGTAATCTATTGTACTAGAACATACCATACCTTCCAATGACTGAATTTTTCATTCGGAAAACTCATCTGATTGCGAATGAATAGATATACTAAAATTTAATACTATACATGAAAACATCTATAGTCCCTCCCAAAAGAGAAAATTGAACCTTGGATAATGATTATATACAATAGATATGGGAACTCCATGATACCTAACTATCTATTTAATATACAATTGATAATGTTGATCTAGAGGCAGAGTATCTGGAATAGAATGAATGTAAGTAGATTTATTCAATTGATCAATAATAATCTATATTTCAATGTTACATAGAGAGTTTTTATATAATCCCACTACAAGATCAATGGGAAATTTATACCATTTCCACTGGCACTGGACGTGTCTAAAGAAAACTATTCGGTAACATCCTATATACATTAACCTATTGACAAATAAATCATCTCTATGTAATGTCATCAATATCTATTTTCATTTCATCCAACTATTAATACTCTTGAGTATCTCTATTTTTCTTAGTATTTCCATGACGAACTGAAAAAAGTGAATAATAAGCTTCACATAATTACTCTTTATTTAATAGTGAATCGCAAGGCACCCATAATCACTTTCCAATCCTCAAAACATAGTCTTTATCAATGTTAAATTAATGTATCATACCCTTCTAATCCAATTCTACATTTTTCTACACTCACTGTCTTCTTCATGAAGTTGCATAATTATGTTTGATAGATACGATTTCACATACACCTAGATAAAATACAGGAATTCCATACTCCAACAAATTCCAATTCAAAATTCATCAAATCCTATACAAAGGAACTAATTCCATATCTTTCATGGTTAATATAGAATTAATCATTTGACTCAAAGTGTGAACCACACTATTTTCCATTTCTGGATGGTAATGAATCATATAATCATAATAATAGATTAATTCCAGTCATCTCCTCTATCTAATGTTTAATTCAATCTGAGTTAATATTTACTTCAAACTATTGTGATCAGTATATATTTCACACATCACTCCATAATGAACATGCCTCAAAATTTGTAATAAAAAAACAATAACAGATCATTCCAACTCAAGTGTAGTATAATTTAACTCATGAGGATTCAAGTAAGGTGAATCATACGAAATTAACTGGTCATTCTAAATTATGACATATCTATGTCCTTTCATCAAAGTTTCACTATAGATAAAAAATTCACTATTTCTGGAAGGCTATTCCAAAACTGGTGTATTCCCCAATCAATATTTCAATTCATGAAAACATTCATCAGATTCATTTTTCTAGATGAACATAATACATATTAGAGTATACTTAGTTAGTGGGATAGAAAACCAGGAAATTTTTTCACCAATCCTATTGTGAAAACCAGCTAAATGTAGAAAACTACAAATTATATTTATATTTAGGGTTCATGGAAATTCTTCAAAAACATTAATTATTACAGGATCATCAATTATGACATATTTAAAAACAGTGTGACCACAATATGATATTTTTTCTAAGAAAAACTCACATTTTATGAATTTTACATAAATTTTATTTTCTTTTACAGTTTGTATGATAATACATAATTGACATTCATAATGCTCTTTCTGTTTGGAATATGGGAATATATCATCAATAAAAACAACCACAAATATATCCAAGAACTCAAAAAAATTATTTTCATATGACCCATTAATATAGTAGGTATATTAGTTAACTCAAAATGCATAACTATATAATCATAATGGAAATATATTGTAGGATATGCGGCCTTTAAAGTCTCTTCTTCCATTACATTCATATGATGGTACCCCGAAGTCATATCAATCACTAAAAAATACTAAGCACCCTAGAGATGATCAAACAAATCATTACTGTGAGGAAATGAATACTTTTTTTTAATAGTAATGATATTCATGGATTTATAATATATGCAATGTATCATTGAACCATTATAATTTTTAAGAAACAAGACTGAAGAACACCTTGGTGATGTTCTAGGACAAATGAAGCATTAATCTAATAAATCCTTTAATTTTTTCTTTAACTATAAAAACTCAATATAAGAAATTGGATAAGGGGGTTTTGAAATTGTCTTAGCATCATTAACTATGTCTATAGAAAATTCAACATATCAATTAATTATTATTTGAGGAAACTCATCAAGAAAAACATCAAGATACTCATTGACCATTGGCACATCATTATTCTAAAGAGTTCCTTTGTTTTACACAATATGTGAAAGGCATCATTCATTTCGATATTATACTAGTTTCTCATCTACCAGACATTTTATCAATATTATGTTCTCATACATGTATAAAAATTGAATATATTTTTCTAAAAACATTCCTCTATAGATTTTTAGTTAATTTTCACATGATAAATGGAAATCCCATCCACACCCAAAATAACATCAAAATGTACTAGAGAAAATCTAGTAAGGTTAGTAGGTATATTATTTTTTCCACACTTGGGGAAAAGGTTATTATATATTCTTTTTGTCTCAAAATTTCTCCGATGTGTTTTTACCACATTTTCAGGATTCATATCCTAAGATGGAATTCAAAATTCTCTAGAAATTTTTTAATAAATGCAAAAATGTGTAGGCACAGAATCAAAAAAATACATTGAAATAATCTGAATAAATAAACTATTCACATGATACATCTTCATTTGAAGGAATAAAATATTTTGTGGTAGTTTCAATGGATTTCACCACATCTTTTTGTATTTAGTTGAGTATCTTTCCATCATTTGAGTTCTTCCTCCAACACTCAATTGCAAAATGTCCCATTTCATTACACTTAAAACTATTTACTGACTGCAAATCATATTATTTCTTACCACTATCCTTATATTTTCATGTGCAATTACGATGTTTATGTACCATTTTACCACATTATAAGAACTTACCAGAATTAAATAGGTATTCTAAAGAGTGATTTTTACTAAAATTTTATAAAACTGTAAACAAAATTTTCTTACAATCAGACTTCATCGAAGAGTTCTTCCCTTTCATCTACTAATGTGACCTCTTTTCTTTTTTCAAATAATATTTGATAATTGGAAGACTCCATTTCCACATTCTCTTCAAATTAAATAAGTTTATCATAACTTTTCAACTAACAATAAGATAATTCCTTTATATACATTGGATATAATCCTAGGTAAAAATGATTGATCTTAATATTAATATAATGTATGAAATTTGGAGCATACCATTCCAGTAGAATGAATTTTGACTAGCGAGTAGCCACTAAGTCATCCTTCTACCTCAATTCCATGAATTAGTTTTCTATACTCCATCGAACCAACATAGGAAAGTATTTCTCATGTAAAATACATTTGAATACATCATAATAAATAGCATTAATCTACCCACTATCCCATATATTTTTAACCGTTGACCATCAATGCTCATCATAACCCTTATAATGGAAAAAATTGAGAATATCCTTTTGATATTTTGAACACCCCATGACATCAAAAAAAATTCCACTGATTTAGTGCACATTTTATCTACAACAAGGTAAGATGATCCTCTTAATGATAGGGGATTTTTCCTCATTAAATGCTCCACTGCCAACATTTTACAATGTGGCTGATCTAACTAATAATTCACATGGATACCACCTATATATATAGAATGAGTCAATTATTCCATCACTAAAACAAACTATTCAGTTCTGATTCCAACCATCAATGACTGCTAATTTGTAAGGTAGTTTACCACTGGATGTCGTGCCATTATATGTTGCACGTTTCAACTGTAGAAAAAAATTTTGAAAACAAAAATATCATAGATGAAGGAACATTTTAATCATTAAATACAATATCATTTCAATCTTACGAAAATGTAAATATAATTTATGGATATTCATTTTACAATATCATGACTCCTAATGTTATTTTAATTGACCGATGATACCAACTATAGGGAATGAACCTAAAACTTTACATAATATTGAATTTTTATCAAGAATAACATTCTTTAAAATTGATGATCATTTTAGGTGTACTATTTTAGGTAACTAGTTTATATCTATTTCATTACATAGAAAATATTTTAACATAGACACATCATATCTATCCAATTTTCTTGACAACAATAAAATTCCAAAAAAAACTATTCTCTTGATTAAAAAATTCATGAATTCTTCCTTTCACTTACCCTTACTTATACAACCTGAAAAACATTTCAAAATCCTAGGATGAGTATAAAAAGATCATTATGGGTTAATAATAAGGAATTAAAACATTAGTCCATGAATACAAACAAATCAATGATGTTAGGACCTAAAGAGGACTAGATACCCTGAGAGGGGGGGTGAAAATAGGGTATGGATATTCTATCTCGAAATTCATCTTGCCCCACTGGATATTGACCTCTATATTATAAGGGTCACTTTGTTTTCTCTTATGTGTTTATGTCGATCACTTATTTTTATATTTATCTGATTGTTATGCTTTAGATGCAATTCAAGGAAGCAACCAGACAGACACAAAGAATTTAACTTGGTTCACCCTCACTGGGATACGTCCCAGGAGCACACAACGACGATGTGCCACTATACCAAATCCCATAAATATCACTACCAATAATGTTGGGGCTATATCACTTCTATGCCTAGGCTCTCTGCATTTACAATGTTTAGGGTCATCTCACTTCTTTCCAAAGGGTCACTCTATGTTTCTCTCTCACTAGCTCACTGCGAGTAGAAAGGATAAATTTCTTCCCCTTCCTTTGCTCACTACACTTGGAATGGATTCACACATAGTTTATAGACCAGTATGTCACTTAATTTTCCAGAATACATTCATCCTCATATATTGATAGATGCTCCATTGAAGTAAAACATTCTTCCATAGATGAATACCCCTTTTCCTCTTAACACTGGGAAATTCCTTTGGAAATACCTTTTCAAAGACCCCTACTTCACGAGGCTCCCAATTTCATAAAGCTCAAACAAGACTTTGCGATGCTCATACCTTTTTTATAAGAACTATCGCGAAGTACTCTCACGAAGAACTCTTGAAAATCTCAAGTCATCACAGAGAGACTTCCCTCGCGACGCTTACTTACCCAATGTGAAGCTCGCAACATTGGCAGAGCAATATTAGCCACAATGAAGAACTTCTTTCACAAAGCACTCTGCCTTCGCAAACCACCTTCGCGAGCCAAGAGAAAACATATTTTCTCAGAAAATTCTTTCTACTTCTCGCGAGAGGGTCGAAGCCTATTTATAGGAAATTCGACAGACTCTCGAATCTTCCGCACGAAGTCAGTACCACGTCATCTGAAATCGCGATGCTCCGAATATCCTGCCTAAATTCACTCAAAATAGAAAAGCACCACATCAATTTTCCAATTTCAGAGATCGTCAAAATCATAGATCATCACGTAAAATCCTTCGCACCTTCCCCGCGAAGATCCCTAGAATATCCCTTCACCACTATTGTGAACTTCATCCTCTTCCATTTGCAAAGATTGAGATAATCGCGATGAATTACCATCAACATTCTTCTAATCCTCACAGAATCCACCTTGTACTGCTCTTTTTATACTGCCTCCAGATTTTCCATTCTTTTTTCATGGTTTTTTCTCTACATTTATTGTCAACAAAATCTCTGGAACATAGAAATTCACCATGGAAACATACATTGTCAACAAGCACAATCAACCAAAAAAATGTTACAATGTTTCCTTGAGGGATTTTTCCGTACAAATTAAATCATTTGTTTCATTTATAAAACATACACAATTTATTATTTCTCATGAAATCAAAAAATTTATTAATAACTCATATAAATAATAAATCATAAATTTAACTTTTGGCATACATAACATACTTACATTGTATCTTTCACATCTAAATAGGGAGTAACCATTATGTTTACGTTTGGAATACTCATCAAAATATATTCCCAACATCTCTTTGGAGAAACCATAACATTTACCTCTATCGTAATTCCCAATGCATTAGATATCTATCATTGGATATACCACCCTCGGTTTATCACGAAACCACCCTTATACATAATAAATTCCCATGAACTATAACATATTCAAAACATATGAAAAAGAATAATGGAAAAAATAAAATTTCCACATTTCAATCATAGAATACATGTTCAAGATATTAACATAATAAATCCATTCTAAAGAACCATTTTCAATAACAAAATAACATAAAATGGATATATGGTTTTTTCTTTTTTTAATACATTATGGCTTATATAAGAAGCCAAATATCATATAATTCTTGTGGCAGAAGAATGGTTATTGTCACTACATATTTTAAAAAGATACATAGATTTTTTCAATTAGTAAAATTCTTCATAGAATAAGATTTCATTTGAAAAACCATTAAATAAATTAAAATTAAATTGGTTTTTTTATATACTGTATAATATAATGTCTTTTATAAATCAAAATATGCCTCAATTAAAATACATTGAGAAAATGTCCATTACGTTGAGTCTGAATCATCTCATAGGTTCCTTGTTCATTCTTAATAATAAAATTAAGTAAATTTATACTTGATTATGAAACTTTTATAGGTTTATTATTCATATTATATAACTTATTATGTTGTTATAAAAATCACATAATTATTCAGATTCATACTGATCATTTTTTTGATATTCAGTACTTGAGTCGAAAATGTACTTGAATTAAATGTTAATTGTTAATGCAGTCTTCATTCCATCATCTTATTAATGATATTCATGATTTAAATATGATATATATCTTATATTTATTTATTTATAACCAGCCATTATATCTGTATATATGAAATGAAATGCACTGATCATGGAGATGGTAGGCCGTACATACACATGAACAATTATTTTATTTTTTTGTTATATTAATTTATTGAAAAATAAATGTTACATTGGAATATTATAATTCCAGAATAATATATATGTTATATATGTTACTTATTTTCATTAATTCCATAATTTATATGTTCCATTTATGGCATTAATGATTC
Organism: Viscum album; assembly: GCA_963277665.1. Classification (NCBI taxonomy): domain Eukaryota; kingdom Viridiplantae; phylum Streptophyta; class Magnoliopsida; order Santalales; family Viscaceae; genus Viscum; species Viscum album. The sequence goes on from OY728151.1 coordinate 1,961,008,726, forward strand.
ATATCACATTTGGAGGGTGGTAGTCCATAATTTCGGAAGACAAATTATCATATTTACACATAATGGAATGAATAAAGTTATGCTATAAATAAATAAAACAAATAATAATAAATACAAAAAATAATAATATATATCATATATAAATACAATTCCATAATAATGGCCACAATGAGATGTTGTAGTAGATAATTGAACAACCATCCTCTCGTGAGGCAGTAGGTCACCATAAAAAAAAGTGAATGTGTCCATTTGATGGAGGTTTGTGTATGTCAAGATTGAATAATTATCATAAAAAACATATTATATTGTATATACTGGTGTTTTTATGTAATAATAGAATAATAATATCATATGGAGTGAAGAAGGAAAATAACAGAAAAGAACGTGAGTGAGGATTATACCTCTAAATTGGGAAACTACTTTTCATTTCATCAAAATGGATTTCGTGAATTCTCTTTTTCCTATGTTGAGGCTTCATGGAAGAATGGAGGTAATTAGGAAGATAATTTTAGTAATTTTTGGATTATAAAAGGGTTCTGAGAGTTGTGCGTAATTGGGTAGAAGTGGTATCCATTTATAAGAGGGAGGAAGGGCACATTAGTAATGTCTTAAAATATTATTATATAAAAAATTTATTTTCAACTAATAATAGTTAAAATGTGATAAATTTCAATTATAAGATGATTATGGGTAGAAATATTTTGAATTAAAAAGATTTATACATGATTAGGTCACAAAATAATCCTTATCTTATAGATTAACCCTTAGTTAAAACCATTAACTCTTACCATGCCTTCTAGTATTTTCATAATATAAGGTTACTATATTTACTATATAATTAAAATAGAACCCAAAAAGGATAATTAATGAAATTTTAATCATTATATATTTCAATTTGGAGAATCATGGTTTTTAGGATGATTATATCATTTAATAAAATAGTTTTTTAAACACATTTTTGTATATTTTGACACATTTTAGTAATTGATTTATTTTAAAGTAATAAAAACATGAATGAATTGAAAACAAGAATTAAATTAATTTTTATTTGTCACATTTATCCCTAAAAATCGTGGATGGCATGAAAATGGTCAAATTAAGTATATTTTAATATTTATAATGTCATTTATTTGAATCATTCATTAATATGGTAATCAGTGCATCATCATTGTGTCACAAATAACATTATTTGTTTAATGTCAAAATATTATATATTAAATACCATGATGTAATATATATATATATATTTAACATCTATTTATATCCATGTATATCAGTTATATAACCCTATATTTAAATTGATTTAGGTAAGGATACATGATTATTTTTTATTTCCCTTTAATTTAAATTATTTCTTATAACATTTCATTATCACACCCATGTGGCTCTATGGTGACCCAAAACTGACTCAAGGATTACCATGTTTAGACATATCTCATACAAATGTATTATTACATGTTTTAGGGTAGTTTATAAAGTTATAATATTTTTTACCCTTATTTACATCATTTACCCAATAAGCATGGTAAATAAAAATAATTACTTAAGATCCTATTCATAAATCCCAAAAAAGAAAAGTAACATATTAACCCAATTTGGATATTTTAATTATAAATAATGATTCAATTTTTCCAAATTAAAAAAATATAATCTGACGAAATTAATTTAATATTAATTCCCATTTTCAAAACCAATAAGCGGGTTTTTATGATGTAAAAACTATTAAAAGATTTACATTTGTTAATGTCCAATTTAAATGAGAAAATAATTCCAATGAAAAACATTGGATTAAATGATGAATGAATAATATATTATCCCATTAAAACTTGTAAAGACCCAGAAATTTAAAGGATATTTTATTTCTTTAATTTCTTTGCAATTTTACGAGTCTGTGGCTTCTGATGACACTTGATTATGAGGCCCAGTGTGCCTGAATTTAATTTATGAAGATTAGCTCGGTTACCTTCAGTAAACGAATCAATAGGTTTTTCTCTCTTTTGAACCGGTGCTCAGAATTGAAATCTGAGGGCACCGTCGAACTCGTAACGCGAGTTTTCTCTTAAGAAGACTTTCACCTCGATGGCAGATGATCAGGTATGAAAGTTAGTTTTTGGGGTTTTACGTGGGTTAATATAATAAAATAAGTGAACAATTTATTTTATTTTTTTAAACATAGGCCGTGTAGATAAAGTGGTTAGAAGCTCCACTTGGGAGTTGGTGGTGGGACCACCACACTCTAACCCCAAATGAGAGGTTATAGTGGTGGGGCCCAACAAGATCCAACCACCCAGGTGAGGCTGATTATGGTGGAAACCACATAAGGCCTCCCATTAATGGGAGGGGAATCATTACTCTTTGACTGCCCCTCATTTATGAGGGAGAGCCTCTAGGTTTAAATCCACCTCTTAATTGAGGAAGGTGAAACATCCATTTTTTATGAAGGGACCACCCAAGCATTAACCACCCCCTTTCCTTTTGTGTTTAATTAATGGGGGGCCCACCAGGAAATATTCTCCCTTGGATGATATTCTTCTGTGGGGACCACCCGGGCCAATAACCCCCTTTTTTGAATACCTCTTCATTTTAATGCACCACCGTGGCAGATTAATTGGGTAGATCCCTCTATCATAGATCCTCTATTTATGATTTGTGTGCCAATGACCATCCCTCCCTATCCTATATAAATGAGGATAGGGGAAGGAGTTCTAGACGACATCTTCATGCAGGGGAATTCTAGCTGCGAAGCACGACGCCTAGAACTTGGAGAGTTTTCCTTTTCCTCCAACAAAAAATGAGGAACGAAGAATGCTGACGCCACCTTCGGCTCCTTCCTTCCCGATGTTGATGGAATAGAGCATGTCATCCGTGACTCGCCATCATTTAATGTTGTTTTACAATGTAGGGGTTTATTTTTGAGTATGCTATATTCCCATGATTCATCCCTTATAATACAAATAACGTGGGTCAACTCATTATTAAGTTGATCCGCGAATGATTTCTTTTGCGTGTTGGGAATAGTTGTTTGCGGGAAGAATGATGGATGATTGTTTCAAAGTTATTCAGGTTAATTTTTTTTCATAAAATGTGAAACTGTGTTTATATTTGGAAAATTGTTATCGTCTAATGCGGAGGGCGCGGCCTGAACAAACACAACCCATCGACCCTCCAAATATTGTTGGTGCGCAGATTGATGGGCGACGATGAAACGGGACTGCAACGGTGTTTGAAGCCTTCACAGTAATCTTCAGGATCTGAGACGACCGCAGGCGTGGATGGGAGAAAAATCGGACCACCAGAATGACTCTGGTGGCCTGTAGAAGCACACAGCGGCACCGGTGGCCAGAGGTGGTGGCGCCCAGGCGCGCTGCCGGTAAAAGACCGTTGCGACTAAAGCCGCAGCGGTGATGGCGGGATCCTACGGCCGCACGGGATCAAAGGCAGCCCGCGGAACCACCCTGGCACCGCGTCCGCGGAGAGTGGGGGTCGTGCCCCCCGGCTCGGCCAACCGGCTGAGCCGCAACCAACCACTGGGCAGGACCTGGACCCGGGGGGTGTTGGGTCGGGTCGGATCAGGCCCAAACCCCCAATATCTGGACCGTTTTTAGTTAAATGACCATATCTTCAGCTACTGACCTTCGATCGACGCACCTTCAGTTGAATTGGAATCCATGGATCGATAATATTGTTTATGAATATTAAACCCACGGTTAGGAAAAGGTTGGGTATGGCTGGTTTCGTTTGAACTCGAAACCAACTGGGCCCTTGGAGCAGAAACACTTATAACTTTAGCTCCGGATGTCCGAATGACGTGCCTTCAACTTTATTGGATTCTAATTGATTAGACAGTTCTTTTGGCTAATCCACTTGATGTTTGTACTTAGCTGGAGTACAGTCAAGTTGGTTTTAGCTTAAAAAGCAGTGGGGCCCCTAAAACAGAAAAGCTAATAACTCTCAGACCGGACGTACAATTGAGGAACCATATGTCGCACTGGGTTTCTTTTGATGAGACAGAACTTTGGTATACATAAAATCTGGGCTTCAGGATGGTTGATGTATCAACTCTCTTGCTCGAGGAGCGGACCCTCCTGGAATCGAGCAGGCTGAGTGCGGGAACCCCAGAGCTGGTTGCGACTGCGTCGACTGCCGTACTGGGATCTTCTATGGGTTCGACGATGACGACTACCATACTCGAATCCTCAGTTGTTTAGATGATGATTAATTCCATACTAGGATCCTTCGTGGGTTCGACGAGGATGACTTCTCTACTAGGATACTTCGTGGGTTCGATGACGGTGACTACCGTACTAGGATCCACCTTGGGTTTGACGACGACATCTACCATACTGGAATCCTTCGTGGGTTCGACGACAATGACTTCTGTATTGGGATCCTCCGTGGGTTCGACAGATATGACTTCTTTACTTTTATCCTGAGTGGGTCCAACATAGTAGCTGGTCTTGTATCCTGAGTGGGTCCGACAGCTTAGCTGGTCTAGTATCCTATGTGGGTCCGATAACCTAGATGAATTAGTAATCAAATATGATAATCTCTATCACTATAAGAATAATGTATACCTGTGTGAGATGAGTATTGACTTCAATCATTATCATCGATGTGACTGCCTTGATTTCCTATGTGGAATGTGTTATGTTTTCCTGTGTGGGCTAGGTTGTGTTTTCCTGTGGGGACTGAGTTGTGTTTTCTCGTGTGGAATGAGTTGTGCTTTCCTTTGTGGACTGGGTTGTGATTTCCTTTGTGGATTTCATTTTCTTGGTCTCGAGACATGGAACCGATTTGTAAATGAATACTTAGGTATATGTATGGGAATATACCTATGTAGAGTCGGTTGATACTTCGTGGTTGTATCTTTCCTTTGTGGTTTATCCTTCGTGGATTCTAAGAGACCATCAGGGATATTAGGGTCCCTAATGAGTACCATTATACTCACCCCTGCATGGGATATGCCCGCACCATGTTGTGTTGGATGGAGATGACGGAAAGCACTGATCGTGGTTGAGGCTTGGAGATCTGGACGGTACCTAGAGGTGGACTTCAGGACAAAACGATACCCAGAGATGGACTTCATGAATAGACGATACTCAGAGGTGACAGACAGATGTGGAGAGATGTGGTGTCCATATTCACCTACCCTTTAGGTAGGAATTCTGGAGGATGACCCTAGAGTAGCTTGAAACCTTCCTACAGTTTGTCTTTTCCCTTTACTTCACTATTGGGCTTGTATTTCTAGCACTTATTTTACTTTCAGCACACTTGTTATACTGCTTACTTAGTGTTTGCTTTCGCTTGTTCTCTATTGTGTTTGTTTACTTTTATAAAGTAAATTCCTTCCATTTTTCTGGGATTTACGCCTTTGGTTATAGTCGCCAACCCCTAGCATATGGAAGGTGGGCTTGGGGTAGTCACAACACGGGCCCCGAAGACGTGTTGTGACAAATTGGCATCAGAGGAGTCAGTTCTACCATAAAACTTATTACTATAATATTTTCATTATATGAACCAATAGTTTTAAGGGTATCGAGTGTGGTTTTCAGTTCAGGGAGTCCATTGTTAGTGTGGAAGCCAACATATCCATACACCAGGACCCTGACCTCTGATTTCTAACTCAGTGCATGAAAACACTGATTACGTGTGTGTTTTCTTTGAAATGTTTTCTTTCTGATTACTTTGTGTCAGCTCACCAGGTATACTATTTGACCATGGCGCACCTGTTTCGTTTCAGGATGGCCCCATGACGGCAGCCAGCTAGGGTTCCGACTTACGTACGGGATGGTAGTCCACCGAGCGACAAGGCCTCTGTGCAGGGATCCATCACAGCGGAGGCACCAGCGGTACCACTACTCGCTGAGCCACTGATGCTACCATCCCCAGCGGCGGAGAGTGCACGCCGCCTAAGCATGTTGCATGAGTTTCAGCGATAGAGGCCACCCATGTTCCTTAGAGAGACGGACCCTCAGGCAGCTGAGGATTGGCTGGAGGCTATCGTTAGAGTATTTAGATTGGTAGGGTCACCAACAGACCTTATGGTGATCATTGTCGCGAGTTTCCAGCACGCAGAAGCATGTAGATGGTGGATCTTGATTCTTCTAGATGCACGATGAGGCATCTCTACTTTAGACGCACTTTGAGAGTCTCTTCCGCTCGGAGTTTGTTCCAGCCACCCTATGTGCGCTGCACATTCAGGAGTTACTTCATCTACAGCAGGGCAGCATGACAGTAGCTCAGTACTCGGCGAGGTTTACTGACCTCTCATGCTACTCCATGGATATTGTATGAGACTCGTTCTATAGGGCCCAGACCATTGAGCCGAGACCAAACATGAGATCAGGGATTTGATGATCTCCCCCAACATCCCCACATAGGCAGGGGTGCTGGAGAGATCCCTTCTAGTGGAGAGTTTTCTTGCTGAGCAGACACCAGTGGCGAGATCCTCCACAAGGCGACACATAGAGGATTATTCTGCAGCCGGTAGTAGACATTTGACATAGAGGTCCAAGAAGACCAGACCATCAAATGAGCGATCTCAGGATACAGGTTTGGTTGTGCAGGGCACATGAAACTGAGCCAACCATACGGGGAACATGAAGTGTTATGCCTACGGCGGGTAGGGTCAATGGTTCGAGACTGCTTGACCCACCCTGCAGATGAGAATCAGGTAGTAGAGGGACCTCTCAGGCAGAGGTTCAACCGTGGTGGTCTGCATGGAGCAGGCGGACGAGGCAGAGGTGATGGTCGAGTAGCGGGTGGTGGACGATGTTTCGAGGCCCTACCACCACTACCACCCGGAGGTCCACCCCGACTGCAAGGAAAAGATGGGCAGGGGAGAGCTCAGCTTCAGGCAGCTGAGGCCTACAACCATAGTGCTCCGGGAGCAGGTGGACAGGAGCGGGACTAGATCCTGGCATAGAGAGTTTTCAATTCTAGATTTGTTGATGTCGTTGTATGTGGTTGCATTGTGTCTTTTACTTTGAGATATGGTAATAAAAGACCCTTGTCCATGTGATTTTTCCTTTCCTACCATTTCGTATGGTTGAGAACGAGAGGTTCCGGTTAAAACCATTGACTTGAACTTCTCATTCGATATTTCTACTGGAGGAGAACTAATGACCACACACTACTGCCGACAGTGTGACTCAACCCTTGGAGGCGAGAGTAATGGTTGGATCTCTTGGTAGTGGCGTCAAGGCCTTACGATGTCGTCCATGGAATGAAATAGTACCGTTCATGCCTGGATTGACTGTATTTGGCAAAGAACATGGTTCATCTAGGGGATAAGACTGGATTTCTCTTTTCGGAAAAATATATATCTTAGCAGCTCTTGCAAGATGTAGGAAAAAGACGGTGTAGTCGAGTTCTTTACAAATGGCTAGTCACACCCATAATTCCCTTAGCGAATGGTTTATAGTTTACTCTAGTCTCAAAAGTCTCAGGTGTGTCTTCTCGTAGAAGGAACTAGACCTGAGATGGTGACGTTGGCTTGAGTTCCTCCAGAACATTTACTTTTAGATAGTCAATACTCTTGGGAAGGGGAACGTTGTAGAAGTTTCTCTCAGTAGGATATCCGACATTCATTTCCTAGGAGAGGCGGTAGAGAAGCTGACTGCATTGCAGATATCCTTTGTGGATAGGGATGCAGCAGCCTTTCTGCAGTCGCTCATAGTCACTCCTCCTCTACTTCAGCAAGTCAACGAGGCACTATACGACCTACCTTTAAGATAACCTTTGTGCTGGACTGACCTAGGGTCGTCAGCACTTGTAGGACCTGAGATGGTTTAGGCTACGATGGAGAGGGTGCATATAATCCAGGAGTGGATGAAGATTTCACAGAGCATGAAGAAGTCCTATGCAGATAGGAGACGAGACCACTAGAGATCGAGGGTGACGACCACGTCCTCTTACACGTCTCACCTCGACGGGGTCTATGGAGTTTTGGCCAGGGCGGAAGGTTATCTCCTCGATTCATCAAACCATTTCAGGTTCCCAGCAGAGTAGGAAAGGTGGATTAACTCCTAGCCATTCCACCTCAAATGCACAGGGTGCACGACTTCATCCAAATATCTCAGTTGAGAAGATACGTGAACGACCTATCCATCATCATCGACCATGGATAGCTGGACATCGATGATGGGGCGGCTTTCGTGAGGTTCTAGTAGAGGTTGAGTATCAACAAGATCATGTCCTATAAGGACGGACGATTCTTATTCTGCGCTTTCACTGGCAGCACATGAACCTCCTGGAGAGCACAACGGAGTAGGAGGCTCAGATGCATTCTTGGTACCACTTTTAGATTCCCTAGTTTGTGTTGTAGCTTTACGGGGACGAAAATCCATGAGGTGGGAGTAATATAATGTCCTGGAAGTTTCAAGGGAAATTTTTTTCCCTTAATTTGTTTGGAATATTACGAGTATGTGACTTCTAACGGAACATGATTCCGAGGCCTGGTGTGCCTGGATTCAATTTCTATAGTTTATCTTTGTTACGTTCAGTAAACGAATGAACAAGTTTTTCTGTCTTTTGAATAGGTGCTTGGAATTGAAATCTGAGGGCACCGTTGAACTCGCAGCGTGAGTTTTCACTTATGAAGACTTTCACCTCGATGGTAGATGATCAGGTATGAAAGTTATTTTTTCGGGATTTTCATGGGTTAATAAAATAAAATAAGTGAAGAATTTATTTTATTTTGTTAAACACATGTCGTGCGGTTAAAGTGGTTAGAAGCTCCACTTGGGAGTTGGTGATGGGACCGCCACACCCTAACCCCCCCATGAGAAGTTATGGTGGTGGGGCCCACCAAGATCCAACCTCCCATGTGTGGTTGATTATGGTGGAAACCACACAAGGCCTCCCATTAATGGGAGGTGAATCACAACTCCTTGACTCCCCCTCATTTATGAGGGAGAGCCTCTAGGTTTAAATCCCCCTCTTAATTGAGGAAGGTGAAACCTCCCTTTTTAATGAAGGGACCGCCCAAGTATTAACCACCCCCTTTTTTGTGTGGTTAATTATTGGTGGCTCCCACCAGTAATTATCCTCCCTTGGAGGATTTTCATCTATGGGGACCACTCGGGCCAATAACCCCCTTTTTTGACTTCCCCCCCATTTTAATGTGCCACCGAAACGGATTAATTCGGTGGAGACCTCTGTCATAGATCCTCTATTTATGACTTTCATGCCAACGATGAACCCTCTCACTCCAATATAAAGGAGGCGAGGGGAAGGAGTTCTAGACGACATCTTCAATCAGTGGAATTCTAGCAGCAAAGCATGATTCCAAGCACATGGAGAGTTTTTATTTTCCTCCAACGAAGAAATAAGAACGAAGAACTTTGGTGCCACCCTCAGATCCTTCCTTCCCGACGTTGATGGAACGATGCTTGTCTTCCGCGACACCCATCTTCCGCGACTCGCCATCGTTTAACGTCGTTTTACGAGGTATGGGGTTTTGTTGAGTAAGTTATATTCCCATGATTCATCCCTTCTAAAACAAAGAATACAAGTCAACTCATTATTAAGATGATCCGCGGATGATTTCTTTTGTGGGTTGGGAAGAATAGTTTGCGGGAAGAATACTGGATGATTGTTTCAAAGTTATTCAGGTTAAATTGTTTTTCGTACAATGTGAAACCTATTTATCATTGGAAAATTTTATCGGCTAACGTGGAGGGAATAGGCCGAACAAACACATCTGGATGACCCTCTGCAGATTGTTTTTTGGTGCATGGATTGACAAGTGACGATGAAACGGGACTGAAACGATGTTTGAATCCTTTGCAGTAATGTTTGGGACCCGAGACGACCACAGGCGCATACGGGAGTAAAATCGGACCACCATAATGACTACTGTGGCACCGGCCGGCTGCCTGGAGGTAGCAGCACCCTGGTGTGCTACTGTTGGAAGCCCTCCACAGTGGTGAAGGCGTGATCCCGTGGTCGCGCATGATCCAGGGGAGCCCACGACGCCTCCCTAGAGTCGAGTCCCCAGAAAGCGGGGGCTGCACTCCCCACTCGGCTTAACGCGCTTGGCCAACCGGCCGAGCTGCAACCAACCACCGGGCAGGGCCTCCAGCGCCGGGCCGGGCTAGACCCGATTCAGGCAGATCTAGGGGGTGTTGGGCCTGGTCGAACCAACCCCAGACGCCCTATTTCCGGACTGTTTTCGGTTAAATGGCCATATCTTGGGCTACGAAACTCCGATCGATGTACCTTCAGTTGTGTAGGAATCATCAGATCAATACAGTCATTTTAGTTTATTACACCCAATGTTTCGGCAGGGTTTGGGTATGTCCTAGATGGTTCTAACTCAAATCCTACCTGGCCCTCGAAGTGAAAACTCTTATAACTTGAGCTCTGGACGTCCCAATGACGGGCCATCGATATTATTGGATTTCTCTTGATGATATGGTTCTTTTGGATACTCCAATTATGGTTTGTATGCATATGGAGTACGGTCAGGTTGGTTTTATCTTAAAAACCAACCGATCCCCTGAAACGAAAAGGCCAATAACTCTCAGACCGTACGTCTGGTTGACGCACTTTCTGTCGTGTTGGGTTTATTTTGACGAGACGGAACATTGGGATACATCAAATATGTACATCGTGAAAGATGATGTATCGACTCTCTTGCTCGAGGAGTGGACCCTCTCGGAATCGAGCAAGCTGTCTGTGGGAACCCTAGAGCTGGTTGCAACTTCATTGACTACCGTACAGGGATCCTATGTGGGTTCGAAGATGATGTATACCGTACTGGAATCCTCTGTGGGTTCGAAGACAATGACTTCTATACTGGGATCCTATGTGGGTTCGACAACGATGTCTTCTGTACTTGTATCCTGAGTGGGTCTGACAGAGTAGCTGGTCTTGTAACCTGAGCGGGTCCGACAGCTTAGCTGGTCTAGAATCCTATGTGGGTCCGACAGCTTAGATGAATCAGTGACCACATCTAATCATCTATATCACTATAAAAAAGATGTATAACTGTGTGACCTGAGTCTTGACTTCAATCATTATCATCAATGTGACTGACTTGCTTTTTTTGTGTGGACTGGGTTGTGTTTTCTTATGTGGATAGGTTTGTGTTTTCTTGTGTGGAATGAGTTCTGTTTTCCAGTGTGGACTGAGTTGTGCTTTCCATTGTGGACTGGGTTGTGCTTTACATTGTGGACTGGGTTGTGCTTGGGCTCCATAGTTGGTGCCGATTTGTAAATGATGACTTATGGATATGTTTGGGAATATACCTAACTAGATTCAGTTTATACTTAGTGATTGCATCTTTCCTTTTTGGTTTATCCTTCGTGGATTCTAAGACACCTTAGGGGATCTCGGGGTCCCTACTGAGTATCGTTATACTCCCCCCTGCATGGGCTATGCCCCCAACTCATTGTGTTGGATGCAGACGACAGACAGCACTGATCGTGGTTGAGGTTTGTAGAGATGGACGGTACCCAGAGGTGGACTTCACGAAGAGACGGTACCTAGAGGTGGAATTCATGACGAGACGACACCTGGAGGTTACATACGGACGTGGAAAGCTGTGGTGGCCATCTGAACCTACCCTTCAGGTAGGAACTCTGTAGGATGATCCTGGAGTAGCTTGACACCTTCCTGCTATTTGTCTTTTCCTTGTACTTTACTGTTGGTCTTGTATTTCCGACCCTTTTTTACTTTTGGCACACTTGTTATACTGCTTACTTAGTGTTTTCTTCCGCTTGTAGTCTGTTGTGTATGTTTACTTTAATAAAGGTCATGCCTTCCCTTTTTACTGTATTTACACCTTTGGTTCTAGTCGCCAGCCCCTGGCCTATGGAAGGCGGGCTTGGGGTAGTCACAACACGGGCCCCGAGGACGTGTCATGAAAAAACTAATAGAAAATCTATTCTATGTTTACAAATAAATTAGATGAAATGACAATTTAAAAAAAAGAGTTATTTGTCACTATTCATTAAAAAATGAAATTTATCAGAAAGTTTCCAAATATTATCCAAAGTAAATTTCAATGACCTGATTATATAAACGAATTTATTATGTCAAATAGAAAATATTAATGTGAAACAAAAACTAGATTTATAGGGGTCTTTCCATCAAATGGTTGTAAAACATCCTTTTACGAATATTAGAGTATTTTATACATAAAATTGTATTCATTCTCATTCTATACCTCGAAAATTTATTGTATAAATGTAAAAACAATTAATGAAGAAGAATATTCATAACGTAGTTTGTTCTATCAATTCCCTCTAAAACTACGTCTAGGCATTAAGTACAATTTAAAAAAAATATTATATTATTTTTTGGTATAATTCAATGTTGTGTGGAACTTTTGATTTTTGAGAATCTCTTTGTTGCATATCGAGTATTCTATCTAAATATTTTTCCTCCTTTACATAAAAGTAATATCTTATTTATAAATATTAATTGATATAATATTATTTTTCTATAAATACCTTGGACCCTACATCATTACACCTTTCGGAAATTGCATCCCCACAATTTTTCTTATTCATAAAATAGGTGGGGATATTTATACCTCATTGAATTTTCAGATTCCCACATTGCCTCTTCAACCAAATGGTTTTTCCAAAAAATAGTTTCCTAATTAATTACTTTATTCTGCAACACTTTCTCTCTCTGGTCAGCAATCAACATTGTCTTTTCCTCATATGAAAGAATCTCTTCCAACTAAACTTCATCTAGACTCAAATCATGATATGGATATAGAATATAATTTAACAACATTGTAACATGAAAAAAATTGTGTGACTATGATAAACATGGAGGTAAATTCACTCTATAGAAAATTAATCCAACTTTCCAAAAAATTTCATAAGTTTTATTGAACCTTTGACTCAGCTCTCCCTTCATACCAATACACATCAATCATGTTTATGGATTAACATTGAGAATGACATGATCACCTACCTTGAATGAATGATACATACTCATTTAATCTACAAAACTTTTCTGCCTGCTCTGAGCTGTTCTCCTATGCTTCTGAATCAACTAAACATTTTCTGTTATCTCTTTTACCAATTTTGGTCCCATCTACTTCATTTCACATACTTTATCCAAAAAATATGTTGTTCAAAAACACATTATATAAAATGATTCAAATGGCGACATCTGAATACTAAAATGAAAATTGTTATTATATAAAAACTCAACCAAAGAATGAGGTTGGTCCCAAATTCCATGGTAATCAATTGTACAGGAACATACCATATCATTCAATGTTCTAATTGTTCATACTAACTAACCATCTGATTGAGGATGAAACGATATACTAAATTTTAACTCACTACCCAATGTCTTCTAAAGGACCTCTCAAAGGTTAGAAGTGAACCTATGATCACGAACAGATACAATGGAGTGGGTAACTCCATGTAACCTAATTATCTGTATAATATAAAACCGATAAAGTTGATCTAGAGATAGAGTATATCAAAAAGAACGAAAATTTGTTTATTTATTAAATAGATCAATAATAACTCATATTGTATTGTTCCCTAGAGAATTCATTGTTAATCCCACCAAAAGATCAATGAGAACCATTTCCACCCTGGCACTGGAAAAGGATGAGGCATCAAATTCGGTAACTACCTCTCTGCTTATACACGTTTTCAAATGATACCACTCTTCATAATGTTAGAAATGTCTAATTTCATTCCATCACAGCAGTAATACTTTTGAGAATCTCCTTATATCTCAGTATTTCTGAGTTTAACTGAAAAAAGAGGGCAATGAGCTCACAAGGCAGACATAATCTTTTTCTGAACCTCAAAGCATAGTACTTATCAATGTTAGATTAATGATACATACCATTCTAAACCAATTATACCTTTTCGTTCACTCACTGTCTTCTTTTTTCAATTTCATAATTATGTTGGATATAAGTGATTTCACAACCACCGAAAAAATAGTGTAATTACGTACGCTAACAACTTCTAATCTAAAATTCATCAAATCAGTAACCAAAAGATTGTGTTCCAATTGTATGATTTTTAATATAGAATTAAATGTTTGAATAAATGTGTCAGAAACATTATTTTCTATTTCTGTATGGTTATGAGTCATGTAAACATAATCCTTGATCAATTCTAGTCAAATCCTATGTCTCGTTTTTAATTAAATCTTAGTGAATATTTACCTCAAACTTTTGCGATCGGTTTCTATTTCACAATTCAAACAATAAAGATATTAAGTCAAGCTTTTTAAAGAAAAAATAGCAAAGCATAATTCCAAATCATGTGTAGGGTAATTTAACTCATGAGGTTTCAACTGATGTGAAGCATAAAAAATTAACTAATCATTCTAAATTAGGACACATCCAGGACATTTCAATGAAGCATATCTATAAGTAACAAAGTCATTCTTTTTTGGAATGTTGTGGAAAAACTAAATCATTCACCAATCATCATTTCAATACTATAAAATATTCATCTCATTTTTTTCAAATGAACATAACACATTTTTGAGTTAATATAGTTAGTTTGATAGATAACCAGGAAACATTTTCATGAAACCTCCTATAATAACCTACTAAATGAAGAAAACTATGATTCTCAGTTATATTTGTGGGTCATGGACAATCTTGGATCACATTTATTTTTAAAATATCAATAGATATGATATCTATATAAATAAGGTTAAAATGGAATAAAATTAGTTGTAACAAAAACTAACAAATTCTTAATTTCCAATAGGATTTATTTTCTTTTGAATTCTATAAGACAACCCATAATTGACTTTCATACCCCTATATAATTCTAGAATATAGTAATATATCATAAATAAAAACAACCAAAAATATATCCAAGAACTCACAGAAAATAATATTCATATGACCAATGAATATATTACGTACATTGGTTAACCCATAAGGCATAACAATATAATTATTTTGGACAGGTCTTGCATAAACCTGGTCTTTAGAATGTCTTCTTCCTTTACATTCATCAAAAGGAAGGGCGACCTCAATTCAATCACTGAAAAATACCAAACTCCCAGGTTTTGATCAAAAAATATATTTAATGTGTGTTAAAGTATAATTGTTCCGATAATTGATGTTATTAAAGGATCTATAGTCAATGTAATGTTTCATTGAACAATCATTCATTTTAAGAATCAAAAATGTAGAGCACCATGCTGATGTTCTTGAAAAAATGAATCATTAATATAATAACTCTTTCAAATTATTCATTCACTCTAAATGTTCAATTAGAGACATTCGATAAGGGGTTTTGAAATTTCATATCATCAAAGACAAATTAAATAGTAAATTCAAAATCCCAATTAGGTATTAAATGTGTCAACTCATCATGAAAAACATCATTATACTCTTTGACCACTGGCACATCATTATTCTAAATAGTTACTATGTTTTCCACAATATATTCAAGGAAAAAATTTATTTCTTTATTTTAATAGTTTATCAGCATCATAATAAGTTATCAACACTAAAGTTCCATTATTTTTCAAAAACTAACAAAAAAAACTAAAAAAATACTCTTTAGTGTTGCAAAAAATCCTTACATGATAAATGGAAAGCCAATCCACACCCAAAATAACATCAAAAACTACTAGACGAAAACAGTATTGTTTGAAGGTAAATTCTTTTTCCCAAAAAATAAATATAAGGATCTAATAAATTATTTTTTTCTAATCATTCCCTCCAGTCTTTTCACCACATGTTTAGGATATATATATGTAGATTGAAATGAAATGTTTTTTGAAAAATTATTATAAAAGAAAGAATGTGTAGAAACTGAATAAAAACACATTGGAATAATATGAATAGACAAAAAATATACATTATACTTTTTCATTTCATGGCAGAAAATTTGTTGATGTATTTAAAATGAATTTCCCCACCACTTTCTGCATGTAGTCTGGTATCATTCTATCATTTGATTTCTACATTAGACACTTATTTGCATAATGTCCCATTTCATTACATGTAAAACAATTTACTGATTGTAAATAAAATTTATCTTATGACAACCCTGATCATTTATAGTGAAATTACGATCCTTATTTCCAATTTTACCACATCATAAGCACATACCAGAATTCTGAAGGCATTCCCTAGTGTGATTTGTAACAACATATTATGACACTGTAAACTTTAGTTTCATACCATCCTAATTTTTTGAAGTGATATTCCCTTTAATCTACCAAATAGACCTCTTATTATGTTTTTTCATACAAAACCTGATCATTGGAAATCTAAATTTCCAAATTATATTCACATTAAACAAGTTTATCATAAATTTTCATCTCATGATAAGATAATTCTAACTGATAATTTGGCTATAATATTGGGGAAAAATTATTGATATTACTATTAAGATACTATAAGAAATTTGGATAATTCATAGCTAGTATGGTTAATGTTTCTTCATAATTAGCCACTAAGTCATCCTCCAACCACAAATCCAGGTATTATTTTTCCATCCTTAGTAGAACCACCTTATGATAATGTTTTTCAAGGTACATATATTTTAATGCATCATAGTCAAAGACATTAATCTCCTCACTATACTATATATTTTAACCATTTACCAGCACTGATCAGATTCTCCTACAAAATTGTAAACTGTGAGACTAAAATTTTTATGTTCTAATAACCCCATGACATCAAAAAACATTTCTAGTGATTTAATCCACCTTTCATTAGAATAGGGTCAGATGATCCTTTGAATGATGGGGGATTTGGCTCATGAAATGATCCACTACCAAAATTTTCCTACGTGGTTGATCTGAATAATCATGAACATAGATAACTCCTCTATTTATAGCATAAGTCAACAGTTCCATCACTAAAACAAAAAATTTAGTTTTGAGTCCAACCATCATAGATTGATGATTTGGAATATTGTTAACCTCTTAATTTCGTGCTATCAGAGTTTCAATATCTCTACTATGGAAAAAAATTCTGATAATAGAAATATCATAGATGATGCTAAATTGTAATATTCAAATTCTATATCATTTCAATAATATAATAAATTAAAAAAATTTATGCATATTCATTTATCAATATGTTGACTCCTAATGTTATCTTTACTAAACAATGATTCCAACAATAAGGTCGTAGCCCAAAACATTACATAATAATGATTTTTTCAACAAGAATTACATTATTTCACACTAAATATCTTTTCATGTTTAGTGATCTAGATAACTAGACCTTAACTATTACGTTACTTCTCAAATATTAAAATATATATAATTCTACACTATCCATTTGTTTGACCATAAATAATGGCTTAAAAATAATTATTTCATTGATAAATAAATTTTCGAATTCTTCCTTTATCATACCCTTCCTTATATACTGTGGAAGACATTTAAAAATCCTGGGATGATCATAATAATCTCATTAAGGGTTATAAAATAAGGAAAGAAATCATTAGTCCACAAATACATAAAATTATATGATATCATTCATTCAACATATAAAACATAAGATATTTATTATACATCATGAAATATTAAGATTTATAAAGAACTCAAATAAATCAAAAATAAAAATTCTAACATTTGGAATTTATAACATATTTACATTGTAGATTTCACAACTACATATTGAGTAAACTTAATTTTTTCGTTAGGAATACTTATAACAACATATTCCCAAAATATATTAGGAGAAACCTTAATATTTACCTCTATCATGTTGCCGAAGGCATTGAAGATATATAATTTGCTCGACAAATCATATTTTATCATGAAACCGCCTGTATACATAAGTAATTTCTAATAACCATAATGTAATAATTACATATGACCAAGTATATTGTAAAATTAACATTTCCACATTTCAATAATAAGATATTAGTTTAAGATATTGACATAATCAATCCATTCTCAAAACCCATTTTCAAATACCCAAATACCCTAAAAGAAAAATATGGTATTTACCTCACTTTTTTTAAACATTATGTCTTGTAGAAGAATCCAAATATCAAATAATGGTCGCAGTGGTGGAAGGTCCTTGTCGTTGTGTGGGTTAAAAAGAAACATAGCATTTTCCATTTATTAAAACACTTCGCAGAAAAATATTCCTTTTGAAAACCAGAAAATGATATTAAAATTTAAAGGGGTTAATTATATAACATATAAAATAATGTCAAGTATAAACCAAAATATTCCTCAATGAAAGGATATTGAGACGAAGTCCCATTTCTTTACTCCAAATCGTCAGTTATAATCCTTATTCATCTATAATAATAAAAATAAGTTAATTTATACTTTATTCATAACATTTTTCAGGATTATTATTACTTTTATATAACTTATTTCCTTGTTAAAATAATCACATAATTATTCTAGTTCATATTGCCTGTTTTGTCGATATTCGCTAATTGAGAAAAAATGAACTTGTTTTTATATAAATTATGCATGTAGTAAAAAGATAGTTTTATCCATAATTATATTCATGATTTTGATAACATATTTATATATTATATATATATTTATAGTAGTCCAAATTCATTTTTTATTTGAAATGAAATGCACCATTCCTGGAGATGGTATGTTGTAAGTACACATGAATGCTACTTTCAATTCCTTGTCATATTGAAAAAATGAAAAATAAATAATACATACGTATATTATAATTTAAGTATTATATATGTGTTATATATGTTCATTATGTTTTTATATTCCATCCTTTATATGTTACATTTATGTCATGAGTGAGTCATATCACTTTTATGGGGTGGTTTTCCACACTTGCACAAATGAATTTATTTTAATTACACTTTATGGAACGCATAATAATATGAGGTAAGTCGAAAAATATAAAATCATATATATAATTTAAATATAATATATAGAATATATATATATATATATATTAAATTAATAATGGACACAATGATAGGTGGTAGTTGAAAATTTATCAATCATCATTTAGTGAGGAAGTAGTTCATCGTACACAAAAACAGAGAGTTCATTTACATTTGATGTAGGTTTGTGTAAGTGTAGTTTGAATACTTATAATAAAAACATCCTAATATATTTTTTATACTCGTCTTGTTATGTAATAATTTAATAAGAATATAACAGGTAGTTAAGACGTAATACAATTAAAAGGAACTTGAGAGAAGATGTTACCAGTAAATGCGATAACATAATTTGATTAGAGCCAAAAAGAAATTCTTGAATTTCATTCTGCCCATGTTAAGTATTATTGGAGTAACGGAGAGATTTTTGAAGATTATTAAGTATTAGTATGAAGATCCAAGGGTCTTGAGTGGTGTGATTAAGTGTGTAGAGGAGGTGGCCTTTTATAAGAGAGAGGAGGGGCACTTTAAAAAATTATTGAAATGTTATTTTATTATAAATTTATTTTCGAGTTTTAATCGTTAAAAAGTAATAAATTTAGATTATATGATGATAGTGGGTATAAATCCACTCAACTAATATGGTTTAGACATGTTTAGTTCCTAAAATTAACATTAAATTTTAGTTATAAACCCTTTGTTAAAAACATTAACTCTAACCATCATTTCTTGTATTTTCATAATATATGGTTTCTATAGTTACTATAAAATTCCATGAAAACAAAAAGTGGATCATTAATGGATTTTGAAACATTAAATATTTAATTTTGTCTAATAATATATTTTTAGGAATATTATAAAATTTAATTAAATAGTATTTGTTTTAAAAATATATTTATTCAATTTTGAAATAATTTATTAACAAATTTAATTAAATTCATAAAAACATGATTACATTGTAAAAAAACCATTACATTATATATAATATCTGATAATAATCCATAAAATACATGAATGGCATAAAATTTTTCAAATTAAATTTATTTTAATATTTAAAATATCATTTATTTGAATCACTTATTAATAGTGTAATCATTGCATTATCATGGTGTCATAAATAAATTAAATTATTTAATTTCAAAAAAATTATAAATAAAATACCATTATGTAGGAATGTTTTTCAAATTAATATTTATAGTCAAATATATTAGTATATATAAACCTAAATTAAAATGATTTTACGAAAATATACGTGTTTATGTTATAATTCTCATTAATTTAAATTATTTCTTATAACATGTAATTATCACACCCATGTAGCTCCATGGGGTCCTCAAATAGACCCAATGAAGTCCATGGTCACAAATATATCATAAAATAGGATTATGATATGCGTTAGTGTGGTATTATATTATTATAATAATAGTTTTTTACCTTTAATTACCTAATTTACCCTTCAACCATTGTAAAAAACGTAATTAATGAAGTTACTGTTCATAATGTCCAATAAAAAGGGACCATTTAAAAAAATATATTCCTTTTGATTAAAAATATGAAATAAATTTTTATAAATTCAAAAAAAATATTTTACCAAAATTAATTTAAAATTAATTCTCATTGGAAAAACCAAAAAGGGGGTTGTATGAAGTAAAATAATCAATATATTTACACGTGTTTATGTCCAATTTAAATATGAAATTACTTCCAATGAACAAAATTGGATTTACTGAAAAAAAATAATATAAATAAATTTTATATCAAATAAAAAATAATCTGACAATACAAATATATTAGATGAAAATATATTTCTGACTTAAAATGCGGTATTTTTCACTATTCATAAAAATTGAATTTTATCAGAAAATTTAAGTAAATTTATCCAAAGTTAATTATGATTTCCCTAATCAGTGTGTGAATGTATTTTTTTCAATTATAAAAAATAAAAGTGAAAAAAACTCGATTAAAATAGGGTTCTCCATCAAAAGGTGGTAAAACGAACTTTAAAAAATATTAGAGAATTTAATTCTTGAAAATGGATTCTTTCCATTGTAACCATCTAAAATATATTGGATAAATTTAAAAACAATTAACAAAAATCTATATTCATAATTTAGTTATTTCTATTCACTCCTTCAAATACAATGTCTAGGCGTTAACTACCGTTTAAAATAATAATGATAATACATTATTATTATTTATAACTCAATGATGTACGCAACGTATGATTTAGGGGAACCCCATTGTTGCACATCGAGTACACTATTGGTAAAAGTGTCCCTATTAACATAAAATTAATATCTTATTTATAAATATTAATATATATATATATAATGTATTATTCTATAAATAATGGGTATCCAACATTTATGGTCATAGGGAACTATATATTTAATCGGTTTTTGAGCGTTGTTTCGTATTTTGTTCATGGATTATATATTCTATTCCCAAATTTGGAGGAGGAGAATATGAAAAATTTCAATATCAATCATGAATCATTGTGGGAACATCATATGTATGGTATGATTTTGATTTATGAGTGTCAGATTCATGAAGTAATGTTTCTAGGTCATGTAAAATCTACAGGATGCATCGTAGTGGATTCTAAAATGATACACATAGTATTATTATCTGATTGAACTATAAATGATATTTAAAACCAAATAATCTTACTGTTTGATGGATATTATTTGTGTATTTTTATGACTTCTCCAAGATGGAATCGTTAATGAAGGAATTCACTCATAGTGGTGTAATGATTGATTGGAATGAAAACTACCATAACTATTTATAAGAATTGAATTCAAGATTTAATTCAAAATATATTTTAATTATTCCAAATGAATATTCTGTTATGATGTTTTCTATGAAAACTAAAACATCAGTTTATGGTATATTTTGATTACTAAAATATGAGTTATATTTTCACTCAGATGGATCTGAACATGCAACATAGTTTCTAGATAGATTATATCCATGATTTTTATTTTCATATTTTCTATTTTCATAGATATGGGAATGTGGTATCTGATATCATGTTTTTTAAATTACTTCAAGAAACATTGAATTAACTATATAGAGTGTGTTACTCAATTAATTTTCTATTTATGAGATGATCTTGTGTATATCAAGTATAGGTGGGTGAGTATTTCTAGATTCATCAAATGATTACTTGTAATTTGATGATTTTTTTAGAACAATGTGATATATGATCATTAGTAAATTATAAATAGTAATATACATTATGGTAGAGATATATCTTGTTGGGGGTCATAGTCTCTCAGTAAGACATCATATTTTCAAAAATGTTTAGTTGATCAATTATCACTATGTTAGGAGATATCATATAGTGGACCACATTATTTTTGTTCATCCACCCAAATAATACCTAGACATATCATTCTTTGAGAGTTCAATAATGTTGTCCGGGGATGAGATGGTGTATTATGGATTTTTAATCACAATGTCTTTAATGATAATGAATTAAGAGGGAACACCAAAAACCATTTGGTTAGCTGCAACATTTAAAAATTATGATATTGAAGTGGGATAATATTTCCATTGATGTAATCATTCAATTAACATGGAATCCTAGTTTGAATGATTTGATTTGTGTGATCATTGATTGATTAAAAAAATTATTTTAATTCATACCTATTAGGGTGATGATGAATGTGTAACAACAAGGATATTTTTTTTTCAAAAAAAATTGTGAGACATCATGGCTATTTATATGTGGTTGTTTCTAATAGAGAACCAATGTACACATTCAGGTTTTGGAAAGTATTCTAGGAGGTGATGGGTTTATAGTTAAAATTTATCATATCATATCATCTGTATGTGGATGGAATGATAGATAGAGCTATCAGGGTTCTTGAGGAAATTCTATACGGTTTTGTGCATGATTTTAATGGTTCATGTGAATGGAATTTTCTATTAAAATATATTTCGTATAAAAATAGATATCAGGACATGGTCAAAATGGTTCCCTTTGAGGACATTTATTGGATTCCATATAGGTATCTAATTTCTTCACATATTAGGTGGAGTGAAATTTATTTATTCCATGTATTTTTTAGGAAATGCAAGAGAGTGATGAGTTGATCTAGATTATACTGATCATAGTATAATGTCATTATAAATATTATGTGTATTGTTGATGCTGACTACTGATGTTTAACATTGGTGTTTAGGTATTTTTTTAGTTTCACCTTTCATAGGACATCATTGGTTGGGTAAGATGGTTAATTTGGAATTGTTTAGTGTGACCCATTATTATCAAATAATGATGATGAAATATAATCTATCTATTAGAATTTCCATCTCATTTTTCTGTAATCCATAATGTGTTTTATATTTCCCAAATATGAAGGTATTAAATAGATCCCCCACAAGTGATTGAATGAAATGATATCAATCATGAATATGACATCATCGTGGTTGAGAAACCATTTTATATAATAGATAACATATAGATGATGTTGTTCTATAAAATGATTGATTTAGTATGTGTATTATAGCAATTAAGATAGAATAGCCAGGTGGTGTGGGAGCATGAGTTTTTGATATGATATAATGGATTTGAAGTTATGAGATTCTAGGATCATGAACACATTTTTTTGAGATAAATAACATAAGGTGGGGATGTTGTAACATCTTTTTACCTTACATATGGTATACCTTTATTTTTTTTCTTGTTTGCCGGTTTTTTGGGGTTCATTATTGAATTCTGTGTAATAAATATCTTTTACTAGGGAAAATGACCTATGGGTAAAAGATATTGGTTGGCATAATTTAGTGGATTTTGGTTTTAAATATGTAAATGGATTTATAGGGTGACCTTTGGAACATGAAAAAGTTATGTTTTGGTTTAGATCTGTTCTATATAAAACTAGATATAGTAAACCATACATGACACTTTCAAAATTTAAAAGGGTTATGTGACATGAAATAATTGTTGGTAATAATTGTTGAATTTAATGTGGTGCATGAAAATTATTTATCTCATGAAATCGTTACACATCCTTAAAACACTGATTATGATTTAATTACTTTTTAGAACATTATATTTTTTTGTATTTTTAATATGTAAAATTTCAATATGTTAATCGGATTCAGAATGTGAATTTCTCAAGACTAGTGGTTTTAATCTTGATTCATTCCCAATTCATTTATAATTGTGGTCCATGGGATGAAATATTGGAGACATTATGTACTTGGAATAAAAATAAAATTTTATAAGGACCATATAGAACAAATTTATATATTCCCTCGGTGAGACATATTTATAAGTTAAGATGATGGGGTGAATACATACTTTAAATTCATAATAAGATAGAAAAAAACAATAACTATATATCAAAGGTGTATTATCATAGTTGGAATATATAAGAGAAATTGTTATGCAAGTATAATGACTATTTTTAAATTATTTTCCATTTATATAAAATATTTCAACATATTATAGTGGTATATGGGAATTTCATGGATGTTTTATTGAGTTTCAGTCCTATTTCAAGACATAGATAATATAATCATACCATTAGGATTGTTGAGAATAATTATTGAACATCTATTTTATATTATTATGGAGAAATAGAACACCATATAGAGATTGTACAATTTATATACATCAATATTCATTAAAAATAAATATTTATGTAACCATTTAATGTAATATAAAAATGGTCATGATAATTTCATCTCTATTGGATGGAATAAGTATAATAACAAGTGATTTTATAAGTCTCAAATAGATGAATTTAAATAAATATACATGAACTATATATATATTAAGTCTTATTTGAAAAATAATTGATCTAGTTCATATATAAGAAGACAATCATTGGATTTCATGTTATTTTATTGAGTAATCATGAGAATTTCTCCATGAGTAGAGCAACAATATTGGTATAAGATTGGAAGGCTATATCCATTATACATATTACTATTAAAAATTTTATAGAGGATAAATGTGTTATAATAAAAACTAAATATTACCTCATTTTATACAATGAATCAATAATTTTTCTATGTGTCTTGATGTGTATGAATTGAGGAATTCCCTTTTTAGGTTTTCAGTATTATAAGTGTCTTGTTGCATGTTGTTACATTATTCACGGATCAATATAAATTCAGAATTTACTATATTGATATTATAATTCATTGAAACATAGATTCGTTATAATGATATCAATGGTGATATAAAAGTAACCATAAATATTAATTGTTGTCGATAGATTAGATAAGAGATCATTAGACATAACAATTTAATGTGGTTATACATTTATTCTATTTTTTGGACCCAAAATGCAATGGTTGGTAGTCATTTATGACTGATGATTATAATGGATCTATTGGAACATATCTTAATTTTTTTAATATTGTAATTTGTATAAATTTATGGAACTATATTCTATTAACAAAAACTTATTATTTTATGAAAAAATGAAATGGTGTTGTTGAATCATTTTAGTATACACTATTGGTTATATGTTGCTGATGAACGATGTAATATTTCATCCTTAAATGGGAGGTATAATGTATGTACATATAAACTGAAAGGATAATATCCTAGGTTTACTTAGTATTTACACCTTTTATTCCACATTGGAATCCATAATTTTTTTAAAAAAATATTAGTTTTTTAAAAACTAATTTTTATAATATATTTTTTTTAAAAATAATTCCTAATATTACCCATCTTATTTGACTGTCATTTTTATGGTATAAATGACTAGAAATATCCATCCCCACCATGATACAAATTATTTAAATTTTATCTTGAATTAATTTCACTGATGAAATTTTGTATTATAGGACTGTTTACATTCCCATTTTAATATAAATTTCGGCTCTTCCATGATTTTATATTCCTATTTTTATTTACATGTATTCGAATATAAATGATTATTCTAAAAGATATTGTAACATTTTTATATTTAAAAAATAATGGAAAATATTCATTCAATATATGATGATCTTGTTAATAAATATTAGATATATGTGGTTCTTATGAATTTTATATCATTATATGTTTTGTGTGTGGCATGTGAGACCTCGATATGTATGATTTCATAGAAACATAATATAATAGAAAAAGTAACGTATATATTACATTAATGTGACATATGTGAGTTTTATAACTAAGATTATCCCTTTAGCCATGAAATATTTCATACATGGAATTTGATGGTTATTTAGGATAACTGTAGACATTGTAAGGATTGGATTCAATCCCCGTATAGTTCTTCATTTCAAGAGATGTTAATTTCTAGTACTAATGATACTTATTTATAATTAACCCTATAGATAGTAAATGACATAATGTGATTAATAAATATTTATTTTATCCATTCTGTATGCTATAGTCAACTAGTGGAAGAAGTGATCTAGTATTTTATAATGTGTATCCATGAAATTTGATATGGCCTAATAGGGGTGGATAATAATTATTTTGTGGGGGTTCTATGGTATATAATTCAGTGTAGATTAATTAGTATCCGATATATATTACTAGGTTTTTTTGTGGAAATTATTATAGTTTTAATCTTCCATGTGCAAATTTTATGGTCACCTTTTAACTCTATAATGAGTATATTCATGTTTAGAATACCCCTACATAGAGGTTATTACACAGGGTTGGGTGATATTAAATCCAACTAGCAGTGTGATTTAGAAAGAGAGAGAAATATATATTTCAACTATAGTTTATGTTATTATATATTTGATAGAAAGTGGAAATGAAATCCGATCACACATATCAATTTAGATGATATAACATATCTAATAATTTTTTAGGTGGTTTGGGACACAATTAACCCTTCATTTATTTAGTAGGTCTCATGACCGGATATGTTTATATAGAAATTTTCTCACGTTTAGTCAACATATATAATGGGGGTCGACCAATATACGGTTTTCCTACCATAATTATGTGTCCTTAGATTGTGAAGTTATATACCATGATTATACCATATAATAATCATCCCAATACACTAGAATGGGTCGAAAAAGGAAAGAATTATCTTCTTGGTGGAGCTCTTAAAATACATCAAAAAGATAATGAATTATTTGATTATATTTATTTATATTATTACATATTATACAATAATTCATTTATGTAGAATTGTTTTCAGTTATTTTTAGTGGTATCCTATTGGGTATTTTATTAGCACACAACATGTGAATCTTGGTGTATTGTTAATCATTATGTAACATTACAATGATAATGTAAAGTAAGAAATTATATATTTGTGAGTAAGGGTTTTATAAATGGGGTTAGGAGACATGATAGGGTGAGGACAAAGATATATTTTTGTTAGTTTCATCCAATACTTTTCTATTTTTAGAGTAAAACATGTAAATTATAGAACTACTAGGATATACACCTATTGATGTATGCTTTAAATTATATTTCATGTATTATATTATTATTTTCTAGTGTTCATAATTTTTTCTTATTTTTTGATAATTTTTATAAATCACATATTTTTTTGGGATACATATATTTCTTAGGAATTAGTTTTTATTTATAATGGATATATAATTATGGTTAAAATCCACCAATTATATTGGAAAATTTATTTCCAATAATTCTATTACATTACATATATGTTTTCACACGTGAATATGTGAAAATATGAATCTTAAGTTAAAAATTTATTTAATTGGACCTTAAATTAAAAAAAATCTTCATTAAAATACTTTATAACAAGTCTATATAAAACAAATTTTTACTATATATATAAATTATTATTATATATTCAACGATATTACAGATAAATTGACATAAAAAATTTCATTCAATGTAAATTTAATGGAAATAATGGTGTGAATATCTCTAACATGATGAGTTTCATTCAGTTTTTAAAATAAACATATCCTTCAATCAATATTTTATTCATCAAATGATTTTATATCATAAAAATTTGGAGTAATTATTTCAAGAGCCTTGAGTATAGATAATTATAAAGATACGTGACATGGTGTGTGTAGTAGAAATTAACCAACCTAAGATACCACCTTGAACATATAAAATTATTTATAAATTTATTTAATGGATTGCCTTTTTGGGGGAATGTTTTATATTTATGTTTTTCATTTTGGTGTGGGTTTTCATAACCTCAACCATTGTTAAAAATTATTAATTTCGTTAAATAATTTGATTTATTATTTATTAAACCATTACGTTCGTTTTAATATTTAAAATATAATATTTAATATATGATCTCCTTATACTATATATTTTATTTTGATTGTATTAAAAACATAGGATCTATGGTTAGGAACATTTAGGATTTTATATTTTTGAAGAATTAATTTTTCATTATGTAATTTGTTTCCTTGATTACCTAATAGATCTGAACTACTCGTAACAGATATAAACCATCTAGCTTAGTTTCTATTTGTATGGGAGTAATCATTTATGAATTTAATTGATTTAGTTTAGTATTGTTTTCAACCATTCTATTTCTACCAAAGACCTTAACATATTTATCTAATCACAGAAACCATAATTTTTTATAATTTATTTTAAAACATGAATAATTTTTAAAATTTTAATAATTTATTTCTTACAATTTATTTTCATTAAAATAAAATATAAAATTTTAAATTTTACAATCTATATATTGTAGTTGATTGATACCCATGATATATTTATTTTATACCAATGTTTTTAATATCTTATCTTCAAAATAACAGAAATCACCTTTCATCATTAACGAAATATTAAAATTTTCATTTAAAATAATATAATATTAAAAAAAAATTGATTCATTTTTTTATTATTTTTTATTATAAACAAAAAAATATTTCTAAATAAATTATATAATTAACTATCCATTTTCTGTACATAGAAGGAAAAATTTCATTTTTTGAAAATTGATGTTGATATATATTTCATTCATAAACATTATCAAAAATGAATATAATATTTCAATATCCAACACCAAATATTAATGATTTAAATAACACTCAAACACAATACCATTTTCCAATTTGAATTTGATATTTCCAAATTCTTTATCCATTTTTACTGTTAATTAAAACTTTTAAAATGGGAATTTTTATGTGAAAATAAAATATAAATCGAAAAAAATATTCATGTTTTCTAGATGTTATTAAAAATAGTAAATTGTGAAGAATAAAAATAATTCTCAAAATCATATTATAATTTTAATACACTACTTCAAAATAATTCAATTACATGAATGGGATATGATACCTTCTTTGGACTTATTCCACTAGAACACCATTAGGGTTTGGATGAAACATATTTTTACAACCATATATTATATTCAATTGGAAAAAATTGATAGTAGAACATATTGTATAAATATCATATATGGGACATGTTACCCAATTGGGAGAAAATGATAAAACTCTGATGAAAATTAAAAACATTTAACCATGAAAAAAATACATTAACAATTGAAATCACTATATTTTATAATCCATTCATTCAATATAACGAAATAAAAATGTTAAAAAATAATTCATAATTCCCTATAGATTAATAAAAACTATAAAACTTATATAAATTTTTAGTATATAAAATAATCCCCCAAAAATCATGATCCATCCCTCCAACACTGTCTTTATGCTAATTTTTTCTAAAAACCCATCCATGATAACCCTAAAATATTATATATAAATGATGGACAATGTACATATCCCCATTTGGTATGTCATATATTGAGGGAAAATAATCAGGTCGATATCATTTAGGATTATTAATCATGATAGTGAATTTATAATACATATTCTCAAAAAACTAAAGAACATGACAAAAATTATAACACACATAGTGTAAGAAATTATAGTATCCTCATGTTTACTGAGATATTTTTTACAAATATATTTTATATCAAATGCCTACAGGTAATTATAAATAAATCTATTTTTTAGATTATTTATTTCCCCATTTCACAAGAAATAGAACACATTTAATAAAATGTTATATATATATTAAAGCATGGTGAGAAAAGTAAAATAAGGATCCCAAAATAAAACGCCCTCTATCTAGTAATATAATATTTATTATCCTATTACTCACCAACTACCATAATTATTATACATAAAAATACATGAAAAAATTAAATTTAATATAAACAACATATTTAAATTATTTTTCAGGTTTCCACTACACGGTTATATGAAAGGTTGAAATTGGTTTTATCCATTCTACTTTTAAACACACTAATATGGTTACAAGTTTTAAATTGATAAAACATCCATTATGTGGGAATTTGATATTTAATGATACTTTAATATTGTAAATTACATTGAATAGTCATTATGTAGTGTATCACATAATCAGTTACCATATGAAATTCTACAACCATAAGTAATCAATTCACATTCATTTGGTTATCTTATTCTTTTATAATAACATCACTATGTTATGTTCGTCAGTAAAGAAATAAATATACTACACTGTGAGTGGGAATAAACCACAAAACATGAAAAATAAAAGGTTATAATCACATGATTTATGATCCATCAACATAAAGATATCATGAGGTTACCACTACCTAGTTTAATATTTTTTAGTTTAATAAGTCCATCAATGACTTGTTAAACACATTTGTCACACAAAACGATCATTCAATCATTGATAAATAATAATTTATTAGATGAATCACCCACAACCAATGGACCACAATACATGCCTTCTCTATATTATAATATTAAAAGGGAGATATATATGATTAATAAAATATTCACTATTTCATTATTTCACAAAACTGATCATTCTCTCCATACATGATATCATGATTCCATAGTAAAATGTTATTGATTTAATTATCCAAACATATTATAGTTTTAAAACAAAATTATTTAGATTTTAGTGTCTATATACATTATAAGAAATGATATTATTGTCACACCATAAATCACTATGTCAAAAATAATTAATCACCATACATTCTAGATAAATAATAGTTTATCACATAATATTCACTAATGTTTCACCACTACTCATTATCATGTAAAGTGTAATTAATATATTAAATTATAATAATATATGAATTAATAATATTTATATTTATATACGAATGACCACTAGTGTCCCTGAAATCATCAAATTATCAATTTATTCAATAAGAGTCATCAAAAACCATGCACTAACACACAAACAATAATTTATATATAATGCTTTTTTTAATCATTTATTGTTCATACTAGATACTAATCACTCATCTAATAAATAATATATTATTTGCATGTGAAAAATGTTATTTACATTCTTTATAAAACAAACCATGACACAACATAGATGGAATTTGTGCATAAACAATATGATTAGAATGCTGAAATAATAACAAGATGTAATGATGTGTGGGAAGACTAACTGTGTACATGATGGATATAATATTGGATTTGAAATTTTAATGTCATCTTTTATGGTATTTTAATAAATTTTTGGGATCCCTACAGGTTTGAAAAAAAGATATATAAAATGGGATTTTTGAGTTGGATGATTCCTTCAGGGGGAGGGGTTCAAGGACTAGACTGATTGTTCATGTAATCATGTCTATGTATTTTCAATGAGTTCAATCCACACTAAAATGTCATAATTATTATTGTTTTGTTTTAGGATATTTGTTTTACAAATCATTTTTAGCATCATCATGAAATGGGGGTATAAATTTCTCTTCTAGAATATCAACTAAATTCAATTAAAATTTATATTAAATAATTTTTTGCTTTATACGATTGGTTTATTTTTTGGAAAATTCAATTGGCTGAATGTATAGTGACTACGTCAATTGTAGGAATTCTTTGTTACAATTTTAACGGTATTTCATAATTATCATGAATTCCATGGACGCACATGTATGTGGGTTTCAACATATATGTGGTCAAGAGGGTGCATGTTCTACATTGATGAAGGGTGGAAGAAAAAACTGATTTTCAATTGATAAATTTTCTTCTGAATGTGGTTGAAAAAATGCCAATGGAGGTAAAAAATGTTGTCAAATATATTTTATCTCTAACAAAACAAGGGATATATAAAGGAAATAAAATATCCTTATTTGTGATAAAAATACATTTTCTTCATTTAAATTTATAAATCATATAAATTTCATGTATGTGATGTACACTTTTCCAAGTGTGTGTAGAAATGATCTAGCCTATATTATCCTTTAATGTGTGTGTCTGTGTGCCTTTTTTTATTTACACATTGTACATTGTATTAATTTTTTATGGAATTTATGAAAATAATTTGATGTTTCATTGACGTGTTTTCCCATGTCTCAAGGTTATGAAATTATTTAATTAAGACCAATGGTGGCAGTTAAGAGACCATAAAAAACATTTATATTGGTATTTATCATGTTGAAATGAAGTAAGATTAGATTTTACATAATCTAAAAAATGATTCCAATGTTATCATTTTTAAAAATGAATATAACATTTCATGTAGACATAACTAAATGATCAAAATTAATGATATAATTCATAAGGAAATTATAAAAATAAAATTGATGAATGGGGATGATATGAAAAAAAAATTCAATAATCATAAGATATAAATGAAGGATTATAAGTCCATTAATTATTTTAGGAAATCAAACGGATTTTTCTATTTGAAGGATGAAATTTGTCATATGTTTGAGTTGTATTGAAAACATTCGTTAATAAAAACACATTGGTGATAATATCTTTTATGACAGATGTTAATCCAATAGTTTATAGTTAATCTTAAAATAACATTATTACTAAAATTAAAGAACTGTAAAATTTTATGACTTCTATGTTTTATATAAACATTTATAATGTTCCTAGTTGATATAGGTTCACAAATATATTCATTCAATATAATTTGTAAATTTATCGCAAAGAATGAATGAATCTTATTCATATAGTCCTTTATGAATTTTATAATTTTAAACGATATAATATACAAATTCATTATTGTTCATTTTATGATTGAGTCCACAGAATCCACATATATGTTTAGATCTACATACTTTTATAATTGTTTCTATAGGACTATTAGTAAAATCTTAAACTCCAGGGTTTCTCCATCGATTGGTATGGTTGTTTCAATGAACAATATTTTTTTCTCCGGGTAGGAGAACACATTAATGGTTAATCGGTAACCATGAATGTATTCATCTGTTCAATATAAAATATGATAATGAACATATTTATCTCCGAGATATTGAATGGATGGATAACTCCCATGGGGTAAATTGAGTTCATAAAATTTTCTTTGAGAACCAACAACTTCAAGGAATATATAATCAATTTTCACCCCAAGGAGAATATGTAGTGAAAATTAAAATATTAAAAAATGTAATTGAACACTTGATTTATTGTGGCTTGGGTAATATAAATTCCATATTCTAGTCAATCAAATCACTTTTACATCAGCTTAGTGATTTTTATTATATATCCATTTTACTGGGGGATAACATCTTAGTTAATGAAGATATAACATTGTAAAAATGTTAGTGATATTTCAACCAGGATATCCCATTGCCAGAGATATCCATGGTCTTACAAACTCGTATACTTACTGATAACAATATAAAAAGGGATTCCATATTTATGAAATGATTTCAGTGCGTAGTTTCAGGCCTTAACAGATAGTATATAAATATTCAACAAAATAATGTGACATAATTTAATATGGATCATGGTGATCTTATGTGAAAATTATTGAGACCATAATACAATAACAGATCTTATTGATTTATAATATGTACATATCTCCAATGATAGACCTGGATAGATAATAAAACATTTTTATCTACCTTTGTTTGGTTTCTAACTATTCCATTTATATGAAATTTAATCATGAGTACATGGTGACTATAATTATCAAATGGGCCATGAAGATATCTAGATAATATATGCTGGTAAAAGTTTCTATTGGATCATTCCAATTATATAATTTCATTTTCGATTTTGATGTTATTGTTTTTGTCATTCCCTGAGAGTTAATATATATTTTATGACATATATCATAAGATCTTTCCAAAAATAGATATTCATCTACTGATGTTATATAAACACATGAAATGACTAATCATGAGATTATAAAATATATTGATCACATTATGTAATATCATATCCTCATTTGATATTGATAGAACGTCATGTTTACCATATGATATAATTTATGTAATATAGTTAGTGTTCAACATAGAATAGGAATAATTTATAGTGTAATATAATTATTCAAGTAAGATAAAAAAAATACTACGACATATCCTTCACCTTTCAGGAACATCTTATGGTTATGAATATTTTTCTTAGAAGAAAAAATTCATTTCATTTTTTCATTACTATTATAATTATTTTGGAAAATCATCATAGGATAATATCTAACATTATCATTTTTTTCTACGTAACTGATGATTTCCCTTAAATCATGTAAGGTAATGTAATTTTTTATGTAAAATAATTGAATGCAAATCATATTATAGATATAACATGAAACACTTAGAAATATTTTAGAACAAAATTAAATATTTAATTAATCATAAAAATATATAATGTAGTGATATATTGGAACAAAATAATCATTAAAACATGTATTTAATCGAATTTATATTTCACGTACTATCACGTTTTATATCATTAAGGCCTTGAATACTATTAGTGGATTGTTCATGTTTAATTACATATATAGGTTTTTATCAGTTGAATAGATTCATTAATATTATAAAAAATTCAATACATTTCAATAAATTTGAGAGGGTTACATCTCAAATTCATATTGAGTTATGTTGGGGGACATCATGTATATTATTATTTATAATATTTCTATGGGTTAACTCTACTGATTTTGTAACATCCCATATAAATAAAAAATAATTCATTTTCATATTTATTAATATCTATGAATTAAATATTAATCTTATTTAAAAGGTGATACAATTTCTGACGTCATACCTGATACACAAAAACGGGTTTCATTGAAGTCTAATGTTTCAGACAATGCCAAGTCATAATGAAAAATAATAATATAATGTTACATTAAATATTAGATAATGCCTATCCATTGTATTAGATAGAATAAATAGAACTAACTACAATATTATTATTCATGTTTTGTAAATGTTTTTACATTTATCCAATAAATCATAGAGGCTTAAAATGAGAATGAATCTAATTTTGAGCATAAATACTCTAATATTCATTAAATGATTGATTTACCACCTTTTAAGGGAGATCTTTCTTTAAATATGTGTTTTTTCACTATTATATGATTTATTTGATAAAATGAAATTCTCTATTAGAATTAGGACATCAAAATTTAAATTGAGTAAATTTTTGGTATTTTTTTCGGATAAAAATCAATTTTTAATGAATAGTAAAAAAATATATATTTTAATTCAGAATTGAATTTTAATGTATTTTATTTATATGGTTTGATTATCTTTTTAATCGGTCTTAATGTGTAATTAGATTATAAATATACTATTTATTCCAATGTTGGTTATTTCAACTAATTTCACATTGAAATAGAACATAAACAAGTGTCAATCTTTTGAAAGTTATTATATTT
Organism: Viscum album; assembly: GCA_963277665.1. Lineage (NCBI taxonomy): Eukaryota > Viridiplantae > Streptophyta > Magnoliopsida > Santalales > Viscaceae > Viscum > Viscum album. Next base: position 1,961,044,054 of record OY728151.1, read on the forward strand.
AAATAACAAGTTTTTTGTTTTTACAATGAGGAATAATTTTAAATTAAAAAATCCAACTTATCTATTTTAAATTTTCTAAAATAGGCATGATTTTTTAATTCAGAATATTAAATATATCTTATGCTAATTTTTTGGTATTTTCCTGGAAAACATCAATTTTTTATTAATAGTCAAAACACTAAGATGTAGTTAAAAAACAAAAAATTTCATTTAAATGAAATTTTAATTCTTCTGTAAATTTAATTTAGAAAATATGACATAAAATTTTGTTATTAGTATGTAAATTGTGGTTCAAAAAAAGAAAATATTTTTTTGGTGAATAGTATCTTTTGACTTTTATTTACCCTGATTAATGGTAAATAGTGTAATTCAAGGTAAAAACAATATTATAAAAAAAATTACCTTAATATATGTCCTGACATTATTGGATGAGTGATGGATGACCCAGAAAATCTATGAGTGAAACTTTTAGCCTTTGAAATCCAATTGGGTAAGATAATGATATTAATAATTTTATATTTAAAGTAAATATAAAAATATCATAAAAATGTATTATTTTGCTTAAAAAATTAACATGGTGTTATATAATTAATATATTTGAAAATAAATATTTATTAGAAGTACAGAAATATTTCCTACATAATGGTATTTTATTTATAATTTTTATATATAATATTAATAAAAAAATGTATCACACAATAAGGATGTAGTGTTTATCTCATTAATGAATGATTTAAATAAATAAAATTATGAAATTAAAAAAAAATCCAAAACCTATCCAATTATTATATGATCATTTTATTTAGAACAAGATTCATCTTATCTTAATCTTTAATAAGTTTTGGACATTTAGAAACTGAAAATAATTATATAATAAAGTAATACTTTCAAACATTTCTAAAGAGCCCCTCCTCCCCCTTATAAAAAGAACTCACCTCTATCCCATTACTCAAACCTATAAAGCCCCTTGGATCATGAAAACACTACCCAAATAATCTCTCAATATCCCTATCATTCATCTAAAATCCTTACCTTAGGCATAAGGTACTCAATGAAATCCATTATGTTCAAACCAATGGATGTTATCAGATTTAATGGTAACATCTTTTCTTAAGTTATTTTCTTTTATTTTACTTTCCGACCGATAAATCTTTTTATTCCTTTCTATTATAACAAAAAAATTATCCTCAATATACTATCTTGTTTTTATTAGAATTATTTAAACCACACTTACACACACATCAATCTAATAGGTAAAAAAACATAGAGTTTCTGCGGACGACAATCTACTACCTGACGAAAGGATGATTGTTCAATCTCCTCCTACCACTCCTTATGGTGTCCATTGTGATGTCACTCAATTTATATGTTATATATATTTTATTTATATATCCTCTATTATTTGTTGTTATTCATCTATAGCATACCTTTATGGATTCCATAATTGGTAAACACAATAAATTCATTTGAGGATGTGTGGACTACCGCCCCCTCAATCTGATATGACACATTCATACCATATTTTGAACATATAAAGGATGGAAATAATGAAATTATATATGATATTATACTAGAATTATGAAATTCCTATTTATCTTTATGTTTTCATTTCATTAAAAAAATTGAAATGAATGTAGTGTTCATGAGTACAAAGTCTTACTGTCACCATGAATGAGACATTTTATTTCTTACCTCCAAATGTTATATACTATTATAAATACATATATATATATATACTAGATATATATGATATATATGATATTTAAATCATTAATATGATTCTCGAGATAGTCAAATTTTGACAACATGAACAACTTGTAAATTTAAGAATATCATTTTTGACTCAAGAACCAATTACTGAAAAAATTACAATTATTAACATAAATGATTACATAATGTTTATAACATGGAAATAAGTTATATAAAAAGAATAATAAACATGAAAAAGGTTGTTATTCAAGTATAAATTAACTTTATTTTATTATCCAGGAGGTTAAAGAATGAACAGTTCAAGTTGGACATGTGGTATGTGACTTCATCACAATCTCCTTTCATTGAGGCATATTCTATTTTATACACAACATTCTATTATATGGTGTATAAGCACCTTTGATGTTTAATTTCATTCAATGGGAATATTTTTTTCGATATATAATTTTACATAATGTTTAAAGGAATGTATATTTTTAACATACACGGTGACAAGAAATTTCCGCTACTGAGAGCATTATTTGATATTTGGCTTCTTTAGCAAGACATAATGTATTGAAAAATAAAATAAATAAAATATTCTCTGTTTATGTATTTCTGTATTGAAATTGGTTTTGATAATGGATTGATTAGATCAATATATTAAAATGACATATTGTGATTGAAATGGGGATGTTTTATATTTCATTTATGTTTATTTTAGGTGTAGTGAATATGTTATGGTTATTGGGAATTGTTTACGTATATGGGTGGTTCCGTAATAATCCTAGGTTAGGTGAGTCCGAGAAAGCTCTGCAATGAATTGGGTAAGGTGACTGAGGTAAACCTGAATGTTTCTCCTAAAATATTTAGGAAATATATTGTGATGGGTATTCTAAATGTAACTCCCAACGTGGATATGAATGTTACAACGTATGTATATTATGGATGCAACAAGTTACCTTTATGATAGATGATTAATATTTGTTATTCATACATCTTATGATTTAATGAGGTATGTTAAAGAGATTAGTTTATGTATGTATTGATGAACTAATGTTTTTATTCTTTATTTTATAACCCTTAGTGAGATTTTTAGGCTCATCCCATGTTTGGAAATTTTTTTCACATAACATAAAGGTGAATTGGGTTAATGATGGGAAAAAGGAAAATTATTGTTGTATGAAACATGGATCTAAACATGACACGTTTTTAAAGATTTATTATCTTATGAAAAAATGGAAACTGATAAGAAGTGCCTATTTTGTTATTTTTTAGATGCAATGTAATAATTATGGCCTAATTATCTAAAACTCTAAACCTGAAATGATCCTAAATGTGATTTATCCATTTAATTCAAGAATATGTAATGTTTTAATGTTGGGTACTTATAGTTTGAAACAAAGGTCGGTTAAATACCTTTTGGAGATAGGATATTGTTAAATTAATATCCATAAATTAATTTATGTTAATATTGAAATGATATAGAATTTACAGATTACTATATAGCATTGCCTATGATATTTCTATGATTATAATTGTATTCCGCAGTGGAAATATGGAAAAAGTGGCAGGATGATATTAAGAGGAAGACAAACTTCTGAATCAGCAACATGAGATGGTCATAATCAGAACGGAATAGTTTGTTGCAGTGATAGAATAGTTGAATCTGGCTATTAATGGTGGTTGTATCCTTACATTAGATCATCCAGATAAACCACATAGGAACATGTTAGTGGTGGAGCATTTTATTAGGCAACGTCACCCATCATTTAGAGGATCATCTAATCTCGTGCTAGCTAATGGGTGGATTAAAGCACTAGAAATGATTTTTGATACCATGGGGTATTCAAAAAATCAAAATTTTAGTCTTTTTGTTTACCGTTTTGAAGGTGAAGAAGATCAGTGGTGGTCTATGGTTGAAAATATAAGGGATAGTGAAGAGATTGATGCTCTTGATTTGGCTAAATCCAAAGGTATATTTCTTGGGAAATATATTCCAATGGGGTTTCATATTTGGGTGGAAAAACAATTCCTGGAATTGAGGAAGGAGGATGACTCAATTGCAGCTTATGAAGAAAAAATCACTTGACTGGAAAGGTATGATCAAAATTTCATACAAGATATTGATAGTAAAATCTACCATTTTTACTTAGGATTAAATCCAATGTATCGAAGTTCATTAGCTTCTCGTGAGATCAAAATATATGAAAATCTTGTTCGATGTACCGGAAACGTGGAAATGGAGTTTGTAGATGATCATGTGTTCTTTGAACAGAAACATAATTAGAGGTCGATGTGGCAGAAGAAATGGAATAACTCTTGAAACAAAATTGATGGAATGAATATTATGTTTACAGTTTGTTATAATTATGGTAAAAAGAATTATGGGGTATTTTATTTTTATTTCAGGTAAGTGCTACCGATGAGTAAAATGGGAAATGACGTTCATAATTAAACTGAAAAATATCATGTTAATGGTAATACATTATTTGATTTACAGTCTGTAAATTGTTTTATGTGCAATGAAATTGGTTATTTTTCAAATGAGTGTCCAATGATGAACTCAACTAAATGAAGGCAGCCAGACTACAAGATGAATGGGATGCTGAAATCCTTTTCAACTACTTCATCAGATGATGGGCCATCAAATGATGTGGTATCAGTTACACTTTATATTTTTCATGATTATGCCAATTTGTTGTTTGATTTAAAGTCTACACGTTCGTTCATTTCTAAGAAGTTTTCTATGAAATTGGGAATTCTATATGAAGATATTAATCATGAACTTATGGTTAAAATGCTGTGGAAACTTTTGAAAGAAACAGAAATTATAAGATTGTTTATTTCCTTGTGTGTGGAAAGAATCAACCTACAAACTTTATTTTTTTTTCTCTATTATAGTTTTATGTTATTTGGGTATCAATTGGATTCCTGTTTATCATGGTAATATTGACATCAGATCTGAAGATGATTCTTTTATGAATGATTTTATGTTTGTGTATATGAATGAATCCTTAATTTGGAAACATATCTAGAATCTAAGAACTAGTAAAAGATGGAAATGAATTTTACCTTTAACATATTGTTGAAAAAAAGGATCATTCTGTATTAATGATGTTCTAGTGGTAAATGAGTATCGTGATATTTTTCCTAATGAGATGACATGTACAATTTCATATTAATATATTTAATTTACTATTTACTTAATTACATATTCTAAGACAATTTCAAACCCCCCTTATCAAATGGCTCAAATTGAACTTTTATAGTTAAAGAAGCAATTACAGGATTTATTAGATAAAGGATTTATTCGACCAAGCACATCACCATTGGATTATCCTTTCTTGTTATATAGAATGAATGATGGTTCAATAATACTTTACATTGATTATAGAGAAGTTAATAAAATCACTATTAAGAAAATGTATCATTTTCCTCATATCATTGATTTGTTTGATCTTCTCTATAGTGCTTAGTATATTTCGAAGATTGACATGAGGTCAGGGTACCATTAGTTGAAAGTAAAGGATGAAAACATTCTGAAGACTACATTTCATACAAGATATTTTCATTATGAATTTGTGGTTATGCCTCTTGGATTAACCAATGAACCTATTGTATTAATGGATCATATGAACATATTTTTCCATTAATTATTGGATATGTTTGTGGTTGTGTTCATTGATGTTATTTTGTATTATTCCAAAAGCATAAAAACATGAAAGTAGTTTAAGTATTGTCTTTCATTCCATAAAAGAATAGAAATTGTTTAGAGAATTATAAAAGTGTGAGTTATAGTAAAAATAAATTTCATTCCATCGTCACATTGTTTCAAAAAAATGGCATAACTGTTGATCCTACTAAAAAAAAGTTGTTAAATAATGGACAAGACAAACAAAAATAACTAAAATCCATATTTCTCGTGGTTAGGACGGCTATTACCGGAGGAATGATGAAAAATTAGCATGGTTACCTAGACCACAAAATAAGTTAACTTGAAATGGTGTTATGTTTTTTTCGACAACAGAATGTGATGATTGTTTTCAGAATTTGAAAAAAGATTGGCGATTTCCCTTTTTTGGAATTTCCTTCCAGAAATGGTGAGTTTTTTATCTATAGTGATTCTTCTTAGAAAATTAATGGTTCTTTCATTGTACAGAATGATTAGGTAATTTCTTATACATCACTTCAGTTGAAACCACATGAGTTAAATTACCCTACACATGATTTGTAAATAGCAGATGTTGTTTTTTCATAAAAATTTTGGAGGCATAATTTATTTGGTGGAAAATGTAATATATTAATATATTGACCAAAAAATATTAAATTATATATTCACATAGATTGAATTAAACATGATATAGAGGAGATGGATAGAATTAATCAATGATTATTATTGCACAATCAATTACCATATGGAAAAATAATATAAAGTTATTGGTGCTTTGATTTAAAAAAGTAATGCATCATTAACCATGCTACTTTTGGAATGGGATCATTTGGATTTTAATTTGATGTAATTTGTCATAGACGTTGTTAGTATAAGAAATTCCAATATTCTTTCAGGAGTCAGTGAAATCGTATCTTTTAAATAGAATTAAGAAACCACAGTTGGAAGAGAGTGAGTTGCAGAAAAAGGTATAATTGGTTCAGAAGGGTAAGTTGCCTAATTTAAACATTGATAATTATTGTGTTTTGAGGATTGAGAAAAGATTATGTCTTCTTTGTGATTTGATGTTTAAGAAAGTGTTATTATGTGAAACTCATAGTTCTCTATTTTCAGTACAGCATGGAAATACTATGATGGTCAGAGATCTTCTGGAGTATTACTGGTGAGACAGAATAAAAATCGATATTGATGACATTATTATGAAGTGTTTGACTTTCCAATAGGTTAAAGTAAAGTGATTGTTACCAAAAGGGATGCTTCAGTCATTACCTCTTCCATTTTGGAAAGGGAAAAATATATCCATAGGTTTCATTGTTGGATTACAAAATACATCTCATTGTAATAATTCAATCTGGATTATTATTGATCGATTGAATAAATCTAATAATTTTTTCCTATTAGAGATTCATTTTCTCTAGATCAACATTTTACGTTGTTTATAAAAGTGATAGTTAGGTTGCATCAATTTCCTCTCTCTATTCTATCTATGATCCTAGGTTTACTTCTATCTTTTGAAAAGGCCTTCAGATTTCATTTGGTAATGAATTAAATTATAGTAAAACTTTTCATTCTCATTTATATTAGCAGTTAGAACGAACAATTCAGACCTTAAAGGATATGTTATGTTCTTTCTCACTAGATTACCATGGATGATGCAACCAACATACATCATTGGGTGATTTTGTTTCTAATAACAGTTTTCATTCTACTATACAGATGGATCCATATGGGGAATTATATGGGAATTAGTGTCAAACTCCATTTTTTGGATTTAAGTAAGTGAATGGATGATTATGGGACCAGAATTAGTAGATGTGTTTGAATAAAAAAGTTCGTTTGATTCATAAGCACATGAGAATAGCTAAGAAAAATCCGAAAAGTTCAGCGGATGACTAGAGGAAGGATCATTCTTTTGAAGCAGGTGATCATTTATTTCTAATGGTTTGACTATTGAAACATGTAATCTGATTTGGTAAGATGGGAAATTTGAGTCCAAGGTTCATTGGACCTTTTAATTTTTTTGAGAAAGATAGCTCAATTTCCAATATAATGGCTTTGCCTCCTTGTTTATCCTAGGTACAAAATGTTTTTTATGTTTCAATGTTGAGAAATTATATGCTGGATCCATCTCATGTTTTGATCCCACTGGTAGTTCAGCTGTAAGAGAATCTCTCTTATGAGAAACAACTAGTCCATGTTTTTTGACCAAAGAGAGAAAGTTTAGCTGAATAAGGTAATTCATCAGGTTAAGGTTTTTTTTGGAAAACCCATATGGTAGAAGAGGCAACATGAGAATGTAAAAATTCTATAAGGGACAAATACCCCCACTTATTTGATTGGTGAATAAAATTAAGAGGATGCAATTTCCAAAAGGTGGAAGGATGTAAATCACAAGTAAATAAAGAATAATATATTTTCATATATATTAATATTTATTTATTAAATATTATTGTTATTTTAAATGTGATTCTATTATTGGTGGCATTCCCGATACACAACAATAGGTTTCTTTGAAGTCTAATGTTACACACAATGCCGAGTCATAAAGCTAAATAATAATATAATATTATTTTAAATGTTAGTGAACCTCTAGCCTTTGTATTTTAGGGAATGAATAAAACTAACTAATATATGATTACACATGTTTGTTAAAATTTTTTACATTTCTCTAATAAATTTTAGTTTATTAAAATGTGAATGAATCTAATTTTTTTTCAGAAATACTCTAATATTCTTTTAAAAGGTCGATTTAACATCTTTTAATAGGGAAACCTTTTTAAATCTAGTTTTTTTCACATTTATATGTTCTATTTGAAAATATAATATTATTTTTTAGATTAGGGACATCAAAATTTTCTTTGGGTATATATTTGGTATTTTTTATGATAAATTTCATTTTTAATGAATTGTGAAGAATACTCTATTTTAATTAATAACTGCCTTTTAATCTAATATATTAATATTTTTATATTACATTTTTAACTTTTTTTAATGTGTAATTATATTATATTTTTACCATTTAATCCAATTTTGTTCGTTGGATGGAATTTCACTTTGAAACGGTACAAAAAATGTTTTAATCATTTGATAGTTATTATTTATAAAAAACACACTTTTTTTGTTTTGACTATGGAAATTAGTTTTAAATTAATTAATCCATGTTCTTGTTTTTTAATTTGTTAAAATCGAAATAATTTTTTAATTAAGGATATCAAATACAGATTAGGCTAAATTTTTGGTTTTTTCTGAAAAAACATAAATTTTGGATGAATAGTGAAAACACTTAGTAGAAGTTACAAAATTGACTTTTTTATATAAATGAAATTTTACCAATTCTGTGAATTGAATTTTTAAAGTCCTACATACATGGTTATTATTAGTTTGTAAAATCTGGTTCAATATGATGAAAATATTTTTTGGTGAATATTAACTTTTGGATTTTATTAACCATGGTTAAAGTTAAATAGGGTAATTCAAGGTAAAAACAATATTAAAATATTATAACATTACTTTAACATGTTTCCACACCTTATTGGATTAGTAATGGAAGACCAATACAATACTTGTGTGAGACTTTTGACCTTTTAAAGCCATATGGGTAAGATAAGATATCAATAACATTTTATTTAATGTAAAAATAAAAATATCATAAACATATATTATTTTGATAAAAACAATTATAATGTGGGGTTATGTGATTGATATATTTGATTATAAATATTAATTAGAATGCTAAAAAAATTTATACATCATGCTATTTTATTTATAATTTTTAGGCATCTAATATATATAATTATTTATGACACATTAAGGATGTAGTGTTTACATCATATATGAATGATTTAAATAAATAAGATTGTAAAAATTAAAAAATATCCAAAACCTGTCCAATTATTATTGGATCATTTTATTTTTAATAAGATTCATCTTATATTTGACTTTACCATGTTTTAGACTTTAAAAAAGTAAAGTCATTATAATATAAAATAATATTTTCAAACATTCTTAAACAGCCCCTCCTCCCTCTTATAAAAAGCCTTCAACTCAAACCCATTACTCACACCTCTCATGCCACTTGTCTTGTCCAAACTTTTCCAAAATAAGCTCTCAATATCCCTCTATTAAACCTAAAATCCGTACATTAGGTAGAAGTCACTTCAAGAAATATTTTTGGTTCAAATCAATGGAAGTTACGTGATTAAAAGTAACATCTTCTCTAAGTTCTTTTTGTATATTTTATTTCTATAACCACCTAACCACTTTTTATTTCATTATTTTATAAAAAACAAGTATCCTCAATATAGTAGGTTATTTTTATGAGATTTATTTTAATTACACTCACACACACCTCCATCTAATGGATAAATAACATACTATTTCTATGGACGATAACAACTGCCTCACGAAATGAGGATTGTTCAATCTTCTCCTACGACCTCTTATGGAAGCCATTGTGATGGAACTGTATTTATAAGTTAATAATATTTTATTTATATTGTCTCTATTATTCCTTATTTTTCATTTATTTCAAACCAATATGGTTTCCATAATGGGTCAACACTACAATTTCATTTGAGGAAGTGCAGACCCCCCCCCCAAGTTATAAGACTCGTTCATGCCATACGTTGAATGTATAAAGGATGGAGATAATGAAATTATATATGATATTATACTGTATAATAATATAAATATTTATCATTATGTTTTCAGTCCATTAAAAAAATTAAATATGAACGAATGTTGCGTCCATGCGTACATACAACTTACCCTCTCCAGGAATGGTGCATTTTATTTCTAATCTCCAAATGCTATGTACTGTTATAAATAAATTTTTATTATGGATATATATGATATATATGAAATATAAATCATTATTATCATTCTGTAGATAATTAACTATTTACCACATGGGAAACTTATAAATGTAAACAGTCCATTTTTGAGTCAAGTACACATTATTGGCAAAATGAACATTATTAACATAAATGATTACATAATGTTTAAAACATAGAACAAGTTATATAAAAATAATAATAAACATGAAAATGCTTCTAAGGAATTTTTAAATTAACTTTAGTTTCTTATTCATGAGATTAAAGAAATAATGGTTTATGTCAGATGTGATTTAAGGGAATTCATCTCAATCTCATTTCATTGTGTAATATTTTATTTTATACATCATGTTATTTTATATGGTGTATTAAAACAATTGAAGTTTCATTTCATTGACATGGAATATTTTTTTTCTGCATAGAATTTTACTAAATGAAAAAATGGATTGTTTCTTTTTAACATACATGGTGTCAACGACCTTTCTGGCACAGTGAGAGTTCTCTGATATTTTCCTTCTTCAATAAGAAATAACGTTTTTAAAAGGAAAATACATACAATACAGTAGTTCTGCATATGTTGGTATTGAAAATGGTTTTAAAAATGGATTGATTATGTCAATATATTAAATTGATATATTGATAATGAAATTTGGAATTGTTATCTTTCCTTTATGTTTTTTATGTGTTTTGAATATATAATGGTTCTTGTGAATTGTTTACGTATATGTGTGATTTTGTGATAAACCTAGGAATGGTGAGACCGAGATAGCTTTCCCATAAATTTGGAAACGTGACATAGGTTAATTTCATTGTTTCTCCTAATATTTTTAGGTAATATACTAATGGGTATTTCATGAGTAACTCCCTAAGTGGCTCCGAAAGAAACAATATAAGTGTGTTATGGATTTTACACGTTACCATTTTGATTTGGGATTACTATGTGTTATTCATAAATCTTCTGATTTCCTGAGGTATGTTTAAGAGCTTATATTATGTATGTATTGATGAACTAATGTTTTATTCCTTTATTTTTTAACCCTTACAGATATTTTTAGGCTCATCCCATGTTTTGAAAAATTATTACATGACATAAAATATGATTAGGGTTAAGGGTGGGATTACGGAAATGCCTTGAAATTTAAATCATGGAACTATAAATTACCCGTTTTTCAAGATTTTTTAATTTTTGAATAAAATGGAAACTTAGTAGAAGTGTCAACTTTGTAATTTTTGAGGTGTAATGTAATAGTTAGGGCCTAATTCTCTAAAAACCCAAACCTGAAAAGATCTTAAATGTGAATAGTCCATTTAATTTAATATTATGTAATGTTTTATGGTTGGGTCCTTATAAATATATTCTCAATTTTTTGGACCTATATCAATTCTTTCCTATATCAGTAAAAATAATATTGAAAGTTCCATATCATATACATTGCATTAGGAAAATAATTCTATTATGTAATTTTAATTAAAAAAAGAAGAAACTCTTTAAGGATATGATATAATATTAAAATGTTATTTTTCATTTTTTATAGTAGTTGGTCAAATATATCATCATCATTATACATAAAATTATGAATTATAGGAAAATTCATTTAAATATCCATTTTCTAATCAATGATGATAATATTCCCTTCATATTTATGGAAATACATATAATTTAGAGATATAAAAAGATATATAAATTTAGTCATATTTATATTAAAATTTTTCAATAATTTTGTTCTATTAATGGATTAAATTATTCTTTTATAGGTAAAAAATTTTATAAAAAAAATCCTTCATAATTTATTCTAGATTTTATGTAGTATAAGGAGACTTTTTTTTGTAATCAAGAGCATGAAAATGATTATTGGGATTATTTATTTTTAGATTGATAATATTTAAGGGAAAATCATTATAGTTACTTTTTGCGGCTATTATAACATAGAGGGGGATAGAGGAATGGGTATTTTGAACCAAATTATCTGTAAGTAATCTCATGAATATCCTTTAATTTTGTGACTCTTATCGAATAAGAATGAAAGAAAATAGCTACCTTTAATGGGTGAAATCTAGGATGTTTAACAATATTTTATTATAGAAACATAATTATTTTCTATAAATTTTTCATTAACTAAAAACAATGATTAATATCACGATTTAGACATAACTATAAATTGTAGCACAAAATATAAATTCTTTTTTAATTAAGTTATATATAGTAATTTTTAATATAAAAATTTTATCATTATTTTTATAGATATAAATATGGGATAATGTATTTTGAAGTAAATTATATTCCAAAAAAATCATTATTAACAATATTTCATTGAGATAATTCAATTAGTATAGAGAAATTACTAAAAATTTAATCTTATTACTAAAAATAATTTTTTCTAAAAATAATTTTTTTGAACTATGTTTTTTTGAAATTATTGAAATTATTGTGAAACAATGAATTTTTTTTTTGAAATGAATAATATTATAACTATAATTTAATATATAATTTATATGGAATAATAATATTAAATATTTTATCTGAAAATAAATTTCCTAATTAATATTATATTTCTTATATTTTATGCGTCCATTTAACTAATGAAATAAAAAAATTATATTTTTATTTTGAAATTAATGAAAATTAATTAAATTGTTATATCTATAACATTCTTCGATTATTTTATTGAAAATATTTATTTTTTGGTGAATAATATGAGCTCCCAGCCTTAAACACTAAATAATCATGAGTTAAAACAAGAATTAACATTGGGGATCATTTAAGGTTTAGAGAATTATAGAAATAGGCCATAATTCGTAAATAACATCTCAAATATTATATTGTTGAAAATTCTATACGGTATCCATTTTTTCATAAAAAAATAAATTAATCTTGGTTTCATTTCATGTTTAAACAACTTAACCTTTTCATTGATCACATCCATCACCCTATTATCTTTAAAAATATGATGAACAAAATTCAAAACTCGGGATGAGAATAATATTATTATTAAAGTATAAAAAATGTTAGAAAAACTAGTATCCTTGCAAAAAAATGTAAACCATGAATACTTTATAGTAATGTAAAACAATTATCCTATCTGATATAGTAAATAATCATCACTAGATATAAGCTCAACGCTCAAACCTTTTGTAACCAAAAGATAACCATTAATCCCAAATAAATAAACAAATAACATATAAAGGTATCTTGGTACATATTCATAATTAAATGGAATAACCATACAATCGAATTCTAAAAATATCACAAAATGGAATAGTCATATGGCTGAATTCCAAACCCAATGAATTGAAGTTTATATTGAAACAACATTCCCATGGATTATCACAGAACCAACAATCATTATATTATCACATAACCACCAATCAAAGGTTTATCATATAACCGCTCATCAAATTTCTATGTACCATTATAAAATTAAAACACATGAAAGTTTTTAATTATCAATAATACACTCATAAAATTCCATTTCAAATAAAAAATTATATTCAATCCATTTTTAAAACCATTTTAAACCATTAATAAATAGCCTTATGAATCAAAGAATCTCATACCAAATTGAAGTTTTTGAATGAAATAAATCTTTTAAATCATTTATTTCCATATAGACAAATTTTTAATTACAAATTTTAAAACATGAATATGAAATATAATTATTTAGAATATTAAATCTTGAGAACATTTAAAATGATGTTTTTGTTTAATATTCCCTTACCACGTGATAAACAGTTTAATACAAACCATTAAGGAATAACATTAAAAAAAATTAATATCATTATAATATACTAAATCATGATATAATTAGTCAAATTGTATGTATATATACATTATAGTATAATTATGCTGCATAACATCAAATTAATCCTAAATGAAAAAATATTGAGATGAAATCCCATACAAATATATTATCATTATATTAATGATAAATTAATGAAGTAAATATATGTGACAAAATAAATAATCTTAATATAAGTGCATATTCAATGTAAAAAAATCATAATTCATTCAGTCGTATTCTTCGAAAAACAAAACCATTCACATGGATAATTAACTCAATGAATGTACATTGAGTTAAAATTTCCCATACCTTTAGTCTGACTCATCACATACAATCATTATGATCATGAATAATAATTTTAGTGTAACTTATAATTTATTTAGAAATTTTTTTTGTTTTTATTTTTCATTTTACTTCACTAATTACCATGTTAAAAAATACATAATTATTTATGTTCAAATATGACATTTTGTCGATATTTGGTACTTTAGACGAAAAAGTCCATGTTGAAATTATTTTGATGTAAATTTTCTGTGGTCAAAATTAAATCTCCATAATCTTATTATAGATATAAATACCATATATATATAGTATATTTTTCTTTCTAACATCCAAAATATTTTTATATAATAAATGAAATGCATCATTGATGGAGATAGTAGGCCTTACATATGCATGAATGCTACATACATTTATTTTTCATTTTAATGGAATGAAAAATAAATTATATATAGGTTTATGATAATTCTATTATATCATCCATGTTATATATTTTCCATAATTCCATCCTTTATATTTTCCTTGTTTTGCATGAATGAGTCATATCACCTTGAGGGGGCAGTAGTCCACACTTCCTCAAATGAAAATATCATATTTACACAATCTGTAATTAAGAAAGGTATGTAACAATAAAACAATAATAAGCATAGAGAAAATATAATTCTAATAAATATATCATTTAAATATTGTTCCATCATAATGGCCACCATTAGAGGTGGTAGAAAAAAATTGAACAATCATAGTTTCTTAAGGTAGTAGTTCTCCGTGGACAGAAACTATATGTTCTATATACATTTGATGGAGGTGTGTGTAAGTGTAGATTGAGAACTTATCATAAAAACACCCTATTATATATTTAAAATATATTTCTTTTATGTAATCTTATAATAATAGGATCATTGGGAGTGGATAATGAAAATAAAGGAATGGATATTGAGAGAAGGCGTTACCTCTAAATTTGATAAATCAATTTGATTTGAGCCAAAAGGCTTCATTGAGTTTCCATATAATAATGTTAAATATTATAGGTGGAATTTATGGTTATGGGATCTTATTTGTGGTGAATTTGGTTAATCCATGGGGTTCTAGTGGTTTGTGTTTGTGGGTATAATTGGTGGCCTTTTATAATATGAAGGATGAGCACTTTAGAAATGTCTTAAAAAATTATTTTATTCAAAATTATTTTAAAATTATAATATGTCCAGAATGATATTTTTATATGAAAATATGATGATCGGTTACAATCCCATTATAAAATTGGTTTCAGACATGTTATGGTCACAAATTTAACCTTATCTTATGACATTAACCCACATTTAAATAAATTAACTCATACCATGTCTTCCTGTATTTTAACAATATATAGTTAATATATTCTCTATAAAATACAAAGGTAAACTAAAGTTGATCATTAATGACATTTATATATATAAGTCATTTAGATGAATCATTGATTTGTATTCTTATTATATCATTTAATAAAATAGTTTTTGTTTTTAAAAACTCATTTTTGTTATTTTTTAAACTATTTTGTCATTTATGATTGATAGTGTAATAAAATATTTACTCATTAGAAAATACTACAGTAACTCAAATATAACATATCATAATTGTCCATAAAATTCTTGTATGGCACAAATAAGTTTCAAATTAAATTTTTTTTATAATTATAATATCTTTTATTTGAATCTTTTAATAATAAGGTAATTACGACATCATCATTGTGTCGAAAATAATTTTTTTATGTAATATCTAAATATTATAAATAAAATACCATTATATGGGAACTTTTTTATATTTATAATGTCTATTTAAAGATAAATTGATAAATTATATAACTATATATTAAAATTGGTGGAGTAAAAAGACACATATTTATGTTATATTTCATTTACTATAATTTAATTATTCTAACATGTCATTATCACACACATGTGGATCCCAAATTACAAATGATCAGAATTTGTATTTTTTAAGACAACCATGAATCATCAAATTATATTATGAAACTATATAGGGTAGTTTTTTTTAATAAATTTTGACCTTAATTTACATACTTTACCCTTTAAACGTGAAAAAAAAACTATTATTAATATGACTATACAAAATTTCAAAATATGAAAGATACGAATTTACATAATTTGGAACAACTGATTTAAAATATATAATCAATAATTCCAAATAAAAATCATATATGATGCATTAATTAATTTAAAATTAATTCAGGATGTCAAAACAAGAAAGGAATGTTTTAAGAAATAAACACTTCCAAAAGATTGACATGCTTTATTTTCAATTAAAATGTAAAATTACATCCAATGACTAATACTAGATTAATTTATAAAAATATAGTTAAATATAAATTAAAACCAATTCATACCATATATTGTCAATAAAAATAAATTAGAAGAAAAGGTTGTTTTGAATTTAAAATGATGTATTTTTACTATTCATTAAAATATGAATTTTACCAAAAAATACCAATATATCAACCAAAGTAAATTTTGATGTCAGGATTACAATTAAAGAGTTTATATTGAAAATTTGAATATATAAAAGTGGGAAAAATAGGATTTAAAAATGGTTCACCATTAAAAGGCAGTAAAACCATAATTTAAAAATATTATAGTATTTCATGCTTAAAATCAAATTCAATTTCATTTTAATCCTCTAAAATTTATTAGATAAATCAAAAAATATTTATCAAACATGTGTAATCTTATTGAAGATAGTTCGGTTAGTTCCCACCAATACTGTAAAACACAGAATTTCTGTGGAAATTATTTTCTTAAATTCATGGGATATTTATGAGTCCGTAAAAATTTACAGTGCTTCATTCTGAAGCCCCGGTGTGCCCCAAATCAATTTATGAAGTTTTTTTGGGTACGTTCTGTAAACGTACGATTGGGATTTTATAACTTTTTAACCAGTGCCTGAAACTAAAATCTGAGGGTATAGTTGAACTCACAGCGTCAGTGATTGCTTAGTGATACCTTCACAGTAGTTGCATTCTGTCGAGAATGGATGATAGTTTTTGGGGTTTTTTAAATAAAATTATATAAAAATATGGTGTGCTTATTTTTATTTGTTGGTGGTTAAAACCACCAAGTGGAGGTTAGATGTGGGTCCCACCACCCCAATGAAGAACGCGAATAACGCTATCTTCGACTTTGTCACCTCCGAACACTTTTTGACGCACAAGCTTGAGATTTGGGAGTGCGTGATGAACACGACAAACCACAAATCGATGCCTGCCTTTTTCTCGTGACTCCATCAACGATCGTCAACAAGCAAGGTAGGGGTCATTTTGATTGAATTAAATCATCTATCTTCGTCATTTATTGTACTTCAATGTTGGCCAATTGTTAACACCTAATGCGGAGGGTTTGAGACAAAAAAACGCGGCCCGACGTCCCTCCGTTGTTTCTTGATTGGTTGATGGTTGCGGCGGTGCAACGACGCCGCCTGAGGAACGGGCCGTGCCCGATGGGTCGTGGCGGTATACGCAGCAACCGGAAATGAGCTGGCCATGGAAGAAACCGGCAATGCATTTTCCATCGGGTCACTGGAGCCGTGCGAAGAGCTGGGCTAGGGCCCCCATGGTCCGCGGTGGTGCGAGAGGGGCGCGGTGGTGCCGAAGGGTCGTGGTGTCGTCGCACTGCGCCAGAGAAAGGGTCTCGCGGACAGGAGGTCCATAGCGGTCGGAAGAAGGTGTGGCGTCGTCGCGTCGTGGATGTGGGGGAGCCGCGGCCAGGCGGGCCATAGCGGAGGGGTGCGGTGTCGTCGCACCGTACTGGCGGTGCAGAACCACATCCAGTGAGGGCCGCGGTGGAGGGGCACCGCGCCGTCACGCCAAGCCGGTGGGAAGAACCGGCTGGCCGCTCGGCCATCCGGACAAGGCGGGAACCCTCGAGTCCCACTGTTCACCTGAATAGGCACATAGTGTAGGTTCTGAGCGGAAGGCAGGGAGTGTAACCCCACCCCCCACACACACACACGTTGTCGGCCGGCCGCCCGGGCCACCCTCAGCCGGGTCGCCCTTCGGGCCGAACCGCCCCCTCGGGCCAGGCCGCTTCCTTGGACCGGGCCAGACCCTGGTACGGATTGGGTCGGACCCACAGATTGGGTCGAACCCCGGTATGGACCGGTTCGGACTGGGTCGGTGCAACTGGGTCAGACCGGACCTGGACCCTTTTGGCCAGTTTACACCATTTCGCCACTATATTGGGATATGAGTGTCTGATTGGTGAAACACCTGCAGTGATAGATGGTTTAAAACAAGACAACTCTTTTGGATTACCCCACTTGGGGTTTGGACGTAGTTGGGGTACGACCGGGTTGGATTGAAACTAAATCCAACCGGGCCCTTGGAGCGGAAACGCCAATAACTCACAGACCGGGTTTCTGATTGACGAGCCGTCTATCACATTGGGTTCCTTATGATGAGGCGAAACTATGACATACATAAACTCGAGACTTCATGGTATTTTATGTATCGATGCTTGGATCATGGAGCAGACTCTCCCAGAATCAAGTGTGTTGTGTGCAAAAAACCTATGGCTGGCTGCGACTGAGGTGATAGGATCCTACGTGGACCTACTACTATTTCAGGATTCCTCTGTGGGTTTGATAGTGACGAGACTGGGGCTGGTACCTCCGTGGGTTCGACAACAACTACTTTTGTACCTATATCCTACGTAGGATCGACAGATTCAACAGAATGCTATTTCAGGTTTCTATGGATACCTGCGTTCGATAGTGAAAGATGAACCAGTGGCTGATAGTGAGGCGGATGTTGGAGATAGATCATTTGGAGGTCAGCGCTTAGAGATATTTTGTGGGTCAGCGCATTCCGATCCTATGTGGGTTAGATCATATGTGGGTCAACGCTCAGCGTTCCTCTATGGGTCAGCACATACCGATCATGTGTGGGTCAGATCTAATGTGGGTTATTGTGGGGGTTAGTACCTATCAAACCTGTGTGTGTCAGACTCCGTATGGTCAGAAGCAGTGCCTCTTGATAGAATAAGATGATCTAGCTTCACGTCTAATCATATGTACTTCTATAGTTCACTGAAATCCTGATGTGAGCTGAGTCATACCTTCGAGTTTACCTAATATATGAGAAGTGAACTCATGAAAACTTAGATATATTTATGGGAATATACAAAAGTAAGGGTGTATGTTTCATCGTGGATGTTTCTTCGTGGATGTGTTGTGTTGAAGACCACATGGAATTATACTATTAGATGTAACTATGGGATACACTTTTTGATGTACATTATTTGTGGAGTGTTTCTACAATTGTTGAATGGAATGTGGTTGGGATTAAGAGTTTGAGTCAATTTGTGATTGAAAAAATAGATATATGTTTGGGAATATACCTATGAAAGGACGGTTGATACATTGTTAATTTATCTTACTACAGTGGTTTATCGTTCGTGGATTTTGGGAGACCTACGTGGATCTCGGGGTCCCTTACTGAGTATTGTTATACTCAACCCTTTATGGGCTTCACCCGCACCTTGTTGTGTTCTGTGCAGACAACGATCAGCAGTGTTCAAGGCTGAGGGTGACGGATGGAAGGCTTGTCGGAGCTGGACTAGATAGGGCGTACTTCAGGGATGAGTTGTTTGAGATATGTACCTACCCTTCAGGTAGGATTCCCTGGTGGATAATCCAGGAGGAGTTTTCCCTTTTTTACTTGTACTTATTCTTGTTGTTCAATTGGGTTTGTATACTGGCCCACTTACATTCAACACACCTTTCATTTCTATATTAGTGCATGTTTCTTCTACTGCATCTATTCAGACTCTATGTGTTTCATGTTTAAATTTAATGCCTTCCCTTTTTTTTTCAGGGATTCTCCATTAGTGCTAGTCAAGAGCCCCTGGCCAACTGAAGGTGGGCTTGGGGTAGCCACAGCATGGGCCCCAAGGACGGGTCATGAAAAATTGGTATCAGAGGATTCGGTTCTACCAAATAACATATGACAATGATATTTCTTTTCTATGAAGTAATAGTGTTAAGGGTACCAAGTGTAGTTTATAGTTTAGGGAGTCCAGTGTTGGTGCGGCGGTCGACGTATCCATACACCAGGACCCTGACTAGTGATTTTATACTCAGTGCACGAAAACACTGATTGTGTGTGTGTTTATTTTGAAAAATTTTCTTTGTGATTACTTTGAGTCAGCTCACCAGGTGTACTTTTGATCCTAGAGCACTTGTTTCTTTTCAGTATGTCTTCACATAGTCAGTTAGCGCGGGTTCTAAATGGAGATCGTGATGGTAGCCCACCGGGCGACGAGGCCTCGGTGCAAGGCCCCATCAAATCAGAGTCACCAGCGGTACCAATACCCATCGGGCTACAATTTCCACCAGATTCACCAGTAGAGGGTGCTTGCCGCTTGAGCACCTTGCATAGGTTCATGCGACAGAGGCCTCCGAGTTATCGAGGTGAGACATATTTTCTGACGGCTGGGTGCTGCCTGGAGTTTGTAGCATGAGTTTTCCACATAGTTGGGAAACCTAATTACTTGGTGGTTCTCTAGATGTTAGTCTCTTTCAGGTAGTATCTTAGAGGTGGTGAATCCTGGTGCTCCAGTTTTACAACGAGGCGACCCTCACCTGGGGAAACATTGAGGGCATTTTCAGGCCAGAGTTTGTACCAGCAACTCTATGTTCTATGACTGCTCAAGAGCTGCTGCACCTGCGGTAGGGAATTCCGATAGTAGATGATTCATCTTTATCAGGTAGTAGGGAGATGGTACGTGGGAACAAGCGGGTTAGATTTACTTTTAGACGATAGCAAGATATGGCATCAGGGATGCGGGGCACCTGAGGCCGAGGGAGGTTTGAACGAAGAATGGTTTAATTTTTTTGCAGGGGACAAGGTCACAGAGCGCATGACTCTCCGACTCCCTGCATAGTTGATCAACTTGCGTTAGAGGAGCCATTGATGTATAATATGTGGCAGGAGCTTGAGCATCAGTCGAGCGGTGAATGAGGAAGTGGAGCAGGTCCTTCAGCAGATGGTTGTCAGATACATCGAGCACTTATTCCACCACCACTAGACGGCTCACCTCGAGCTCCAGAAGTAGGTGGACAGGAGCGGGACTAGATCCTGGCCTAGATGACTTTTTTCATGATGATTCTAGCTTCATTGATGTCGTTGTTTGTTGTTTATTGGTGTCTTTGTACTTTGAGCTCCAGTAATAAAAGACACGTGTCCTTATGACATTTGATTTCCTGCCTTTTTGTGTGGTTGATACTAAGAGGTTCTGGTTAAAACCGTTGACTTGACCCTCAAATTCGAGATTCCTACTGGAGGAGACCCAGTGACCACACAATGATGCTGATAGTGTGACTCAACCCTTGGAGGTGCGAGTAGCGGTTGGATCTCTTGGTATTAGCATCGAGGCCTTACGACGTCATCCATGGCATGATTTAGTACCATCCATGTCAGGATTGACATTATTAGGCAAAGGACATTTTTCATACAGGGGATGAGACCGGATTTATCTTTTTGGAAAAGGAGAAATATTAGAAGCTCTTGTTGGACATAGGCGAATAAGGGTGTAGTCGAGTTCATTACAACTGGCTTGTCTCACCCATAGTTCATTGAGCAAACAGTTTTCAGTTTACTGTAATATCAATAGTCTCAGATGTTTCATCTTGTATAAGGACCTAGACCAGAGACAACGATATTGGATTGCATTCATCCAGTTTTATGACTTCAAGAGAGACTATACTCTTGGAAAGAGGAACGTTGTAGTTGATGATATCCATAAGATATCAAGAATTCAGTTTCTAAGAGAGTTGACAGAGCAGATGGTCGTGTTAGAGATATCCTTTGTGGATCGAGATGGAACAACATTATGAAGTCTCTTATAGTCGCACCCCCACTTCTTCAGAGATTCAGGGAGGCGCAGCGGGGGGGGGGGGGATGCTGATCGTGAGGCTCAATGTGCACAAGTATCTATAGGGCAGGCACCTATTGGATTTTTTGTTGGTGGGGAGCACGTATTTCTCTTCAAGGGATGTATCATGTTACCAGTGTCACTTTGGGAGGAAGTGTTGAGGGAGTTTCACACATCTCCTCTAGCGGTACATCTTGGTGTGTCAAGGATATACAAGGACCTTCGATGATAGCATTGGTGGTTATGTATGAAGAAGGAAATAGCATAGTTTGTCTCTCAATGCCTCACTTGTTAGCAAGTAAAGGCGGAACACCAGGTTCCAGCGGGCTTGGTTCCACACCTTTTGAGGCCTTGTATGGTCCACCTTGTAGGACGCCACTATGTTGTACAGACCCATGGGAGTCAGCACTAGTGGGACCAGAGATGGTACGGGCTACCACAGAGAAGGTGCAGAACATCCAGGAGTTGATGAAGACTGCACAGAGCAGAAAAAAGTTGTTTGCTGACAGGAGACAGAGACCTCTGAAGTTTGAGTATGGCGAACTCATATTCATATGGGTCTCACCTCGACGAGGTATACAGAGATTTGGCTGAGGCGGCATGTTGTCTCCACGATTCATCAGACCATTCTAGGTCCTTAACGGATTAGGTGAGGTGGCTTACCACTTAGATTTTCCACCTCAGTTGCACCAGGTGTACGGCATCTTCCATGTATCTCAACTGAGGAGATACGTGCACGACCCTTACCACTTCATCGACCATGGAGAGATTGACATCGATGACGGGGCAACTTTCACAGAGTTTCCAGTGGAAATTGAGGATCGACAGGAGCGGGTCCTGCGTGGACTGTCGATACCTCTGGTGCGCATTTACTGGCAGCAAGGGAACCTCTAGGGAGAGAACATTGGAGCAGGAGGATCAGATGCGTGCTCAGTACCCTCATTTGTTCCTTTAGTTCGAGTTGTGGATTATGAGGACATAAATCCCTGAGGTGGGGAGAATGTAAAGACCCAGAATTTCTGGGTAAATTTTTATCATAAATTAATGATATTTTTACGTGTCCGTAAAATTTTACGGTGCTTGATTCCGAAGCTCGGTGTTCCCATAATCAATTTCTGTGGTTTTTTTGGTACGTTTCGTAAACGTACGAGTGGGTTTTTATAACGTTTGAACCGGTGCCCGTAACAAAAATATGAGGGCACCGTGGAACTTTCAGCGTTAGTGATGGCTTAGTGATACCTTCACCACAGTTTTGTTTTGTTGAGAATGGAAGATAGTTTTTGGGATTTTTAAATAAAATTAAATAATAATAGAGTGTGCTTATTTTTATTTATTGGTGGTTAAATCCTCCAAGTGGAGGTTATAGGTTAGGCCAACCCACACATAAACACCCATGGGAGGATTTTATTTATCGGGGCCCACCCAATGTTTAACACATATTTCAATCAAAGAGGTGGGCCCCACACAGGGTTTGAACCCCATTTAACCCCCCATTAATATGTGATGAAAACTCTTCATCTTCCCCCATTATTTTAAATGTGCCATATCCCTCAGTTAATTAGTATAAGCCTTGCAATTAATTAATTGAATCCATTTTAATTCATACCAACCATTATAAAAGAGGATATGCTATTATCTTATTTCGGTTGGCATAATATTTTGGGTAGAGCTTCGGGAAGGATGAGAATTCTCCAACAAATAATGTGAAGAATGTCATATTAGACTTCGTCACCTCTGAACACTTTCTGATGCACAAGCTTGATATTTGGGAGTTTCTGACGAACATGACGAACAACGAATCAACGCCCTCCTTTTTCCCGCGACTCCGTCAATGATCATTGACAAGTGAGGTAGGGGTCATTTTGATTGAATTAAATCCTCTTTTTTCATAGTTTATTGTGATTCAATTTTGGAAAATTGTTAACACCTAACGCATGGGGTGCGGGCCGAAAAAACCTGGATTGACGTCCCTCTGTTGGTTCTAGATTGGTTGATGGTGGCAGCGGCACAATGCCCCCCCTAGAGAAATGGGTCGCGGTGGTACATGCAGTGACTGGAAATGAGCTGGCCATGAAAGAAACTAGCGGCGCATTTTCCACTAGGTTTTCGGAGCCGTGCGAAGAGCTAGGCGGCGGCCACCATGGGCCACGCGCAGCTGGCTGGCCACACGGGCCGCCTTCGTCTTGGCTGCCCTCAGCTAGGCCGCACTCAGGCAGGCCGCCCTCGGCCAAGACGACCTCGGCCGGGAAGCTCCCTCAGTCTAGGCCACATCCTTGGAATGGGTCAGACCCATGGACCGAGTCTGACCGGACCCAGACCTGTTTGGCCAGTTTACACCATTTCGCCCCTATCTTGGGCTAAGAGTGTCTGATTGACAAACCGCCTGCGGTTATGGATGTCTTGTAATGAGATGGTTCTTTTGGAATACCCCACATGATGTTTGGACGTAGTTTGGGTAGGGTAGTGTTGGATTGAACCTAATTCCAACCGGGCCCTTGGTGTAGAAAGACAAATAACTCACTGACCAGGTGTATGATTGACGCATCGTCTGTCTCATTGGGTTATTTATGATGAGACGAAACTACATGATAAATCAACTAGAGACTTCGTGGTAGTTGATGTATCTATGCTTGGCTCGAGGAGAGGATCCTCCCAGAATCAAGAATGCTGTGTGCAGAAACCCTATGGATAGATGCGACCAAGATGATATGATCTTACATGGACCTACTACTATACCATGATTCCACTGTGGGTTCAACAGTGACATGACTGGGCATGGATCCTTTATGGGTTCAACAACGATGAATTTTGTACCAAGATCCCACATAGGATCGTCAAATTCAAAAGACCGATGTTTTTGGTTTCTACAGATATCTTTCATTCGATAGTGAAAGATGAACCAGTGGATGATAGTGAGGAAGAGTATGGAGACATATCATACGGAGGTCAGAGCTCACCAATCCTGTGTGGGTCAGCGCATACCGATCCTATGTGGGTCAGATCCTATGTGGGTTAGCACTCAACGATCATGTGTGGGTCAGCGCATACCGATCTTGTGTGGGTCAAATCATGTGTGGGTCAGCGCTCAGAAATCTTGTGTGGGTCAGCCCATACCAATCCTGTGTGGGTCAGATCCTATGTGGGTCATTGTGGGGGTTAGTACCTATTGAACCAGTATTGGTCAGAATCTGTATGGTCAGAAGCATTGCCTCTTGATAGAATATGATGATCAAGCTTCATGACTAATCATATGTACTTCTATACGTCACTAAAATTATGATGTGAGCTGAGTCATACTTTCGTGTTTACCACATGTATGAGATATGTACTCATGACGACTTAGGTATGTGTATTGGATATACCTAATTAAGGTTGGATGTTTCTTCATGGATGTTTCTTCGTGGATGTTTCTTCACGGATGTTTCTCAGTTGATTCCTTGTGGTGAATCCCAGGTGGATTTCATTTGGGAGCTGTACCTATGGGATACACCTTGTGATGTACTTTCTTTGTGGATTGTTTCTACACTTGTGTAATGGAATGTGGTTCGGCTCAAGAGTTGGAGATGATTTGTGATTGGTAACTTAGGTATATGTATGGGAATATACCTATGTAAGAATGGTGGATACTTTGTGATTGTATCTTACTACTGTGGTTTATACATAGTGGGTTTTTGAAGAACTACAATGGTATCGGGATCCCTTACCGAGTATTGTTATTCTCACCCCCGCCCGGGCTTCATCCGCACCATGTTCTGTTCTGTGAAGACAACTGTCAGCAGTGATCGGGGATGAGGGTGACAGATGAATGGATGATCAAAGCTAGACTAGACAGGACAACCTTCATGGACGAGTTGTTCAAGATCTGTACCTTCCCTTCAGCTAGGATTCCTCAGTTGATGATCAAGGAGTTGTTTTACATTTTTACTTGTACTTGTTTTTGTTGTTCAATTGGGTTTGTATACTGGCCCACTTACTTTCAGCACACCGTTCTTTTCTATATTTTTACTTGTTTCTTCTAGAGATTTGTGTTCATACTGTGTGTGTTTCAGGTTTAAAGGCAATGCCTTCCCTTTTTGATCATGGATTTTCCTTTGGTGCAAGTCCCCAGCCCCTGGCATATGGATGGCGGACATGGGGTAGTCATGACATTGTCCCTAAGGATGGTTCGTGACAAATACAACATCTTAGGGTTTACTACCTATTAAAATAATAATATTATTATGATATTATTTTTAGTTATAACTCTAAATTGTGTGCAATGTAAGATTTTGGACACACTTGTTGTGTATCAATGACTCAATTGTACAATGAGTCCCATTTAACCAAAATTAATGTTTTATTGAAAAATATTAAAATATATTAAAATATAATATTATATAAATACCTGGGATTTTACATCCTTCCCCCCCTTTGAGTGTTATGTTTTTTTAATTTTAATATTTGGGCTCTATAACAAGGGTATGACATTTCAAAATACATTTATTGCAATCCCACATAAGAAAAAGGGTTAATAAAACATCACCATTATGAGATAGAATGTTATGTACAATGGTCACCGAATATAACAAATACAAGGGTTCCATGTAGGAAAAAAGGGATATGTAAGAAAAAAATAACCATCATGTTCTGATAGAGAGTGATAGAAAACATGATCAAGGGAAAGTCAAAAATTAGAAAACCACAAACCTGTGATTGGTTAAATGTTATTTGATTTGGTAGTAGAAAAATTATATGGAAAAAAAATTATTTTATGACCACTCTCATAATGTTTAGGAATTACCTTACTACATAGAATAATAACATAAGGATATATACATACTTGAAATGTAGAGCAATATCCTTTAATCAAATTCCACCACATAATCATTTTTTTATCTAAATAGTGAATATTCATGATGAATCAACTTAAAAATACATAAAATATTAATTATCTATTTCACCTAGAATGAAACATTAACCAAACCCATAATGGCTAGTACATGATCAAGTAATTCCCCAAATATAATAATCTATTATAAGGAGAATGAATACTTTTAATATCCAAAATTGAATAGTAATACCTGATGATTAACACAGACCCTTCAACATATAATTTTTCATAATATTCCTCAAAACAAACCAACCTAAGATTGAAACAAAAAAAATTCATAATGATTTGATCACATAGTCTTCCAGGAAAAATCACAACATTTATCATAATATAACATCCACTACTGCTAAATTATCAACCATAAAAGTAATTAACCTAATCACAAATTCTTTATTATAGGTTAATCAATACCTTAAATTACCTAACTACATATAAGGCAACAATCAAAATGAAATATTTTTCCCTATTATTATTCAACCATTACTTCACAGTTAAAATCCCATAGTATTGTATTTACCTTAATCATATATTGTTCAAAAAATAGTGAACATCTTCCAAAGCCACGTTTATCACATAATCGCCAAATCATTTTCCAATACTAAGGATATCCATTCTATAAAACAAAAGTTACCATAATCAACTTATTCATATTCCAACGATCCATTTAACAAAAACTAAAACAAATGAAGTCATGATAACAATAGGATTCACATAGAATATGGGTAAGCGATGTGATCTTGTCACATATTAGTTTAGGTTTCGATTCTCATGACGATTTTGGACATGACTGGTTACCACCCATCCCGCATGTTTTCATTTTTATTAAACTATATAATCCATATATCATTCCTATGTTGAAATATAATCTTCAAAAATAACCATAATATATTTTAATCCCAATTTTCCCTCAATCATTTTAGTTTTCATCCCATAATGTAATAACCCATAATTATATAAAATCAAGGATCAAGTAAACCATAATATTTCTTTATAATTATTTCCCTAAAATAAAATATAATTCTTCCTCAAATAAAATTTTCAAAAAAATACCATAAGGGTTAAACATACTAGGAAAGGTCATTCAATGTAATCCCATAACCAAAAAAGGATTAATTCTCATAAATATTTCAGTATCCTACAATCTACCATAACTATTGAAATCCCTTATAATAATTGAGTGTCCATCATGACCCATTAACCATGAATTTCTGTATTACTCCTTAAATATTATCTTCAAAAACAAAAACGTGAATCGTGCCCTATGATTCTATAATTTAAAATCATAAGCTAATAAAAATGCATACCCTTCATAAGTCATTTTCAGTTTGCTCATCTTCAATTTTATTGGCATTGGTAATTGTAAATCATATATTTGTATAGTCTATATGATCACTTCTATGAACCTTATTTTTATGATATTAATTTGAATAAGGATCATGATTCCCATATTTAAAACATTTAATTTTTCCCTTGGAAATATATTTTTTCCCTTCCTTGGAGTCAATTGAACCCTTCCTTTTTACCTAGAAGGTTTTTACTTCATGACATTAATTACAATATCTATGATATCTTCTTGTCCCATTGAATCATTTTCCTAGGTTTTTCATTTCACATAATTGACACATACGTTGTTTAAAATACATATCTTTATGATTATTACCCGAACATCCCATTGGATTTTTTCCTCACATATATGATTCTGTAGAAAAATCAACAAGATTCAAGTGGTCATCATGAGCCCAGATAGTCAGTTTAGAATATCTATATGATAACTCATTGAATCTCCCAATTCATTTTTTCCATCTTTAGAATAACATCACATTTCCCATTACACTCATTTTTATATTTGTGCCATATAGATCTATCCACTTACTAAAACCAAAGGAGTTAGTGCAATTATATTAATAAAATCATCATATAATATTTTATGAGTACGGTAAACACAATGAGAAACTAATTCATGTAATAAAAAACTCGTTCAACTTATCATAAATAACATTCACTCATTCTAATATTCTCAACATTTTTGTTATATAAAACTTTTCTATTATGTATAAAAACACAATAAGTTATAAAGATATATAATTCAACCATTGAGTAAAAATATTAGGCCACAACCATAAATGTTACATAATAATATGTTAAATCATGATTTAAAATTAAAAATCCTTTTAGGTTTTCAGCATTATTGAATTAGGCTATAAAAGATACATAACATCTCAAATATTAGAAAGTAGACTAGTATATATGAAATCCTTTTTTTTCAAAAAAAACTATTAAATGAAACATTGTTTAGTTTCATGTTTAAACCCCAAATGATTTACATGATCCCTTTCATGAATCTATTCTCAGTTAAAATAGTATGAAAAAAATAAAAAAGGTAGGATGAACATAACAATCTTAATAAGGGATACACAAAGAAGGAAAAACTATTGTCCTATTGAAAACATGTAATCCATTAATAATTTATAATAATGTAAAACATTTAACCTTTATAACATATTATGTAGTCATCACTCAATATATTCTCATAGATTAAAATTTTTATACCCAAAAGATTACCATAAAAACTATAGAAAGAAACATATAACATATAAAGGTAACATGGGACATAATCATCTTTAAAGGAAATAACCATGCGTTTGACTTCAACACATATCACTAAATTTAATAACCATATGGCTGACTTCCATACCCAATGAATTGAAGGAAATAACATAACCACCTGTCCTAAGTATATCACGGTATGACACGACTTTGGTTTATCATGTATCCATCCATCTTTTTTTATCACATAACCATCCATTAATTGTCTGAGTATCATTATATAATCATAAAACATAATAATTGTAATTAAAATTAATTTAATAAGAAAATTTCATTTTTTATCATAAGAAATATATTCAATCCTTTAATGAAACCATTTAAATGATTTAATAAAGAGACTTTGGAATAAAAGTGTCACATACCACATTTAAACCTATGATGGAAATTAAAGATAAAAACATTCCTTACAATATAAATAATTTCAAAAAACTTTTATGAAAACATTAATAAGAAATAGATTCATTTAGATGAATAAATATTTAAAACATTTTAAATGATATTTTAGTTAAAGAGTCCCATACCACATGAGAAACAATTTAACACAAATAATTAATGATTATTAATAAAAAAACAATAAATATCATGAAAATCTATTAATTCCTAATATAATGAGTCAAAATATTTTTATGTACACATTATAGGATAATAAGGGTGCATAACATTAGGATACACCTCAATGAAAGAAGATTGAGGTGAAATCCTTTACAATGATTGTGTCAATAGACTAAGGATAAATCAATGACATTATTATCATTGAAAAACATAAAAACACTCAATATAAGTAGATATTATCTAAAACAAATCACGTTCATTTACACATATTATTGTAAAAATAATACCATTAACATGGATAGTTATCTCAATGAATGGAGATTGAGTTAAGATTTCCCTTACCTTGAGTCTGACTCGTCATGCACTATAATTATTTTCATGAATAATAAACATAGATTAATTTATACATTATTGAAAACCATTATCATATTTTTTATTAATTTTATATAACTTATTACTATGTTATAAAAATTTCATAATTATTTTAGTTCATATCGTACATTTTGTAGATATTCGGTACTTGATTCAAAAATGAAATAGTTGAACATGTTTTGATTTAAAGTTTCCATGTTTTAAAAATTAAATATCTAAAATATTATTCATGATTTAAATGAAATATATATTCATTATATGTGTATTTATGATATCAATAATATTTGGAGATAGGAAATGAAATGAACCAGTCATGGAGACGGTATGTTATACGTACATGTGAACACTACTTCAATTTCATTCTCATTTTAATGGAATTAAAAATAAATGATACATAGGAATCTTATAGATAAATTATAATATATATGTAACATAATTTCATTACCCCCATCAATTATATGTTCTATGTATGAAATGAACAAGTCATATCTCGTTGAGGGGGTTATAGTCCACACTTCCTCAAATGAAATTATCATATTTACACATTCTGTAATGGTAAAGGTATGTCAAAATAAATCTTATATAATTATAGAGATTATATAAGTAAAATATATATCGTATATAAATATAGTTCCATAATAATTGTGATAATTAGAAGTTTTATAAAAAAATTGAACAATAATTATTTCGTGAGGCAGCAGTTCGTCACACATAGAAACAATATATTATATATCCATTAAGTGGAGGAGTGTGTAAGTTTCGGTCAAACACATAGAAAAAAAATCATCCTAGTATATTTTGGATACTAGTTTTGTTATGTAATACTATGATGCAATGAACAAAGAGATTGGTGATCCAAAATAAAGGAATGCGGCTTGAGAGAAGACATTACATAAAAATCAGGAAACTCTGATTAATTTGTGCTTAAAGGCTTTCTTGAATTTCCTTATGAAAATGTTATGGCATTTAGGAGGAATGTAGTGATTTTGGGAGATTATTTAATCATAACATGGATGAGATAGGGTACATGATTGGTGTGTGTATGTGGGTATAGGTTGTGGCCTTTTATAAGAGGGAGAAGGGTAATTTTAAGAATATCTTGAAAATTTATTTTATTATAAATTTATTTTAGAATTATAATAGCTTCAATGTGATATATTTTCTATATATGTTGTTTATGGGTCCAAATCCCGTCAACCAATAGGTTTTAGAAATATTAGGTCTCAAATTTGTCTTTTTCTTTTGAAATTAACACTCCGATAAATAAATTATCTCTTACCAGGTCTTCTTGTATTTTTACATTATAAGGTTAATATAGATGCTATAAAATTAAAAGTGAAAATCAAGTGGATCAATAATAAATTTTTTAACAATATAAATTTCATCTGTCAAAATATTATATTTTCGTTGTTATTATTTCATTTAAAAATATGTATTTGATTTAAAAACTCATTAAGTCAATTATTACACTATTTAGAAATTAAATTTTTTTAAAGTCATAAAAAAATAAATCATTCAAAAAAACAACCTTAATTCAAAAATAGAATATCATAAGAATCCATAAAATTCATGTCTATTAGAAAAATTTTCAATTTAATATTAATTTAAAATTTATAATATCATTTATTTGGATATTTATTTAATAAATTAATCTGTGAATCATCATTGTGGAATAAATAAATTAATTTAATTGATCTCTAAAAAATATAAATAAAACCCCATGATGTAATATTTATTCTTAGATTTATAATAGATATTTAGAGTCAATTATATAAATTATATAACCCTATATTAAAATTATATTACTAAACTGATACTTGATTTTTTATATTTCTCTTTAAATTATTTTTTATAACATGTAATTATCGAACCCAAGGTACTCCCAAATTCCAAAATATTAGCCTATGTATTTTTTTGGTCTCATGAGATTCATAAAATAATATGAGGATAGTTTATAGTGTATTTTAATATTATTTTAATATTACTTTTAACCTTAGATACCAAATTTACCCTTTAATCGTGGTATGTAAAAAATTATACTAATGATACTATTCATAATGTCCAAAAAATAAAAGATACCATTTTACATAATTTGGATGTTCTGATTCCAAAAATGAAATAATTATATCAAAATTAAAAACTCAAAAGTTTCATTAATTTATTTTAAATTAATTTCCACAGTCAAAACCAGAAATTGCGATTTTTAAAAGTAAACACTATCAAAAGATTTACATGGGTTTATGTCCAATTAAAAAGAGAAATTACCTATAATGATGAACATTGTATTAAATGATAAAAATTTAATATAAATAAACTTTAAAATAAATTAATATGATAATCTATCAATAAAAATATATTAGATGAGTATTTCATTTTGAAATTTATACTGAAGTATTCTTCACTATTCATTAAAATATGAATTTTATCAAAATTATACCAAAATATCAACTGAAGTATATATTTGTGTCCTAATTCTGATGTGGATGTTTATTTTAACAAATATAACATATAAATTTGAAAAAATCAATATTTAAAAAATTTTCACCAACAAAATGTGATAAAATGACCATTTTAAAATAGTAGAGTCTTTTAAACTTAAAATAATATTCATTCTCATTTCAACCCTCCAAAATAAATTCTATAAGTGTAAAAAAATTAACAAACATATATAATCATAATTTAGTATGTTCTATTCATTCCCACTAATACAAAAACTATGTTTTAAATATCATCTAACATAATAATTATATCATTGTTTTATTTTTCATTATAACAATGTATTGTGTGCAACATATGATTTCAGAGAAACATTTTTTTGCGTATCAAGTATGCTATTGAAAAATTTATCCCCATTAAGGTAAAATTAATATCGTGTTCATAAATATTAATATATATATATAAATATATTATTTGATAATTACTTTGGATGTTACATTATTCCCCCATTTTGGAAATTATTTCCTTGTAATTATAATATTTGGGACATGTTAGTAGCGTATGCCTTCTCAAAATACTGTTATTGTAAACCCACATAAGAAAAAGTGTGAATAAAAATTCCACATTTAAAATAGAAAGTGATGTAAAAAAGGTCACCTAAGATAACACACACTAGGGTACTATGTCGGATAACATGGATATGGACGAAAAAACTAACCATCGAGTTTTGATAGAGAGTGATTGTAATCATTATCAAGAACAAGTTAACAATCAGAAAACAATAAATATGTGATATCTTAAACATTATTTGATTTCACAGTAGGGAAAATAATTTTTTGTATGATCCTTTTCATAAAATTGAGAAATTAATTTACTACTTATAATAAGAATATAAGGAAATATACATACTAGAATATTAGTGTTTTGTCCTTTCATCAAATTGCACCAAAAATCATGATTTCATCCAAACGATTAATATTTAGGATTAATTATATTTTTAATCCACAAATGATTAACTATATATTTCTCATATCATGATTCATTATCCAAAACCAACATGGTTAGTACATGGTAAGATAATCCCACAAAAATATGAATCCATTATAAAGAGAATGACTTCTTTTTATATCCATAATTGAATAGTAATGCCCAATTTTCAACATAGACCAATAAAAATATAATTGTCCTCAACATTCCACAAAATAAACCAAACTATGATTGAAACCAAAAAATCTGATGGATTTGATCACATAGTCTTCCAAAGATAAATATTAACATTTATCAATAAAAAACATCCACCACTCTTAAATTATCAAACTGAAAATTAATTAACCAAAACAATCCCAATTATAAGTTAATCAATTCCATAAATAACCTAATTACCTATTAGTCCACAATAAAAAAATTATTATTCCCAATTATAATTCATACATTAATCCTTAATTAAAATTACATATTATTATATTTACCTTAATCAAATAAATTACCATAAATAGTAAACAGCTTCCAAAACAACATGTATCAATTAATCCCAAAATCTTTTTCAACACTAATGATATCCATTTGATAAAACATAAGTTACCAGAATAAAATTATTCTTATTCAATTGACTCATTTAACTAAAACTAATACAAATGGATGAGAATTCGACTATAAGGATGTGTGTGGACCCCTTTCTAATCAGATCAAAACCACGAATTCCCAAGGACCATCTTGTTTGAGGAAGATAGGCTTATCTTCAACTGAATCCCTTTCGGGATATAGGGAGCCTTCCAAGGATGATAATAATAATATATCCAATGTCACGTGACTTGAGAATGTTGTTTTTTCTTTTGAGGCAGATCTGGAAGCTCTTCCACAAAGGATCAACCTTGTAAAGTACTCAACACTAGGTCGTGTGACATATTCAATGGATGGTAGACCCAGGTCATATGCTAAGCCTAAGAGTCGTATTTCTTATAGCTGGGGAAACATTTATTAGAGGCTAATTACCATTAGAAGAGATTTTTTTCATATCATCCTACAAATCCAGGGAGGCTTTTAATTCAACATGGAATGTTGGAATTTTTTAGTTGAAGCCTGGAATCCTCTGGCTATCTGAATGGGATGTTAATTTCAATCCCTTAAATATCATGAAACTAAATCAAAGATCTAGATTAGGTTTCATGTTCTGAACTGGGTGTATTGGCATCCAATGGTTTTTAATGATATAGCTTCTTGTGTTGTTATTCCAATTAAATTGGACCGAAGGACTATGGATGGAGAACATGGAAATTTTGCTCGTATGCTTATTGATGTCAATAGAGAACTGAACCTTCCCAACATAATATCTTTCATTGATTAGTGTAATAGATCAATAGTGAAAATTGAATATGAGAATGTTCCTCCTTTTTGTGAGGTTTTCAAGATGTTGGGCCACTCGGTTACTGATTATTGAGTTCTAGAAAAGAAGGTCATTTCTCTTAATGCCCCTGAATGGAGTGATTCCAACAAGAATAAAAGATCAAAAAATGTTCCCTTCGAGAAGACAAGAGTCATCAGGGGTTAAGCACATCCTTCATAGGCCCTTCTGAGGACTCAATAATTTATTTCTACTAACAATCATGAATAGATCCAATATGTTATCCCTAAAAGGAAGTAGCCTGGAACATCCACTCTAAAGCAGACATGGGCAAACATAGTTGGAGAGGAGGAGGCTCAAGATGCTTCTCAACATCTGGATTCTGAGATACCAAATGACATCATCAATCTGGTATTGAAAGGACATCATGACATTGAATATGAATTCATTTCTCTGCAACTTTTAAGGAAATATGCAGACTGGCATGTTCATTAAGAGATGAACATAATCCAATTGATGAGACAACAAAAGGAACTCCTCACATGGAAGCTTCAAATTGTGATGCAGGTGATACACCACATTTTGGATAGAACCCCTTGGGAACATCATTAACATTTATTTCACTGAAATTTCCTATGCTTTCGAATTCAAGAAATATCACAGACATTTCAAGGATAGTCATCCATAGTTGTTTTGACACTACTTTGAATTCACAGATAGAGGAACATATTAGAAATAAATATGACGGATCTGAATCAATAGGTAATGAACCTTCTACTATAGTTAGACCACATATGGGTAGTGATTATCAAATTGGAAGTGGTAATGGGGGAATTGATGCTAATATCAATATTAATTAGGTCACTCTAATAGATAGGGGGAAATATAACTGAATCCAAAAAGAAAAGATGTGTTGAACAACACAGTTGATGTCACTATTGTGTTAGAAGGCTCCACAACTCTCAAAAAAAAGTCTGGTCGGCCACCCAATAAATTGAGGTTTAAAAATATGAGGGGTCCTAGCCTCAGAGTTCATTTAAAATGAAGATTTTTCTTTTGAATTGTCAGGGCCGTGCAAATCGAGAAACCACTAGATCCATTCAGATGATCATCCAGAAGCACAAAACTATTCTTATAGGCCTGTCCAAGCCTAATAAGTTCTTCCTTCATAATATTTCCAACATATAGAAGTTGGGGTTATTTTTATTTAACAAAAATATGTGTTTAAATGATCTCAAAATGATCTAGGGTTTGGACCATTCTTCTCTAATCAGTACTTCAATGGTTGTCTCAAGTGATCAACATGTCACCTTCTCCGTTAATTACATTGGATCTGATTTATTTTGTACCTTTATATATGCCAATAATTGTTATCAGGATCGTATGACACTATGGGTGGAAATGGGGTCTTGAAATCTATTATGTCTAGCCTCTCTATCATATAATTGGATTTTAATGACAACCTTAATCTAGATGAAAAAATGGGAGCATTTAGTAATTCTATTTCATCGAGAGAATTCAAAGCCTGCATTAACCAAAATGTCTTGGATGAGGTCAATATGGTTTGTGCCAAATATAGATTGCATATGAGGCACCTTAATAGTTTTGTTTCCAGAAATATTTACTACACTTTAATCAATGGTGCTTCTCTGGATACATGGGGATATATCTCATGTTCAACCCTTAAAAGACTTAATTTTGATCATCATCCAATCCTGGAAGTCCTTGCTAATATGGAACTCAAGAACCCTCAACCATTTGGGTCTAATAATGCCTAGGTCACTCAACCAAAATGTAGGGTCATTGTACAAAACACATGGGATTCTGTGAATTACAAGAATGATTCTTTTTTATTTTATCACCAAGCTCAAAATCCTCAAAATGAATCGGAATCTCTAGATAAACCATAGATTTATCTCCCTTGATTCAGATATTTCTTCTCCTGAGGAATCTCTTAGGAATAATCAAGAGATCAATTTGAATAAGGATTTCTCTAATGGGTGCTTTAATGATTCTGAGTTAATCGTCATGCTCAAAAATCTTCTTAAACATAAGGATTCCTTGCAAAGGGATTCCTTCAAGGAAAAATGGTTAAAGTATGGTGATAGGAATTTGGAATTTTTTAATGCTCTTTAGAAAATACAAAAGATCTCTAAGCCCTATTCCATGATAAAAAATGGGGACAATATATTTGTTAATAGAAATGATCTTTTCGAGAACATCATTCCTTACATTAAGGATTTTTTTTATGGATCATATAAATAAATTAATCCTTTGGATGGTGTGATTCAAAGGCTTGTGAATCAAGAGAATAACTCCAAACTTATTGTTATTCCTCTTGAGGCAGATATCAACGAGGTTTTTTTGCCTTTATTATGAGATTTCTCAATGTATGGATGGCTTTGGTAATTTCTTCATTCAGTCTTTCTGGGATATAATTCATGAAGATGTTTGCAGGTTGGTTATTCATTTTTTTAAAGGTGGAATCATTCCTAGTGGATTAAATTCTCAATTTCATGACCTTATTCCAAAGGTGGAGAATGAAAATGTATTTCATTTATCCAGGACAGATTCCTTGGTCAACACTACTCACAAAAATATTTGAAAATTTCATGCTAGAAGGTTCTCACACATTTCCTTTAAGATTGTCTCTCCCAATTATTTTTGCTTCATCAAGGGGAGATCAATTCCGTACTTCCTTATAACTTACTAGGAATGTGTGAATCATCTCAGAAGTCCCATAAGAGGTGGTAACATTACCCTCAATCTGGACATCAGGAAAGAATTTGATATAATGGATCAGGGGATTCATTTTCATGATCCTTTCTATGTATGGATTTAATGATGTTTTCATTAATTAGATTAAGTCTATATTAATCTCATCTCACATTTAAATTCTTAGAAATGGTTCTCCTAGTGGTTATTTTGAATGTCCAAGAGTGGTTAGTCAGGGTGATCCTTTATCTACAATCATTTTTTCAATTTCTGAGGATTACCTCAATTGGTTTCTTTATATTATGGCTTGCAATGGAAAATTGAAAACCTTTCATGCTAGAAGAGGGTTGGTTTCTCCAACAAATCTTTTTTATACTGATGACATTAACCACATACCTCAATGGGTAAAAAGAAATATGAAGAACATAATGTTGGAACCATGGTCTTTATTTACATGAATTGGAGTATTGTTTGTGTTTGTTGTCAATCCTTAGTGGAAGTTCAGAATCTGTGCAAGAAAATTGATTATACTGAACAAGCATATAACGGTATTGAAGGTGGCACCATTTTCCAGTGTTTTAAAAATATTGTGGCCTGAAAATCGACAAATGTAGAAAAGTGGTTTTGGAAAAGAGACTTTCTCACCATTGTCTTGAAGGAGAAGAAATTTGCGCACCATATATTTTTCAAGATCAGAACATGAAAATATGGAAAAGGGAGAAGGGAGCACATGTTTTAGGGTTGGTCTCACAAGTGGTTTGCGCGGCAGAGACTTGGGTGCTGAAAGTTGTGCATCGAGGGGAGACTTGCATGAAATCATGCAGGGTATTAAAATTCCTATAAATAGAGATTGACCCATCATATGTTGTAACGATGTTTAGACTTAGAGGAAATCAGAGCTCCCGTCGTGTAAGTGTTTTGGTCGCACAAGAGGTGGTAGGTCACGCAAGTTGACGTTGCACGATAGTTGTTTGTTGTGCGTCCAAGGTGGTTTGGACGAGGAAGGAAGTGAGTTTCCCAAGTATTGAGTCAGAGAAGGGGGTGTCACGCAAGTTGTTGAGGTGAAATTGCGTGCCAGTTTTGAAGAAGCACAAAAGTTGGTTGTTGCGTGCCAATATTGGTTTGGTAATAAAAGGAAGTGAGTCATGCAAGTTTTGAGTTACAAAATCTTGTGTTGCACATGTGGTTGAGGTGGACTTGCGCGCCGACTTGGGGAAGTGCGCTCGGTGTGGATTGAAGCTCACCAGTCTTTTTGGGGCTGCATGAAAACTGGAAGTTTTCCTGATACATTTGGAGAAATGTGAGATTCATCTAAGGGTGGAATTTGAACTTCAACTGAGAATCTACATTCAATAGAGGATGTATTCATTAGCGATGATGATGTGTCCTTCCCGTCTATAAACTGAGTGGGACTTCATCAAAGGCAGTGAGCCAGAGGGTGTCAATGGGAGTGACTCGAGGGACGTAGTAGGCTATCCCTGAATAGTTGTAAAGGCAGTGAGCCTAGAAAAAAGTGTCTTTTCCCAAACCATTTTAATCCAGAATGATTGAAGAATAGTGGAATTGGGTTTGACTGACAAACTGTCAGCGTATGCTCCTTGGACGTAGT
The DNA here is from genome assembly GCA_963277665.1 of Viscum album. Lineage (NCBI taxonomy): Eukaryota > Viridiplantae > Streptophyta > Magnoliopsida > Santalales > Viscaceae > Viscum > Viscum album. Next base: position 1,961,083,727 of record OY728151.1, read on the forward strand.
CCTTAGTGGTGAACAATGTAAAAAGTGATGTGTCACCTCTTTGAATGTGAATGTTTTATTTATTCTCATATCCATCATATAGGATAAACTAGTTTCCAAAAATGTGGGAACAAGATCTGTCCGTTTAAAATAAAACTCTGGCACCCTGATTCACCCCTCCCCTCTCATGGTGTCCTAGGGTCATTCACATCAAGAGATCCCTTTTTCACTATGAGATGGTCTCAGGTAAGGAGGATAGTAGGAGCAAGTCCATTGTGTAAATAGGAATGAGTTTCTCATCCACTAGGAAGAATGACATTATAAGAGAGCTTGGTATTCATGAAGGATCTATTCCCTTGAACTACTTGGGGGTGCCTTTATTTTTTGGGGGATACTGAAGGAATTATATTTTTATATAATTGTTGGTTTGATTCAAAGAAACAATTCCTCATTGAATGGTAAATATTTATCCCTGTCTGGTGGAGTGTGTCTTTTGAAGTCTACCATTATCTCCAAATTGGTATATTCGTTCATGGTTTACAAGTGGTCAGTTGATTTAATCAAGAACATCAATTCCTATATCAAGAACTTCATTTGGAGTGGAAGTATATCTGAAAATATTCTTTCAACGATCCACTGGAAATTTGTGTGCAAGCCTTATGATGTTGGGGGCTTTGGTGTAAAAAATATGGGTTGTTTTAATGATTCTATACTCGAAGGATTTATATGGAGACTTTTCAACATGAAATCTAAAGCTATATCTTTTCTTACAGGCAGATTTATTCACAGACTCAAACTAGGAAATCTAAATTACATTAATTCTTCTGTTTGTCCATCTTTTAGGAACATATTTTCGAAAAATGTTGCAGATTCTCATTGGTTAGTTTCAAAGGAATCATCTCTTCCTTTTTTTGAAATGTAATTGGAATGGATGTCACTTGGAATGTTTTGATCTTGGTGATAATTCTAAAATTGAGTTTGATCTCCCAATTAAAGATCAACTTGGATGCATGAAAGATCATCTTAATCAGGTTACCTATATTATTAGGAATTATTTCTTCTCTTCTAGGGGGACTTATGGGTATGGGATCTAGCCTATAACGGGATCCTATCCTCCAAAATATTTTATAATAACATTTTTGGAAATTCCTCTGGTTATTATTGGATGAGAAAAATGAATAAGGGATTCTTAAAACTATCTCGACCACTTTTTCATGGACGTTATCACATAATATGCTTCCAACATATGATCATATTCAAAAATTCAGGATTTATCTCTATTAAATGTGTTTCTTATTTCATTCACACATGGAATACATAGATCACCTCTTTCTCAGTTTTGCGGAAGCTTTAGCAATGTGGGTGGTTGTTTCTACTATTTTTTAGGTGCACCTGCCAAGGATGAAATTGATAACTGAATTTATATTGTGTTGGCATGATATTAATCATTCAACACATCTTTTATCTCTATTTCTCACTACTGAAATGGATTTGATATCTATTATTTGGTATTCTAGGAATAAATTCATTCATGAACAACATGATTTTCAGCATGTTCAGTTATTTCTGTAATTATTAATGTAGTTTGTGAGGCTTTCATGACAAAAGGAAATACTATCATAATTCATTTCATGATCTGTCTATCCTATCAAGGGTGGGTGTAAAATGAAATTTTCCTCTATCTCATGGAATAATTGAAGGGATATGGCAGGAACCCTTTCATGGCCGGATCAAGGTGAATTAAGATGGTGCTTCGCATGGTAATCCAGTGGATTTAGTCTTTGGTGTAGTTTTCATGGACCAAAAATGGTGTGTTATTTGTTACCTTTATGGTTTGTGTGGTTTATTCTATTCTCTTGATGAAGTGATTTGTGGAGTTATTAAGGCAGTTGAACAGGCTAATAGAAGAGGCTGAAATAAGCTATAGATTGAATGTGATTCCACAAACAAGGTGTTAGCTCTCAAGACATGTTTTTTTCATCTCTCTTGGAAGATAACTAATCATTGGATTAAATGTTTGTATCTTTTTTATTCTAAAGAGAATATAATTACTCATTCTTGTAGAGAAATAAATGAGTTAGGAGATGGTATTGCCGACAAAGGTGTTAGTGGATCTAATCATTACTGGGGAGATTATGTGCAAAGTGATCTTCTTCCTATCCTGAGAAGCGATCAATGTAAATCTTCGATTTTTAGACTGCTGTATGTTTTTGTTTTTTCTAATAAATGGACTATTCTTTTCTGGGAAATGTTATAGTCTATAATTTAAAAAATTTCATAATAACTAGGGGATTCACATAGGAAATGGGTAAGATATGTTCCCTTATCATCCATTGGTTCTGGGTTTGATTCCCACAACCTTGCTGGACATGAAGGATTATCACCCATCCTATGTGTTTTTATTTTTATAAAACTATAGAATCCATATATTATTCTGATGATGAGATAAAATATTTCAAAATAACCATAACATATTTTAATCACAGTTTTTACCTCATGCCTTTTAGTTTTCATCCCATAATGTAATAACACATAATTATTTAAAAATAAAACATCATGTAAACGCTAATTATTCATTAAAATTATTTCACTAAAATAAAAGGCAATTATTCCTCAAATATTATTTTTACAAAAAAATTATACGGGTTAAACATACAACAAATGATTGTTCAATGTAATCCCATTATCAAAAGAGAATTATTACTTATAAACATTTTAGTATACTACAATATACCATCACTTTTGAATTCAAATATAATCATTTTGTTTTCTTCATGATCCATTAACAATGAATTTTCATAATACTTCTAAATATTTTTTTCCTCCAATAAAAACAAGAATCGTGCCCTATAATTCCATAATTTCAAATCATAAGCTAAGAAATAATGATTACCATTCATATTCCATTTTCAGTTTCCTCATCTTCAATTTGATTGGAAGTTGTTATTGGTAGTCATATATTTGTATGGTTCAACTGATCCAATTATAGATACTTTTTTGTAGGACATCTATTTCCATAATGACCATGGTCCACATATTTAAAACATTTAACTAATCCCAAGTAAATAACTTATTTCACTTTCCCATAGTCAACTGAACGCTTATTTTTCCCTAGAAAATTATTTCATTATGACCTTAATTACCACATCTATAATAATTTCCCATCCATTGGAATCATTTTTACAGGTGATTCTTTACACATCCTTAAAACATATGTTATTGAATATACATAAATTTATGATTATTACCTTAACATCCATAGGGATTTTTTTCTCACATATATGATTCCGTAGAAAAATTACCAAGATTTAATTGTTCAATCATGAGCCAAGATAGTACGTTTAGAATACAAAAAATATTTCATCATCGCATATCCCATATAATTAGGTTTCTTATTCAGAAAACCACCACAATTTCCATAACACACATTATTACATTGATTCTTTCTAGATTTATTCAATTACTAAAACCTAAATTCTTAGTGTGAGTATATCAATAAAATAATCTTATATTATCTTTTGTGTATTGTAAAAACTAATAAATACTTATTCATTTTATCATAATATCATTCAACTTATATTAACTAACTATGAACCATTCTAATATTATCACCATTTTTGGAAATATACAACTTTTCACTTATGCATCAAAAACACCCTAACCAATAAATATATCTAAACAGACCATTGATGAGAAATATAATTCCCCAACTATAAAGGATACAAAATATTGAGTTAAATCCATAATTCAAAATGATGATCATTTTAGGTTTACAACATTATTTAGTTATGCGATAAATGTTACATTGTGTCTCAAATAATAAAAAGTGGACATGTATACACGATATCAATTTTTTCATTAAACAAAAACTAGTAATATAAACAAGGTCTTATTTCATTTTTAACATCATAACATTTTCTTTTATCCCATACATGACTCTATTATCTGTTAAAATCCGTTGATTTTTTAAAAAAAACATGGGATGAGAATAACAAGCTTAGTAAGGGATACACAAAGAAAGAAAAACTATTGGACTTTTGAAAACATGTAAACCATTAATAAATTATCATAATGTTAATCTTTTCAACATTATGAAGTATTAAATAGTCATCACTCAATATAATCTTCTTGATTACATTTTTTGTAATCAAAATATAACCATAAATCCCATAGAAATAAACATATAACATATAAAAGTAACATGGGACATAATAATCCCTAAATATAATAGCTATAAGGTTGACTTTGAATGATATCAAAAAATGGAATAACCTTATGGAATAATTCCATTCTAAATTCATTGAAGGTAATAACGTAACCACCCGTCCATAGTTAATCATGGAATGACATGTATTCGATTTTTCGTGTATCTACCCATCATTTTTTCATGTAACCATTTGAGAAATGTCTAAGTAACATTATAAAATCCTAACAAATAAAAATTATTATTAACAAAAATCCACTCAAAAAATTTCATTTTCTATCACATGAAATATATTCAATCCATTTGTGAAACCATTTAAATCCATTAATAAAGAGTCTTTTGAATCTAATTGTCACATACCACTTTGAAACTTATGAAGGACATGAAATTTTAAAAAAAAATCCCATATAAATAAATTCATAAAAACCATTATGAAAAAATGAAGAGGAAATAAATTGATTTTGATGAATAAAAATTTAAAAAAAAATAAATGTTGTTTTAGTAAAAGAGTCCATTAGAACATGAAAAACTCTTTAATACAAATCATTACAGAATAACATTAAATACAACATTAAATATCATTATAATATACTAATTCATGATATAAGATTTCAAATGGTTTCTATATTCACATTATAGGATAATAAAGGTGTATGAAATCAATATACACCTCAATGAATGGATATTGAGATGAAATCCCTTACTGTGATTGTATGAATAGATAAAGGATACATCATGGAAATTATTATCTTCTAAAAACATAAACACACTCAATATAAGGATATTACTTGTAAAACAATCAATATTCATTCACTCATATTCAGGGAAAAACATAACATTATACATGTATATTTAACTCAATGAATGGAGATTGAGTTAAGATTTCTCATACCATGAGTCTGACTTGTCACATACAGTCGTTATGTTCAGGAATATTATATATAGATAAATTTAAAAATTCTTGAGAACCTTTATAGAGTTTATTATTCTTTCTATTGCACTTATTACCATGTTATAAAAATTACATTATTCTTTTACCTCAAATCATACATTTTGTATATATTCGGTACTTGATTTGAAATTGAACAAGTCGAACTTGATTTGAGGTAAATTTTTCATGTTGTAATAATTAAATCTCCATAATATTATTCATGATTTAAATAAAATATCTATTAAATATCTCTATATTTATATAATAAATAATATTTGAAGATAAGAAATGAATTTCACCATTCATGGAGATGGTAGGTTGTACGTACATGTGAACACTACTTCCACGTCATTATCATATTAACAGAATGAAAACTAAAGGAAACACAATTATATTAAAATTAAATTATAATATCTTCGTAACATAATTTCATTACCACCATCCTTTATACGTTCTATGTATGGATTGAACTAGTCATATCACATTGAGGAGTGGTCATCCACATTTTTTCAAAAGAAATTATCATACTAACACATTGTTGAATGGATAATGTTACGTTACGAAAAATATTATAGAATTATAGAGATAATATAAGCATAATATATATCATAAATAAATACATTTCCATCATAATGGCCACAATGAGAGGTGGTACAAGAAAATTGAACAATCATCATTTCATGAGGTAGTAGTTCATCAAAATTCAAAATAATATACTATATATCCATTAGATGGAGGTGGGTGTAAGTGTAGGTCAAACCATTAGAATAAAAAATTCCTAGTATATTTATGAAATTGGTTTTTTTATGTAATCATTTAATGAGAATTAAATGGGTAGTGGAGATGGAAAATAATGTAATGCAGCTTGAGAGAAGATGTTACATATAAATTGGGCAACTCTAATTAAATTGATCCAAAATGAATTCTTGAATTTCCTTTTTCTAATGGTGTGGATTTTAAGAAGAATTTAGGGATGTTTATAGCTTATTTTTTCAGAACATGGATGAGACAAGGGGCATTATATGTGTGAGTAAGATGGTATAGGTGGTGGCCTTTTATAAGAGGATGAAAGGGAACATTAGGAATATCTTGAAATATTATTTTATTATAAATTTATTTTAGAGTTATAATAGCAAGAAAGTGATATATTTCTAGTATATGATATGGATGGGTATAAATCCCTTCAACCAATTAGTTTTAGTCAAGATTATGTCAAAATTTTACATTCCATTTTGACATTAAACCCCAGTTAAATAAATTAACTCTTACCACATCTTCTAGTATTTTGACACTATATTGTTAATATAGATACCATAAAATTAAAAGAGAAATGAAAGTGGATCATTAAGAACATTTATAACAATATATATGTCTGTTGTCGGAATATTATATTTTTATTGTTATTATATCATTTAGTAAAATTGTATTTTTCTTAAAAACACATTTATGTCAATTTTTAAACTATTTAGTAAATGATTTTTGTTAATGTCCTAAAACACTACTCGTTGTAAAAAAACCATAATTAAAAAAATAACATAACATAATTATCCATAATATTCAGGTATTTCATTAAAATTAACAAATTATAATTATTTTAATATTTAAAATATCAATTATTTGAATCATTCATTAATATGGTAATCTGTGAATATTTATTGTGTCATAAGTAATTTAATTAATTTAATGTCAATATATTATAAATAAAACACCATGATAGGAAATATTATTATATTTATAATGGAAATTTATAGACAATGAGGTAAATTCTATAACACAATATTATAATTGGTTTAGTAAAATGCTACTTTATTGTGTTATATTTCTCTTTAATTTAAATTAATTATTATACCATGTCATTATCACACCCAAGTGGCTACCAAATTCCAAAAGTTCAGACTATTTATTTTTTTGGTCTCCCATGAATCATACAATAATATTAGGATATATCATAGTGTATTTTAATTTTATTATAATATTACTTTTACCCTGATTTATTAAATTTAAAATTTATTCATTATAAATAGAAATAATTACTGAACATACTATTCATAATGTCCGTAAAATAAAAGGTACCTATTTTCATAATTTCGTTGTTCTGATTTCAAATATGTACTCCATATTTCAAAATTAAAAACATTGAAGTTTCATTTTTTAATTATAAATTACTTCCCATTGAAAAAATAGGAAATCAGTTTATTCAGAAGTAAACACTATCAAAAGATTGAAATGGGTTTATGTATAATTAAAATGTAAAATTACATTTAATGGACATTGTATTAGATGATAAAAATATAATAAAAATATACTTCAAAAATAATTGAAATGACAGTATTTCAATGAAAATAAATGAGATGAAAAGGCCATTTTGAAATTTAATCAGGATAATTTTTCAGAATTTAGTACAATATGAATTTTATCATAAAAATACCCATATCTCAACTAAAATAAATTTAAATGTCATTATTCCAATGAGGATGTTTATATATATAAATATAACATAAAAAAATGTAAAAAAACTACATTTTTGAATGTTTCACCATTAAAAGGTGATAAAATGACTGTTTAAAAATACTAGAGTATTTTATGCATACAATTGGATATATTCTCATTTTAAGCCTCCAAATTTTTTTGGATAGATGTAAAAAAATTTAACTAAAATTTGTAGTATTATTTTAGTTAGATATATTCATTCCCACCAATACAATGTAGATGTGTTAAATAACATTTAAAATAATAATATTATTATTGTATTATTTTTTGTTATAACTCTATATAGTGTGCAACATAAGATTTTGAAGAAACTCGTTTTTTTATATCAAGTATGCTATCAAACAACATTTTCCCATTAAGGTGAAATTAAAATCATATTAAACTATAATAATAGATATGGAAATATAGTATTCAATAAATACTAGGGATCTTACATCATTCCTCAATCTTGGATATTATGTCCTTTCAATATTACCATTTGGGCTTTGTAACTAGGATATGACTTTACAAAATAATTTTTTTGAAAGCCCGCATAAGAAAAAGGGTGAATAAAAATTCCACATTTAATATAGATTGTGAAGTAAAAAAGGTCACCTGAAATAACACATATTAGGGTTCTATATAATAGAACATGGAAATGTTTAAAAAACTAACCATAAATTTCTGATAGGGAGTTATAGTAAACATGATCTTGAGAATGTTAACAATCCGAAAACCATAAACATGTGATGGCTTAAAAATTCATTTATTTTGATCTGGGAAATGTAAATAATTTTTTTATGATCATTTTCATAATGTTGAAGAATTAATTTACTATATAAAATATGAATCATAATGAAAATATACTTACTTGAATAAAAGATTTTTAACATTTAATAAAACTGAACCACAAACTCATATTATTCTACAAATGATGAGTATTCAGGATGAATCAACATATTCATCCAAAAAATAGTAACTATATATTTGTCTTATCATGAATCATTATCCAAAACCAAAATGGTTATTACATAAGCATGTAATCCCCTAAATAGGATAGTACATTATAAAGAAAATGATTACTTTTAATCTCCAAAATGGAACCAAAATACACCTAGTTCATCATAGACCATTCGACAAATAACTGCCCAATAAATCCTCATAATAAAACCAACTATAATTGAAGACCAAAATTCAGAAGGATTTGATCACATGGTCTTCCAAGATAATCCTTTACATTTATTTACAAATAATATTCACCACTCTTAATGTCTCATACTGAAAATTAATTAACCTAAAAAGAAATTCATCATATTGGTTAATCCATTACATAAATCACCTAATTACCATTAATTCTATAATTATAATAAAATATTATTCAAGAACAGAATTAAAACACTAATCCTCAATTAAAATCACATTGTTTTCTGTTTACATTAATCAGATAATGTTCCCAAAATAGGGAACATATTCCAAAAAAATATTTTTCACTTAATCCACAAATTATTTTTCAATACTAATGATATCCATTTGAAAAAGCATATGTTACCAAAATAAACTTATTATTATTAGATCAAATCATTATACTGAAACTAAAACAAATTATGTCTTACTTATCAAGGACTTACCTTAGTATTGTGCAATGTGATGTGCCTATAGAACCCATTGGTTGTGGGTTCAATTTTTGCGGTATTGCCGGATGTGATGGGTTTTTACCCATCCTGTGGGTTTCCCTTTTTATTAAAATATATAATTCACATATATTTCCCATAATGAGGTAAATTTTTTAAAAATAACCCTAACATATTTTAATCACTAGTTTAACTCATGACATTCAGTTTGCATCCCAAAATTTAATAACCCATAATTATATAAAAATCAAGGATCATATAAACCCTAAATGTTATTTATAATTTTGTATGTAAAATGATATATAATTCTTCCTCAAATAACATTTTTAAATAAAATGGATATGGGTTAAATAATATAGGAAATGGCTTTCAATGTAATATCATCATCCAAAGAACATTAATAATCTCAAATATTTCAGCAACCTACAATCGACCAGAACTCTTGAATTACTTTATAGTAATTTAGTTTACTTCATACACCATTAACCAATCATATCCATATTATTATATAATAAATATTTTCTACAATAAAAACATGAATCATGTTGTAAGATTAAATATTTTAGAATCATAAGCAATAAAATAATACATATCATTCATAGGTCATTTTAACTATCATTATTTTAAATTGGATTGGTATTAGGTATTGGTAATCATAATTCTTTTTGGTCCTACTAATACCATTTATCAACACTTATTGTAGGACATATATTTTCATAATATCTGTGCTCCCCATGTGAAATAAATGAATTTATCCCCCATAATAAACTACATTCTTTTTCCTAAAGTCAAATGAACTGTTACATTTTACATGGAAGGTTATTTGTTTGACTTTAATTACAACATATATAAAATCATCGCGTACATTTCAAACAATTTACTTGGGTTTTTTGCACATCGTTGACAAAAATGTTTTTGAATATACATATCTTTAATATTATTTCCTGAATAGTTAGTGGGATTTGTTCCACTCATATATGATGCCTTTAGAAAATTCAACAAGTAAAAGTTGGTCAATAATTACTCTAGATAGATTTTTTATAATAACCAAAAGAGTTCTTATTCTAGATTCTATATCATTTGGTTTATAATTTAGAAAACCACATAATTTCCTTCACATCCATTTTTTACTTTAGTTCCTTCATGATCAATCCATTTACTAAAACCAAAAGGGACAATGTGATTATATCAATAACATCATCATATACTACATAAGAGAATGGTAAACCCTAAGAAATACATATTCATGTTATCATAAATCAATCAATGTATCTAAAATAACATGACTCATTCTGATATAAAAACCATTTTGGTTATATAAAAATTTTATCTTCTGCTTAAAAAAACAACTTCACATATAATGTCATGTAAACCGACCTTTTATTCCAACTATATAGCCCCATCCATAAATGATAAATAATCTTGAGTTAAATCAGGAATTCAAATTGAGGATCATTTCAGGTTTAATTATTTTAACAATTTGGTAATAAATATTACTTACCATCTCAAATATAAGAAAGTAGACAAGTCTACCTGCTATCAATTTTTTTACATTAAACAAAAACTATTATATGAAACATGAGTTCGTTTCATGTTTAAACATCACAACTCCTCCTAGATCCCATCACTGACTCTCTTATACTTTAAAATCCTGTGAAAAAAATTCAAAACATGATATGAGCATAACAAGCTCAATAAGGGATACAAAAAGAATGAAAACTGTTACCCATCAAAAAACATATAAACTATGAATACATTATAAAAAATTATAACATTGCTCTTTTATGAAGTAGTAAATACTCATAACTGAATATAATCTCATTTCTTACCCTTTTATAAGCAAAAGAATACATTAAAATACACAGAATTCAACATATTACATAAAAAGGTAACTTCATACATAACCTTACATAAATGGAAGAACTAAACAGTAAAATTACAAAAATATCAATTAAATTAATATCTATATGGTTGATATTCATACCCAATGCATTGGTGGTAGTAACATAACCACTCATCCATGGTTTTTAATAGAACCACCATAATTTCATTTATCATGAACCACCTATCTTTTGTTTATCACAAAACCACCCACCAAATGTCTAAGTATCATTATATAACCATAAAAAATAAATCATATAATTATCAAAAGTCCAGAAAAAAATTCATTTTCTATAAGGGAAAATATATTCAATCCACTTATGAAACCATTTAAATCCTTTAATAAATATAATTTTGAATCGATGTGTCATATAACACATGAATGCATTCTAATGAAACTATCATTTTAAACATTCATTCTCAAAAAAAATAAATTTGTAAAAACCATATTAGAAACACAAACATGAAATAGAAGTATTTAGTAGAATAAATATTTTAAACGTTTACCACAAAGATTTAGTTAAAGTGTCCCTAAAAATAAGAGAAACACATGGACACAAATAATAATGTAATAAGAATAAACAAAACATTAAATATCCTTATAATAAACTAATTCATGGTATAATGAGACAAATGTTTTTAATACTCACATTATAGGATAATAATGTGGAATAACATCAGGATATTACTCTATGAAAGTAGATTGAGATGAAATCCCATAAAAAGATCACATCACTTGTTAAAGGATAAATTAATGACATAATTATATGTGAAAAAAATAAACACATCCCATATCAGTGGATATTCTATGTAAAAAAATCAGATTTCATTCCCACATATTCGTAGAAAAAAATCCATTTATATGGATATTTTACTCAATGAATGGAGATTGAGATAAGATTTCCCTTACATTAAGTATGACTCTTCAGGTTTAATAATTATGTTAATGAATAATAGAAATAGGTTAATTTATACTTTTTAAGTACCATTTTCATTTTTTACTTTTACATTTATATCACTTATTATTATGTTATAGAAATAACATAATTATTTAATATCATGTTTAATGTTTAGTCGATATTCAGTACACGAGTCAAAAATGAACATGTTGAACATTTTTTGATGTAACATAGCCATGTGGTAAGAATTGCATCTCTATTGTATTATTATTTATTTAAATCCCCTATCTCTTTAGTATATGTGTATTTATAATATTGGTAATATTTGGAGAGAATAATTGTAATGCACTGTTCAGGGAGATGGTAGGTTGTACATATGTGTGAACACTACTTACATTTAATTATCATATTAAAATAATAGAAAATAAATGATCCATATGTATATGATAATTCAGGTATAAAATCTATGCCATATAATTTCATTAACTACATCCTTTATTAATTCCATGATTAGTGTGACAGATTCATATCAATTTGAGGGGCAACAGTCCAAAAATTATTAACTGAAATTATCAGATTTACACATTATGAAATTGATAAATGTATGTTATAGTAAATAATATTTAATAATAGAGACAATATAAATGTAATATTTATCATATATAAGGAAAATTCCCTCATTTTTTCCACCATGAAAGGTGGTAGAAGAAAATTGAACTATCAACATTTCATGAGGTAGAACATCACTTTACACAGAAACCATATCTTCTATATCTATTAGATAGAGGTGTGTGTATGTGTAGTAAAAATAAATAGCATAATAGAAACAGATTATATATAGGATACTTGTGTTGTTATTTAATCATATAATAAAAATATTATAGGGAGTGGACAATTAAAATAATGGAAAAGAGCTTGAGAGAAGAAGTTACCTCAAAATCTGGAAACTCTTTTTGATTTGGGGAAAAAGGGTTTTCTTGAATAGCCATCTACAAAATGTAAGGATTCTAGGAGTATGGGATGCATTTTGGGAGATTATTTGATCAGAATTTGGTCGATCCAAGGGGATTTACTGAATTGAGTAAGTGGGTATAGATGCTATCCTTTTATAAGATGGAGGAGGGTCACTTTAGGAATGTATTGAAAATTATTTTAATGTAATTTGATTTTAGAATTATAAAATATTTAAATTTATAAATTTAGAGGATTATATTTCTATAGTTTTAAATTATCTCAAAATATTGGATTTAGGCATTTTTATGTCACATATTTATCCTTGTCTTTTGACATTAACACTCAGTTAAATAAATTAACTCTTACCATGTCATATTATATTTTTTACACTATACATTTAAAAGAGTTACTATTAAATTCCCAAGTCCCATTAAGTGTGTCATTATGTACATATATAATAATATATAAGTTATTTGGAAAAATATTTTTATTTTATGATTATTATATCATTTAATAAAATTGTATATTTTTTAAAAACTCATTTATGTCATTTTTCACCAAATATAGTAATTCATTTTTTAAGTCATAAAATCATTATTCATTAAAAACATACTTTAAGTCAAATATAACATATCATAATAATTAATAAAATTCTTTAGTGGCATAAATTTTTTTAATTAAAGTAATTTTAAAATTTATAATTTCATTTATTTGAATGTTTCATTTATAAGGTAACCACCTCATCATCATTGTGTAATAAATAAATAAATTTATTTGAGAAAAAACATACAATTTTACAAAAAATATTTTTATATTTTTAATAAATATTTATAATCAAATATATAAATTATATAACCCTATATTAAATATGTTTTATTAAAAAGATACATTTTTATGTTATAGTTATCTTTACATTAAATTAATTATTATAACATGTCAGTATGAAACCCCTGAGGCTCTTGAATTCCAAATGTTAGGGTTAATGATTTTTATAGTTTCCTTCTCATCCAATTAGATTAGAATACGTGTTGAGGATGTTTTTTGTTATTGTAATATTATTCTTTTCCTTATTTACAAATTTTACTCTTGAAACGTGGAAAAAAATTCATTCATGAAGTTACTATTCACAATGTCCAATATATAAAAGTTACCTATTTACATAATTTTGACCTTTAGATTCCTTCTATAAAATAAAGTTTTCGTAATTCAAAATATAGAAGTTGAATTAATTAATTTAAAATTAATACCCATTGTCAAAAAAGCATGTTTTTTAAGAAAAGTAAAAACAATCAAAAAATTAACATGTGTTTATGTCCAATTAAAATGTAAAATTACCTTCAATCACCAAGATTGGATTAAATGATAAAAATATAATTTAAATATACTTTAAAAACAATTCAATAAATTTTATATCAATACAAATAAATTAAATTAAATGGTAGTTTTGATTTAAAAATGCAGTATTTATCACTATTCATTAAAATGTAAATTTTTTCATAAAAATTTCAAAATATCTTTCAAATAAAATTTTGGTCACCCTATTAATATGAATAATTATATTATTTCAAAGAAAACATATTAATGTGGAAAATATATATTTAAAAATCGTTCTTCATCAGAAGGCAGTAAAATAATTAAAAATAATTAAATTATTTTATGCATAAAATCTGATAAATTCTAATTTTAAGCCTCTAATATTTATTGGATAAATGTAAAAAAAATTTTTAAAAAAAATTATTCATATTTTACATAGTTCTGTGCATTCCTTCCATCACAACAGATAGGTGTTAACTACTAATTAAAATAATAATATTATTTTTAGGTATAAATTAGTATTGTGTACGACATAAGATTTTGGAGAAACCCATTGTTGCTTATCATGTATCCTATCAAAAAAATAGTTCCCTTTAACATAAAATTAATATCATATTAGTAAATATTAATGGATATGAAAATGTATTTTCCCATAAATAAATGATATTTTATAAATAATTAAGGATATTATTTTTAAAAATACAATAACATATATTACATAATTCTGATATAAGAATTAATATAAAATCTATGAAACGTTTTTTGAATTAAATGTGAATTGAAAAAGTAAAATTATAATTTTAACATGTTATTTTTCATTTAGAAAACAATTTTTGATATTATTATCCTCTTTCAAAATCTTCAAAATATATTTTTATGCATTTTACATTTATTACAGTTACAATATTTTTTTTTAAATTTATTAAAATAATATTCATAATATTTTCTTTGCTTAAGTGTTCAAATATTCTATTATTTGAATATAAATATTTTTATTTTCTTATAAAAAATGATTACAATGTAAAATTTAATTGTGATAAAAAGTTAAATTTTGGGAAAATTTAATAAATATATCAACGAATTATCCCCTGTTATGGTTATGTTATGTGGATAAAAATATACTTATTCCTACTCCAGAAATATTCTCACTATTCTCCAACATTTTAATAAAATTACATAAATTTATTATAATGATATGAATATTTAAAAACAATTTATTCCCTTCATGATTTAAATGATACCCACCCCATCAATGTTATATAAAAAATTCACATGATCCCTTATAAAATGAATTTTTTACCCTCTAAACATTACTCTCCCATTTGTTTTTTATTTTTACCCTTTTAATTTTTTCAAATAATTTTGAAGTCGTAAAACATTGAAAGAGTAAATAATTTTTGGGTAATAATTATTTACTCTATAATAATGATTTAATTTCTCATTATTTTATAGTTTCTAAAATTCTATTTGAAAACATTTCATATAATTTCATCAACACTTTTTTATATAGTAATTTTATTATTTTAATTGAATGAACGTTATCTATATATTATTTATCATCTGAATTTTTTTCATAAATGTTATTTGCATAATACTTCTTCTCTGATTAATGTGTTTTATTTTATCCATTAATTTAAATGAATAGTTTAAAATGGTTATTTGATTATTAAATATAATTTACAATTCAATTTTAGGATTATAAAATGACTAATAAACTTCAAATTTGATAACATTGAAGACTCTGTGAGAATAATTATTTTCAGCATAGGCATGACCAACCAATTTATATTGTGGCAATCAATGGTTTATCCGTGAAATTTATAATGAAAATGTTTTGACTAATAGTGATGATTCCAAAAATAATGGAAATATAAATCCTATAACTCAAGGTATAATCATCACCTATAACTTATAATTAATTTATATATATATTTTGAATTTCTATAATCTTGTAATTATATATTCCTTAATGAGGATGTGATATAATTTTTTTATACTATCATTTTATCAGAGTAATTATGGGTAGATTCCATATAGTGATGATCCACTTGTGCATTATGACCCTCCAATCAGTAACGTATAATCCCTTATGTTATAGAATGGATTAATCTAATTTTTGTGATGATTTTCATTGATCCCAATAGAATCTTCATTGTGTATAAGAACTCATATCTCTAAAGGAGTGGAATTTTATTTGTACATAAAAAATATAGTAAGGGATATATTTAGTGTGGGATAAGATTATATTTATATTTCACTATTCACAATGAATTAATGATGTCTGAGCTTACCTAGAATTTAATAATTGGGAGTATAATTTTTTAGTGATAGATAAAAAATAATTACCTAAGGGAACTTTTTATTTTTAAAATTATGGGTGAACCAAATTTCTATATAATAGTTGTATTATTACAATATACATGGAACATGCTAAGCACTTAGATAAAATAAATATAATTTTATAGAATAAATGAAATAACATTTATTATAATAGTATTTTATATTAATTTTTTTCGACACTAATTCTTAGACTCTCAATCATAATAAGTATTCATTGCCTAGTAAAAAATTTTATCTGAATAATTATTTAAATAAAATTTCAATATTATCCTAAAATTATAAAAATATTATATTTATCAAAAGATTGAATAAATATTAATTAAATATTCACATGTGTTAATAAAGAAATATTTTATTACATTCTAAATTAAATAAAACAAATAGATAAATATTTTGTGAATAATTTTTTCTTTAAAATTATAATCAAATATATATTCTCTCAAATAATAGGTTATTTGATATTACTATTGAAACCAGAATGAGTTGATATTAAAAAATGAATGATAATAATATCTATTAAACATGTTAAATTCATATGTATTTAAAATATTGATTTGAATAACGTTATTTTCTGACCATATAAGCCCCTTTCTTGATGGATTTATGTTACCCTACCTAGGGAAAAAATATATCATCTATAAACACATAAGGCTCCTAATGTTTTTTGTAAATTTCATAATAATATGTATCCATAGATGAACATACACTCTATAATATAGTCTCTTTACCTAAATATCTAGAATCAAACAGATTTCAAGCTTTTTTTATCAATATATATGCTTGAATACTCTTTTTGACTTTTCTATAACTGAATTTTCCAATTGCACGACAATAGACATGTTCATAATTAAAAAGTTAAATTACCATAAAAATTCTAGAATACATCCATTGGATAGAATATTGTAATAATCATTTATTTCATTATTTAATAATATAACATAACTAGTGACACACCTAATGTATCATTCCTCATTATGAGAAAATGTCTTTAATTTTTTATTAATTCATCAAAATTCATGTTTCAGGAAATGATTTAATAATAATAATAAATTCATAGGATCAATAAAAATTTCCGTTTTTTTCAATATATAATGATACATATAAATATTTATTTCATATTGGTTGTTCATTTCCACATATTCTCAGACATTATAGATTACTGGGTGGACACCATGATAATGAACTTCAAAGTTCTCTGAGTCTCCACACGTCCTATGTTGTACCATATATTTTATCCTAACTTATGTCATCCACTTATAGAAGTTATATTCATAAATATTGTTATGGATCTTCTAGGTTCTTCTTATAGAAGTGATAAACAACATCATTTTAGTGTGAAAAGTAATCTTATGATATTATCACATATAATTTCATGCAGAAGAACAATCATTATATGGTTGAATATTTTTTTAATTTTTAAATAAATGAATTCAATTAACTATATTGTAGATATATGTTAGTTCAGGGGAAAAATAGACTCCCAATTTCATTATATACTACCATATAAAACCATCATTTCACGATCTCATATGATGTTCATGCTTATATTATGATATTTATTTACTAACGGGTAATGGAACATTTCATTTTTTGGAAACTATACTCATTGAAACATCACCCATTTTAGGAAAACCAACGATAATTAATATTTATAGAGTATAACTTTCAACTTTTGATGTGACTTTGATATATTTATGGGATTCCCCATTATAAAAATATAATTAAAGAAATTTGATAGAATTAATTATTCAAGATACCACATCATGATCATGAAAAACGTTTTGAATATAATCTACATATTTGGTTACATTAAAAGACATTATATATATATGTAAATAACCAATCATTTTATAAATATAAAATATATATTTTTAGATGAATATTTAGTACATTACAAAAAATCATCCCAAGGATAATAATGGTAACAACTCATCAATAAGTGATATATGTCATATCATATTATGTTCGTAATAATTAACACCCTTTTTATAAATATTATACATAAAAAATAAAAACAAAGGTAATATAAAAATAAAAAAAGAATGATATAAGAGTTTTTTTTCTGGATAAAAATGGAGAAAATTTTATATTATTTGAATAAGGGTATGAGAAAATGTCAATTACATTTGAAAATAATACATTACATATCATTGATTGTAAATAGGACTCATTGTATAAATAATTCTAGTTTAGTAGAAATGAATTGTAATGAAATAAAATAATATGAAATATGAGAGCATAAAATTAGAATAAGACATAAATTTTTGTCACACACATAATTATAGAAAATAATTTCATTTTTTTTCTAGATTCATTTCAAATTATATTATAATGGAATGATTTTACTACCCCATAACATCATAGTAGTCAATGGTAACTCATATGTTTATTCTAGTGGAATGAGTCTCTTATTGAACTAATTTAACTCCATTTTCTTGTCCTTTTTACCTCATGAGACATAAATATTTAACCAATATATTAGTTCGAGATATAGGTCTCATCCATCAGATAATGAAAATCGTAAAAATATGTTCCAAAATAACATAATACATTCATCATATGAGAACCCCTAAAATGAAATAGTTTTGAAAAAATATATATTTATATCATAAACTTTATAAAATAAACGGTTTTTATATTCATTTCATCATTTCATCGCATCAAATATTGGGAAAATAAAGCATGTTTTTCGTGAATTTTAACATTGTATGACCCAAGGAAGAGAAAATGTGTTTATATACATATTTACTACATAGAAAGAATGAATTAAAATTATTAATTAGAAATTTGACATTCGATAATCTACCCCAATTATATATAAGAAAAATTAATGGTTAAAATCATAGATGGAAAATAAGTTGATGGTAAAATCACATGGAACATTTCTTATGAAAATATATTTTTACAATAACATTTATAATCATAAAAATAATTTATTATTTTGGAAATTATTTTATTTGAAAATATCCTAAAAAATATAAAGGAAGAATAATTGAAAATAATGTTTATGATTTTAGGAACGTACAAATAATTCCATATACCTTAAAATAATGATTCATTTAAAATTTTAAGAAAACAATTATCCTAGGTTTGTAAAATGACTCAAATATTATTTTAATATTTTTATGAAAATTAAAATAATATATTTCTAAAATATATTTAATAAATAACTATTAATATTTAAAAAATTTATATTGAAATAATTATTATAAAATAATCTTATAGATGAAAAATGATTTTTTGAAGAATATAGGGATAAAGATTATTTTTTTCTAAATATATATCTTTTTTCATATATTGAGTAAAAAATAATTGAAAATAAAAGACAAACTATTAATTCTATAGAAATAACTATAGTATAATAAAAAACTAAGTTTATATATTGATAGATCACAACATTTCATCATTGAGAGTATGATATTGAGAAATCCTAATAAATTATTCGACTGTAACATACAACCCTTACAAACTGATAACATCAAATGATAAACCCCATGAATGAATAAATTTTAAGAAAATATAAAATATTCTAAGAAAAACTATAATCATTATATTACATGGAAAATGGTCTGTATATATAGCTCATCAAATATGTTTGGTGAATAATGAATCATATGTCACAAAGAAGAAGAATTGGTACAAAATTTCTATACATTAATTTTAAAAATCCTTCACACATTTTCATAACTCTGGTATAAAAAATATAATTTTATTAAAAATATTTAAATTCACCATAATAATATATATAATACCATATAATATTTACTTGTGTCCTTTTATTTCACGTTTATTAAAAATTTCTTTTTAATGTAATGTTTTGAGCATTAATAACTCTATTATTCATGTATGATTTGAATTGTAATTTTTTTTCCTATGAATTTGATTATTTCACCATAATAACATAAATATTAATAACTATGTAAATATCATATAAATTAAGCATATATGTATTTATAGTAATCAATAATATTATTATATGTACATAGAAATACTATATTCATGGAGATGGAAGGATGTAATAACATAAATACATTATTAATATTATCATGAAATATTGATTATAAGAAAAATATATAGTATATTAAAATTCCATAATAATTCTTATATCATATAGATTACAAATTTTCATTAAACCCATACTTATCACCATCTAGGTAAAGCATGAATGAATCACATCCCTTCATCAGTTTGAAGTATGACACACACACGAGGGACAACATCGTATTAACAAATAATGAAAAGTAATTATGTATTTGATATTTAATAATTTAAGAAGTATTATAATATCATAAATATAATATTAAAAAATTTAATCAATCGTTATATACATCAATGATAGCTGGTGATGGAAAATGAATTACATGTGTTCCTAAGGTTGTATTATGTCGTACAGACGAATGATGATTTTGTATCCCATTTGATAAAATTAGATACGGTTTTTTTCACAAACATAACTCAAAGAAATATAAGTTATTTTTAAATAATATGTTTATAATAACATTTTTTTTAATTATAATTGTATTAGGTGGAGTATGGAATAAAAAAACAGTTGTTTAAGAAGGATACCAGTAATTTGGTTGGCATCCTTCAATATCGACAAAAATCTATCATTGGGTGGATTTGAGATAAAAATAATGTCTGGAGTATGAGAGTATGGATTTATAGATGATATTTTAGTATTAATTGGTGAGAATTTTTTTATTTTTTAATATGAGAGGATAAGGGGCATCATTTTATGAGTACTGTGAGTGGATTATCGCTAACATTTGGATGAAAAAAGGTGCACCCACTTTTTTCACATGAAACAAGGCTCCAAAATTGACAATCCTCAACATATAGAATTTATAATGTCTATATATGCATTTAAATGGGTTTTGAAAATTTTTTGGTTAATTTTTAACATATAAATTATTTGTTTAACCTTTGTAAACCCATTTTTACATTAATATTTATAATTTAATTTTCCTATTTTTACTATATATTATTTTCAACAATATATATTATAAAATTTGAAAATATTAATTATTATAAATCTATATATTTTTTTGTTTTATAAAAAAACATTCAAATATGTGGAAATTTTTATTTTATATTTAATCTCAATGAGTCTATGAGAATGATGTTTTCCAAAAAGAAAATGTACAAATGTTAAAAATGTTTTTAGATCCAATTAATTTAAAAATTTATTTACATGATGAAAATTTTATTATTTTACATATAACTGGTAAAATTATTACATTTATCCATTTTAAAATAAAATTTTACATTATATAATCTTTAAATTGTGTGGATGTTTTCAATATAAACCATCATTTTTCACTAATAATATTAAATTAATGTTTTTAGAGTATTTCCAAAGAATTCACCTAAGTAAATT
The DNA here is from genome assembly GCA_963277665.1 of Viscum album. NCBI lineage: Eukaryota > Viridiplantae > Streptophyta > Magnoliopsida > Santalales > Viscaceae > Viscum > Viscum album. The sequence continues at coordinate 1,961,105,706 of OY728151.1, forward strand.
TTAACCAGGTGAATTCCAAAAATATTGTTTATAATAATAAATTAGCTTTTCAAAAGTGATAAAAATTAATTTTATTATTTTTTTTAAAAAAAAAATTTCTTGAGAAAATTATATTTTCCAAACATATAATGCTATTACGAAAAAAATGTTCTCACTGTATAAACCTATACTAACTAATATTTAAATTTTGTTATTCCAATTCATGATTCCATTTTTAAAATGTAATTTATTAATTTATTAATGAAATTATTATATTAATATTTTGATGTGATTTGTTAAAACATATTGTTGCGTATAACCCAAGATATAATGAAAATATAATTTATTCGAAAAAATAATTAGAAAAAATTACCAGTTGTTAAATTCCCAAAAAAAAATTCCCATTTGAAATTCAATTAGTCTAATAAATATTTGTGATGATACTTATATCTCATACTATCATCATGTTCTCATATAGATTCTACAATTGGTTTTTTCACCACAGAACATTGACACGTGAGTATTCTTATTTTATAAGACATTCAATGTATGCTCTAGAATATAAATAGGTTTTTAAAAAATTCATATTTATCTAGATGTATAGACTCTTAGTTTTGTACATTTTAATGATTTGGAATTTACTCCATTATTTGAGATACAAGGAACACATCATGAACTATAGATAGGTTCAGTGAAAACATATATTGAATGTATAATGTCCCAATATAGTCAATAATTTCAATGGGGATAATATACCAAGGTTTTAGTCTTCAATTGATTAAGAATCTCACAAACCAAATTTTGTGGATAAATTATTAGTATCACCATGTAACCAAAATAAAATTATAGATCAAATTTTTGATTATTAGTATATTTTTTCTATCAAATATTTCCTAGATCGGCCCTCTCTAAACATATATGAAGATTAAATAGGTAGTTTTGAAAAATTATTAAATTACACAACTAGACACCTAGTGAAAATATCATTTTAGTGCCTTTGAAACATAAAAAAATAATCATATGTACATAAGTGAGATGTATTATCTAATTTTATGACTAGATCTATTTTTGTTAACATCATTAACAATACACATCATTTTGTCCAATTGAATGGATATATAATAAGGGGTGAGCTCATTTTCTTACTAATGGCAAAAAAGGGTAATATGTTTGCATAATCACAAGTATAAGGTATTTGGAGTGTGATTATATCATTAGATGATAATTCCACACATATCTAATAGAATATAATTGAATCCTTCCATATGTATTTTTGATGTTCATAATGATAGAATCATAAGGGAATCAAAAACACAATCCATGACATTATAACATAAGAATAATACATGGTATTTTGATAGACACGTAATCATATATAATGTTTTCCATATTATTAAAATATTATTTTAAAGGCCATATTAGTATTATGGTATCACTCCCCATACTATATTGATAGTTTTAGCTCACTCACATGATTATATTAGTTGATAAGGTTCACTCAGAAGACCATCATAGAGGAAAAAGTCATTGACTGAATCGAGATCACTCAGAATTATATACATGTATATCTCATGATATGTATATATATATATATTTAACCAGTTCATTGGAGGTACATATAGGTCCCACCCATCTCATAACTAAATCATATATATGTGAACATTTAGATTATAAAGATACTATATATTATAATTTGTGAAATAAAATATTTATCATAATCAGTTAATCATAACATAACTAGTGTAAAATAAAATTTTTTCAAAATCATTTAATAAAATCATAACCCATGAAATGAGTCTTTTTTCATATGCATATAACTCGTGAAAGGGAGATGATATTCACAAACATCATGGCATTAAACTCTTACAATAATGATTAAGATCGTTAAAACAAACTCTTACAATAATGTGAAATTTGGAAAAAGTATCACACGTGATAAAATTACAACACATGAAACATAAAAAAATTATAAAAATTATTTGATTCAGGATATTATATGTCAAATGTTAGTATATACACCTTATAAAAGAATATTTATTCATTCAATAACTTTTCTTTCTAATAAGGAAAATTTTGAATGAAACCACATTACTAATTTGTAAACATATGATATGTAAAATTGGATGAAATAGATTTCATAATATGGTTATGAAATTAAATATATTATTGAGGATAATTGTAATATAACACATTTATGGGAATTTTATACACACTAGAAATGAAATTAGTAGTTATTTCGGATTAATCCTTGCAAAAAAAGTGACACTATATATTCCATTACATTTGATCTCCAGTCACTTCTTACTCATTACTCACACATGTAAAATAAGAATACATTACATATAAATAAAAAAATGTTTATTCATTTATATAATACCATATATTATTTTCTTATTCTCTTTTGTAACAATTTTGTAACAATTCTATGTTAAAGTAAAATTTCATGCAATAATTTCATTGTTTTTAGCATGTGTTTATTGGGTTATAATTTTGGTCCCCATATATATATCATGAAATAATGAATAAAAAAATATGATATAACTATAATATTTATTCAGTATATCTGTATTGATGATAATCTATAATTGAAATAAGTAGAAAATTAAATACATTATTCATAGAGATGGATGGTTTTATATAGGGAAGATATTTGTTTCCATTTCATTCCATATTGACGAGAACAATGTAAATGACCTATATATGTACAAATAATAAAATTATATTATAATTTATATGTCATAAGTATATATGTATCTCATAATTACATTAATATCATATATAATACATTCCTTGTAATGTGTTCATGAATCACATTGGTTTGAAGAGGTTGTATTCCACACATCCACAAATGATGTAATCTTATTAAAAAAATAGAATTCATGAATTTATGTGGTATATAATAATTAAATAATCCTAAATACATCATAAATATCATTTATAATACATAAAAATAAACCTTATTTCATAGTTTCAAAACATGAAATTTAGCAATGGAATAGTGAGGTATTTCAATTTTCAAGGCGGTTGTCCGCCAAACACAGGAATTATGATTGCATATCTCATTTGATGGATGTTTTAGTGAATATATGATAAACACATTACATAAAAACAAATCAGTATATATTTTAGAATTAGTTTATTATATAATAATTTAATAAGATTAATTGAATGGTTGGATAATGAGAAGAAAATAAAAGATGTTGTGGAAGGATGTTACCTCTTCTTTGGGTAACTCCCTTTTGACCTTAATAACGGGATTCCATGGTTATTTTTATTATAATGGGATGATTATAGAATTTTGGGTATGAATATGGGATGATACTTTGGTAGGGTTAAGGATAGAGAAAGGGAATTATATGATTTAATAATTTGGGGGTTGGGGTGAGTGCCATTTTATTGTAGAGGTGGAGTGGCATTCTTGTATATTTTAAAAGGAACGCATTATTGAGAGTTCTCCCTTAATTAGTTCTCCTATAATTTTAAATTATATATCTATGGAGTATCATATTATAATTTTTTCCATAAAATATATTTTCGATTTGTATCTGGCTTTTTTGTTATTTTACAATTAATGTTTAACCATTAAGAAAACACGTTTTTACCAAAATATCTAAAATGAATTATAATTACATTCATTAATATTTTTTGTAATTTTTTTTTTGAAATTATTATAAATTTTAAATTATTAGTCTTCCAAATATTAAATCAATTTTTCCAAATTATACTCATATATGTGGCCAATATAAATTTATAATTAATCTCACATGCATGTCACAACTTAAGGTTTTTTATGAAAAAATAATAACAACATTGAAATGATATTATATCCAATTTTAGTATTAAATTTGTTAAAATGATCTTTTTTATATTAATATATTTAATATTGGAATAATTAAACAATAAAACCATATTAAAATATTATTTCACAACATAAATAATGTACATTAAAAATAAGTATTGAAATAAAATTGAGTATTTTTTACTATACTTCCAGAAATTATTTTTTTCAAAAAAAACCATAAATTCACCCTTTGATAATTTTTAAAATTTTAATTGAAAATTTATGTTTATTTTATAAAATTAAATTTATAAATGATTCTATAACTAATTTATTAATTTTCAATAAAGGATAAAAAATATGATCATTTCAGAAAATAGTATTTTTAAACATATAATGACATTTCCAAAAAAATTATAAATTTTAATCTAAATATGTTTTATTTAAAAAATTTCTTGAAGAATTATATCTATAAAGTGGTGATTTATATTCATGTTACTAATTTTAATAGCCATATTATAAGTATATCATTCAAATAATCATAATAATAAAGTTTTGTTTTGTATAAACTCAATGTTTTCATGTAAATCAGTCCATATCAATGTTTCATGTATCAGATGAATAAATTTTTGTTGGGTAAAATGAAACATTTAAATGGATTATTGTTCAATGAATGAAATAAATTAAATTTAACTACTACACAAAATAAGGTTCCTCAAAACTCAGGGTAATAAATTCTAAAACACTTAAAATGAATTTCTGCCTAAAAATCATTATTAAGATACAATGAATGATGATAATTCTACCTCATCATATATTCAAGATCCCACATATCTCCCTATAATTTGTGATTTTACCCAATAAAACATTCATATGGTGAGTGGTGTTATTTCATAGAACAATTTCTATAGAATAATGAATTTCTACAAGTAGTTCCCCATAAGAATCATCATACTCTAATGCTATGACATCTGAGTTCAGTACATTTGAAGGTTCATGTATCTACTTCATCATGATACAAAAAAGGATCACATCAGGAACATAATATATATTTCTATTAAGTTCCATGTGATAGGATATCATCAATTTACAATAAAAAATTGAAATGAGACCAGTATATAAAGAATTTACTTTTAATTTCATCAAGAAAAATGTATCATCATTATTTGGAGAAATTAATAGAATCACCTTTTCACCAACATCAAATTATAGATCAAATTGATGGTTATCTGTAAAACCCCAAGATTCCACGGTATGCTTCTCTTTGAATAATACAGTAGTATGTGTTGTACACAACTTCGAGTTCTAACACACACCACAACCAATCAAACTAGCCGTTATAAATAGTAATATCCAATTTTTGAAATATTCTAAACATTATCTTGAAAAAATTGACTTCATTTTCAGATTTAGAATATCGAAATTATCCTAGGGTAAAATTTTGGAACTTTTCAGATTACATTTATATTTTGATGAATAGTGAAGATTACTAAATTTTAATTAAAAAAAATATTTTAATCGAAATAATTAATAGTGATAAATTATGAATTTGGGTGGTTTTAAAGTATATATATAATATATTTTTACCATTTAATACAATTTTGGTCATTGGGCATAATTTCACAATTAAACCGGACATAAACAAGTGTCAATCTTTTGATAGTTATTATCTCTTGAAAACACGCTTTTTGTTTTAACAATGGGAATTAATTTTAAATTAATTTCTGCCACTTTTATATTTTGAATTTCGAAAAATGTATTCCATATTTGGAATCAGGATGTTCAAATTGTGTAAATAGGTAACATTTATTTTTAGACATTTTGAAAAATTACTTCGGTAAATATTTTATTTATCATGGTTAAAGTGTAAATCCGGTAAATAAGGGTAAAAAATAATATAATAATAATAATAAATTACTCTAAAATGTTTTCTAACATTATTGTTTGATACAGTTTCGACCATGGGCATCTTTGGGTCGATTTGTTTACCCCATGGAGCCACTTGTATGTGATAATGACACTTTATATTAATTAAGTTAAAATAAATATAGAAATGACAAAAGCATATATCTTTTAGAAAAACAATTTTTACAAAGAATTATATATGATGGATTTTAGAATAAAAATATTAATTATAAATCTATAATGATTTAATACATAATGGTATTTTATTTATAATTTTTAGACATTTAATAATTAATATTCTTTATGACACAATAATGATGCAGTATTATCCTTATTAATAAAAGAATCAAATAATTGGTATTATAAATTTTAAAATTAACATACTTAGAATGTTTTGATGACATCCGTGAAATTTATTGCTTAATATGACATTATAGGATTGTTCTAATGAATTTTAATCGAATTAATATAGTTTTTAAGACTTTAAAAAAATAAATTATTGAATAGTGTCAAAATTGACATAAAAGAGTTTTAAAAAAATATTATATTATTAATCGATATTAAATTCTTAAAAATATAAGTATCGGGAAAAATATTTATATAATTATGTGTGTATCATTAATGGACAACTTGGGGGTCTCTTGGATAAATATAGTAAGTCTTTTAACTATATAATATAAAAATACAAAGTGACATAGTAAATGTTAAACTAATTAACTAAGAGTTAAAACTAAAAGATATGGTTAATATAGTGATCCAAACCAGTCTAAATCATATTGGTTGAGTGGGTTTCGACCTATCCCCACCTTAACATTTAAATAATCTACTTTGGAGCCATTATAAAACAAATATGAATTTATTATAATATAATATTTCTAGCTTTTCCAAAGGTGCACCTCACCCCTCTTATAAAAGGGAACTCCCCCTTCCAACTAATTCACACATTAAAAGCCTTTTGGCTCGGCCAACCCCTGCCCAAATACTCTCTCAACTTCCCTAAATTCAACCTATAGGCCTTATTTTGATCTTAAATCCAACCTAAGGAGCCCTTTTGATCAAATCCAATTGAAGAACCTGAAGAAGAGGAAATGTTTTCACCACCCTCTTTCAAGTTCCTTTCTTCTTCAACTTCTTCTTTCTTTTTAATTACCATTCTAAAATAATAACTTTAGTATCTCCTATAAACTTTTATGTTATTATAAATATGGTACAACCATATTCAGTATTCTATCCATCCCTAGAAGGACATGTCACCAAACGTGTGTACGTACGACTTACCGTCTCTATGTCGTGGTGTGATTGTTATTCAATACATTATTATTTAGATGGGTATAATAATGATGTGTAATTCATATAAATATTAAATATATCATGATACTGATTCTGTATATATGATATACCATCCTATTATATAATATTTTAATATCAAAAGAATGATATTGTCTCTCGTGCGTACGTACGGAGTACCGTCTCCACGAACGCGATGAGATTCATTCCCCATCATATCCATTTGAGTATAATTCTCATTTAATGATTAAAAATAAAGTTTAAGGACATGATATTATTATGTATAAGAATAAGATACAACCTATCCATAAAAAACATGGCTAATGTAACAAAACATATAAAATAAAATGAGTAAATTAACACCCAAAACAACGATAATACTAAGATATTATTAACAAATCAATGTTAAAAGATCATATATGATATCATATTAATGTATATGATTCTTGTATAATTAAATAACAATTATTTCACCATTATACAAGAGGTTAACCTACCATCATGCAAGGAAAAGAACAAGGTAAGGATTTATTTCAAAATTTCTTCATTATCCGAGGGTGTTTATGTCTAATTATCTAATAGAACCTCTTTATCATCCACATCCATGTTTCTTAAAAATGTTTTTCAAATCATTATTAATATTTTATAGACTATGGGATAATGTAATTAATACCTTTTTTGATTTTATAAGAAGTTTATAAAGGAATCTTTCTGTCATTTTCCAAACAAGGTCATTTTTATCCTTTTCAACAGAATTAATGTAAGAATGTATTTCTAACTTATATGGAAGGTGCGGCTATTTTCTACAGTTATAAAATCTTCGAAGCTTCCCTTACATGATTATAAGATTATTTTCCAATTAAATGTTTTATTTTATAATTATGATACTTTTAAATGATTTCAATGAATGTGATATTTCTATCGAATAATTTTGATTTCATCTATGTCAACATCCTTTGATGGATTTTAATCTTATTTGAAGTTGATTTATAATGATACATAACATCCATATTGTATTGATGTTTTTGTGATATGTTTTACTGTGGATGTGTTTTTTTATACCATTCATGGTTTATGGAGAATGTATTGTCAATTTCGTATGCTAGTTTTAATATGAATGTTTATGTTATGTTTAAACATGTTCATATGAGGAATGCATTGGACTTAATAAGTGACGGGTGGAGCCCGCTATAGCTCCTCGATGCATCAGTAGGTCCCATTAGACAAACTAGTGTCTTGGCACAAGGCCTTGAAAAAATCTTATTTGAAGTCTTGGCACGAGGCCTTGACTATGTGGTTATGATAGCCTGGCATTATGAAATCCATCATTATGAAAGTGGTTATTGATATTGCATGTGATTATTTGACAAGTATAATATCCATGTGAATATGTATATGGCATTATTTCATTTTATTTCTTCCATATTATGCGGATGTTCAAGTTTTTAAGGGATTTTTTTTATTTATACATTGCCTTAAATGTTTATCCTTATTTATGAAAGTTTCCACTATATTGTTATCATTACTGGGCATTTGAGATCACCCATTTCTATGTTTTATTTTTCCTAGGATGTGAAAAAATATTTTATGAATGACCTGCAAGGATATTATAAGGGGATATGAGTGTGGACTATGGAGACTATATTGTTTTAGTTTTCATTTTATGATGTAATGTCAACTTTATGATTGTATCTAGTTATTCCAAGTCTACTAAACTAATCTGTCTTTCGAGACATTATCTTTCTTGTGATAATGCCAATGTTATGTAATAATGCACCGACTCTGGGTAACTGGGGTCGGGGCATTACAGTTGGTATGAGAGGGAGGATTAGTACAAACCTTGGAAGCTAGATGTAGATAAACTCTGATTATAGCACATAGACCTAAGATGGACTTTGAGGATTAGTATAGAAGAACTTCCTATAATTTTGGTATTGTATAAATTTTTTCAGTTTTCTGAGCAATACATCCATGTCTGGATACGAGAAGTTTGAGGCAGCTCTGGCACATATATACCTAGGGGTAAAACCCAAAAACACCACTTTGAGTTAGACTCAAACGGGAACTGGTGCACGACAATGTGCCTTGCTGCACTCTTGGTTACGACACTCCCAAGGTATATGCTTAGGATAAGTCTAATTTTATTTTCAAATCATTATGAAGGCTTTATGAGTATATACATCCTCAATGAAAAATATTTTATGATTATGGATTATATCCATAAATAGTTTAATTTATGTTAAGTGTTTTATAAGTATGGAATTATGTATTTTGATTCATAATCTAATCTAGTTTTGGACATTGTTTAGAAATGGCGCCTAGTGGAAGAAATGGAAATTGTATCAATGAACACACTCCATGTAGGGATTTCCCTCCTACTCAAGATAAATATAGTGGATCTGGTGATGCAACTAGTGCAGATCAACTAATCACCATACTGGGAAAACTCACTCAGGTTATGAATAACAACCTTACCCATATGGAGAACCCTTATCTGCAGCGTGGAGGATCAATGTTAGATCGCTTCATGAGGAAACAACCACCATTGTTCAATGGGAGTAAAAATCCCTTAGTAGTTGAGCAATGGATAAATTCCCTAGAGAAAATATTTCAGGATTTGGGGAGTAGTGAAAGTGAAAAAGTTATCATGGAAGTATACCGCCTCACTGGAGATGCTGATAAATTGTGGTCATTGATTCATAACACAAAGAAAGATGATGAATTATCAAATATGGAATGGAGGGAGTTCAAAGATCTATTTTTAGAAAAATACTTTCCTCGTGACCATCGAGCAGATATGGAAAGACAATTTTTGAGTCTGAGGCAAAAGGAGGATGAGAATGTCGCAATGTATGAGGCTAACATTACATGGTTAGCAAGGTATGGTGGAGATTATATACATAACCCAAGAAGTAAGATTGATCATTTCTTTGATGTGTTAGAACCATTTCTCCTTCCAAAATTAGTCTTACAATATTTCTCGTTGTACGAAGTCATTGCCTCACGTGCTATCAAGATAGAAAAGGAATTATCTAAGTATTATGAGTTTAAAGAAAAGCAAGAGAAGAAGTGATCTATTGATCAATCAAGGAATGGAAATAAGGGGAAGAAGGGTAATGTTGAATATCCCTCCTATAGTAAATGTGGGAAGAAACACACTGGTACTTTCTTAAAAGAAATGGAATTCTGTTACAAGTGTGGTGAAAAAGGCCACCAAACTCGTGATTACAAGGGGAAGAAGGAAGTTACCAATGCCCAATGCTACAATTTCAGGGAGATGGGAAATTATTCAAATGAATTTCCTAAGCGTCAGGGGAACTTACCTCTGAAAAGACCAAGGGATCAAGGCCAAGCTTACGTTATCACTACTGCTGAGGTAGAAGCTCCAAAAGACATGGTGGCAGGTAATTTAATGGTTTCATCATGTTTACCAAATGCATTTTTTGATTCAAGATCATTGCATTATTTCATATCATCCGAGTTTTCTAAAAAAAATTAGATATTTCCGATTTGATTTAACATGGGAGTTGTTAGTTAAAACTCATAAGGGAAGTATCATTGCAATAGAGTTTTGTGAATCAGTCCCCATTAGAGCACATAAATGTTCATTTTCCGCTGATCTCATCGTCATACCTATGATGGAGTTTGATATAATCCTCAGTATGGATTGGATTTCAGAATATGATGTAAAGATTTATTGTATGAAGATGGAGGATACGATTTTTGATTATGATGATAAGGAACACCTTATCTTTAGAGCTGAATCATCACTACATAATTCTTATCCAGATCCACCCCCAGTAGCTCAACTAAATTCAATTATTGGGGATGAAGAAAATGAAATGACTGTGTGTGAGGAAAGGAATGTTCAAATAGAGGATGTAAATATTGTAAAATAATATGTAGCTGGGATTCCGGAATATTTACCTGGACATCCTCCTGAATGTGAAGTTGAGTTTTCCATTGATTTAATTCCTGGATCAAGGCTTATATCGAAGACCCCTTATATAATGTCCATTGTAGAATTAGTTGAAATAAAGAAACAACTAGAGGAATTGAGTAATAATGGATTTATTCACCCTAGTGTTTCTCCATGGGGAGCCCCTGTTCTTTTTGTTAAAAAGAAAGATGGATCTATGAGTTTATGTATCGACTACAGGGAGATCAATGATATAACAATAAAGAAAAAGTATCTCCTACCTCTCATTGATGATTTATTTGACCAACTGCATGGATATTAATACTTTCCAAAGATTGACCTTTGATCTGGATACCATCAGTTGTGTGTGAAGAAGGAATACATTTCAAAGACAGCATTTCGAACCAGGTACGGGGATTACGAGTTTATAGTAATTCCTTTTGGATTGACTAATGCACCCTCTATATTCATGGATCTAATGAAAAGAGTTTTCAAGGAATATCTCTATGAATTTGTGGTGGTATTTATTGATGATATCTTGTTATACTCCTAATTATATGAAGATCGTGAAAATCACTTGCGCATTATCCTGAAGACTCTGAGAAGACATGAATTATATGGGATGTTTAGCAGGTGTGAATTCTGGCTTTAGGAGATTTATTTTCTTGGCCATATTGTCTCTAAAGATGTAATCTCTATTTATCCTTCTATGACCAAGGCAATCCAAGAATGGCCTGCACCGACAAGTATAACTAAGGTACACATTTTTATTGGTTTAGCAGGTTATTATCGATGTTTCGTCCAGAAGTTTTCCCGGTTGACTTACCCATTAACAAAGATCACACTTAAAGGGGTTAAATTTGTTTGGAAAAAAGCGTGTGAAGAATGTTTCAATGAACTGAATAGAAGATTAGTCATTTCTATTATATTGACTCTACTATCGGGGAATGATGGGTTTGTTATTTATAGGGATGCATCAATGAAAGGACTTGGTTGTTTCCTTATGCATAATGATAGGGTTATTGCCTATGAATCACGACTATTGAAAATTCATGAACAAAACTATAACACTCATGACCTTGAGTTAACAACTGTGATATTTTCTTAGAAGACATGGAGACACTACCTCTATGGTGAAAAATGTGACATTTATACTGGTCACAAGTGTTTGAAGTATATTTTCTCACAAAGAGAGCTCAACATGATGAAATGAAGATGGCTTGAATTACTTAAGGATTATGATAGTACGATACACTACCACTCGGGGAAGGAAAATAATGTGGAAGATGCTTTGATCCGATAAAATCATGGAGTTTTGACCAATATGATAATTGAAAGGGATCCAATTTTCATGGATCTAGTGAAGATGGGCATGGGAATAACCATAGAAGGTGAAACATCAGTTATTTTTCAAATTGTTTCAAAACCATCTTTACTAGAAAGGATTAAGAGTTCTCAGACCGATGATGAAGAATTTCAAAGGAAGATTAATGCTGTAAATGATGGGATATTGAGAGACTTTGTGTATAAAGAAGTAATTTTGAAATTCGGGAAGAGACTTTGTGTTCCCGATATACATGATTTAAAAATGGAATTGTTAGATGAATCTCATGGTTCCAATTTCACTATACACCCTAGGAGCACCAAAATTTATAGAGATTTGATGGAAAATTTTTGGGGGGACAACATGAAGCAGGAGATTTCTGATTTTGTGTCCACATGTATTGTTTTTCAACAAGTGAAAGCTGGAAGGAAACAGCCTGGAGGAGTCATGAAACCTCTTCCCATACCTGAGTGGAAATGATATAATATCATGATGGACTTCGTCATGGGACTACCAAAGGCTCCTAGAAGGAACGATGCAATATGGGTTATTGTTTATCATCTTACCAAGTCAGCACATTTTCTTGCTATAAGAGAAGATCTACCACTGAAACATCTATAAACACTATATATTGATGAAGTTTTGAGACTTCGTGGTGTACCCCTATCGATTGTTTCGGATCGTGATCCCCATTTTAATTCAAGATTCTAGAAAACTCTCCAGAGAGCCTTGAATACTGAACATCGTTTGAGCACTACCTACCACCCTCAAACAGATGGACAATCAGAATAGACTATTCAAACCTTAGAAGACATGATGAGATCATGATCACTTGACTTTCAGAGTATGTGGGACAAATATTTACCTTTGGTAGAATTTTCCTATAACAATAACTTCCATTCGAGTATTCAGATGGCACCATATGAAGCGTTATATGGAAAGAGATGTCACACACCAACCTGTTGGGATGACGTTGGTGAAAGAAAACATGTAGGCCCAGAACTGGTGGAGGAAATGATGGAAAATGTGATGTTAATCCAAAACCACATTAAAGCAACTAAAATTAGGAAGATGAGCTATGCAAATAACCGAAGGAAGAATTTGGAATTTCAGGTAGAAGAATATGTTTTCATGAAGGTATCTCTATGGAAGGTAGTTATACATTTCAGTAAGAAGGGTAAATTGAGTCCCAGGTACATCAGACCTTTTGAAATTAAAGAACGAATTGGGGATGTGGCTTACCATTTGGAAATGCGACCAAGTCTCTACAAAGTTCATGATATGTTCCATGTATCACTGTTGAGGAAATACATGCCTGACCCAACGCGTGTACTCACCTATGAGGAATTAGAACTAGAACCCGATCTGCCTTATTGCAAAGAGCCCATCAGGATTCTTGATACAAGAGAACAAGTGCTGAGAAAATGGATGACTCGTCCGATAAATGTTATACGGAGAAACCGTAAGATGGAAGAGGCAACGTGGGATCCCGAGGAACTTATGATGAAGAACCAACCGAGTTTTTTTAAGATATAATATTCGAAAAATTTCTAGGTTGAAATTATTTGATGGAGGGTATAATGTAACACCCCAAGCTTCCACGGTACGCTTCTCTTTGAATAATACAGTAGCGTGTGTTGTACGCAACTTCGTGTTCTAACACACACCAAAACCAATCAAACTACCCGTTATGAATAGTAATACCCACATTTTGAAATTTTATCAATTTTATCTCTCAAAATTGACTTCATTTTTGGATTTGTAATATCGAAATTAGACTAGGGTAGAATTTTGGAACTTGTTGGATAACATTTAAATTTTGATGAATAGTGAAAATTACTAAATTTTAATTAAAGAAAACTTTTTTAATCAAAATAATTAATAGTGATAAATTATGAATTTGAGTGGTTTTAAATTATATTTAGAATATATTTTTACCATTTTATACAATTTTGGGGAATGGACATAATTTCACAATTAAACCGGACATAAACAAGTGTCATTCTTTAGATAGTTATTATCTCTTAAAAACATGCTTTTTGTTTTAACAATGGGAATTAATTTTAAATTAATTTCTGCCAATTATGTGTTTTGAATTTGGAAAAATGTATTCCATATTTAGAATCAGGATATACTAATTGTGTAAATAGGTAACTTTTATTTCTAGACATTTTGAATAATTACTTCGGTAAATATTTTATTTACCATGGAAAAAGGGTAAATCCGGTAAATAATGGTAAAATAATAATATTATAATAATAATTAATTACCCTAAAACGTGTACTAACATTATTGGTTGATACATGTCCGACCATGGGAATCTTTGGGTCCATTGTGGTACCCCATGAGCTCATTTGTAAGTGATAATGATGCTTTATATTAATTAAGTTAAAATAAATACAAAAATGACATAAGCATATATCTTTTAGAAAAAAAATTTTTACATAGGGTAATATATGTTTTATTTTCGACTATAAATTTTAATTAGAAAGCTAAAATGATTTCCTACATAATTGTATTTTATTTAATATTTTTAGACATTTAATAATTAATATTATTTATTACAGAATAATGATACATAATTTTCCTTATTAATGAAAGAAACAAATAATTGGTAACATAAATGTTAAAATTAATATAATTTGAATGTTTTGATGACATCAATGAATTTTACAGCTTAATATGACATTATATTATTTCTTAGATGATTTTTTCTAGAATTAATAAAGTTGATAAGACTATAACAAAAATCAATTATTGAATAGTGTCAAAATTGACAGAAAAGAGTTTTTGAAACAATGATTATATTATTAATTGATATTAAATTCCAAAAAATCTAAGGATCGGCTAAGAGACTTGTATCCTGATAGTTGTATAATTAATCTACCACTTTGGGGTCACTTAGATGTATATTGTATGTTTATTAACTATATAATATAAAAATACAAAGTGACATGGAAAATGTTAAACTAATTAACTAAGAGTTAAAACTAAATGATAAGGTTAATATAGTGACTCTAACCTATATAATACCTATTGGATGAGTGTTTCTCGAAATATCCCCACCTTAAAATTTAAATAATCCACTTTGGAGCCATTATAAACTGAATATGAATTTATTATAAAATCATATTTCTAGATTTTCCAAAGGTACCCCTCACCCCTCTTATAAAAGGGAACTCACCTTTCTCACTAATGCACACATTTAAAGCCTTTTGGATCGCCCAAACCCTACTCAAATACTCTATAAACTTCCCTAACTACAACCTAGAGGCCTTATTTTGATCAGAAATCCAAACTAAGGATCCCTTTTGATCAATTCAATAAAAAGAACCCGAAGAAGAGATAATGTTTTCACCACCCTCTTTCAAGTTCCTTTCTTATTCAACTTCTTCTTTCATTATAATTTCCATTATAAAATAATAACTCCAATATCTCCTATATACTATTATGTTATTATGAATATTGTACAACCATATTCATTATTCTATCCATCCTTTGAATGACATGTCACCATACGTGCATACGTACGACTTACTGTCTCCAAGTCATGGTGTAATTGTTATTCAATACATTATTATTTGGATGGGTATAATAATGATGTATAATTAATATAAATAATAAATATAACATGATTACGATTCTATCTATATGATATACCATCCAATTATATAATATTTTAATATCAAAAGAATGATATTGTCGCTCGTGCGTACGTACGGACTACCGTCTCCACGAACGCGATGAGATTCATTACCCATCATATACATTTGAGTCTAATTCTCATTTAATGATTAAAAATAATTTTTAAGGACTTGATATCATTCTGGATAATAATATCATACAACCTATCCATAGAAAACACGGATTATGTAACAAATCATATAAAATAAAACGAGTAAGTTACACATGAAACAACGATAATACTAAGATATTATTAACAAATAAATGTTAAAAGATCATATATGATATCATATTAATGTATATGATTATTTTATAATTTAATAACAATTATTTCACCATTATACATGAGTTTAACATACCCTCAACCAAAGAAAATTACAAGGTAAGGATTTATTTCACAATCTCTTCATTATCTGAGGATGTTTATACGTAATTATTTACTGGGACCACTTTATCATCCACATCCATGTTTCTTAAAAATGTATTTCAAATCATTCTTACTATTTTAAAAACTATGGGATAAATTCATTAAAACCCTTGTTGACTTTTATAATAATTTTATAATGGAATCTTTCTGTCATTTTCCAAACAAGGTCCTTTTTAACCTTTTCGAGAGAATTTAGGTAAGAATGTATTTTTAACTTATACGGCAGGTGCATCTATTTTCCATCATCATAAAATCATCTTAGCTTTCCTTACAAGATTATAAGAATATTTTCAAAGTAAATCTTTTATTTTATAATTAGGTGACTTTTAAATGATTTCAAAGAAAGAGATATTTCTCTCAAATAGTCTCGATTTCATCTATCTAAACATCCTTTGATGGATTTTAAGCTTATTTGAAGTTGATTTATTATGATACAAAACATCCATATTATATTGAAGTTTTTGTGATATGTTTGACTGTGGATGTTTTATATTTATACCATTCATGGTTTATGGAGAATGTATTTACATTTCTTATGCTAGTTTTAATACGAATGTTTATGTTATATTTAAACCTATTCATATGTGGAATGTATTGGACTTAATAAGTGACGAGTGGAGCCCGCTATAGCTCCTCTATGCATCGGTAGCTCTCATGAGACAAACTAGTGTCTTGGAACAAGGCCTTGAGAAAATATTATTTGTAGTCTTGGAACGAGGCCTTGACTATGTGGTTATGATAGTCTAGCATTATGCATTCCATCATTATGAAAGTGGTTATGGATATTGCATGTGATTATTCAACTAGTAGAATATCAATGTGAATAAGTATACGACATTATTTCATTTTATTTCTGCCATATTATGCTGAAGTTCTCGTTTTTAAAGGCTTTTGTTTTAGTTATAAAATGCCTTAAATGTTTATGCTTATTTATGAATGTTTTCGATATATTGTTATCCTTTCTAGGCATTTGAGCTCACCCCTTTCTATGTTGTATTTTTCCCTGGATGTGAAAAAGTATTTTATGAATGACCTGCAGGGATAGTATGAGGGGATAAGAGTGTGGACTATGGAGACTATATTGCCGTAGTTTTCATTTTCTGATGTAATGTAAACTTTAGAAATTTATCTAGTTATTCCAAAGCTACTAAACTAATCCGTCTTTCGAGACTTGATTGTTCTTGTGATCAAGCCAATGTTATCTAATAATGCACTGACTCTGGGTAACTGGGGTCGGGGCGTTACATTATCAATAAATATTTTTTTAGACATTGAGATTCATCGATATTTTACTAAACATTTCTAAATGCATCACCTATTTTTTCAGAATTATCATTTCCCAATAGATTTATCTCTCCAACATGATCTCATCACGCTAGAGCCCCACATTTTGTCACATTGAGGGATTCACAATGATCCATTAGAATTCAAGAATATCAGCTATTTTTTTATGAAAACTCAACATGAGGAAGGTTTTGATCCCTGTTATCATTGAAATACACATAAACTGAACTCAAAATAACCTCTATGGTTTTTTATTATTACGAACTTCCATCTGAGTATGATAAAAAGTGATAAAAATAATTTTTTTCAAGTGCATCCTGATGGTTTGTCCATATAAATGAAGTAAATAATAGATCCCATTCAAATAAAATGTAATATGTGACATTATGAAACCTTACAAAATCCTTAATTATTATCCTATAATTTTTATATAGTTATAATTTTTCCAAAATATGAATGATGTGTGTTTCCTTGGTAAGGGGATTGTCTATCACCAATATAACATTATTCACTTTTGCTGTTTTGGGGAGTTCATTGACAATAAAAATAGATATATTCTCCATTAAAAATATAATTATGTAATAGATGAAACATCCACATATAATTTTTACTTTTACCCTAATAATTATGGATTACTAGGAACTGGGATACAAAATCATGTTATATACCTCATCATGCCATCACTCTGGAATTATTATTTCACATTATAAAACATTATCATACCTCCATTATTAATATAGAATGATAAACTATGATCATTATATAGTAGCTCATTCTTAAAATATGGTATTTATTGAAAATGTACATGGTTCATGAAAATTATATATCTATCCTGATCAAGGTTAATCTCAAGAACATTTTAGACCATTGTTTTTGGATCCACATCTTATTTTTGTGCCTCTATAATCTTTTCATGGAATGAGTGTTGAATAATAAATTATTTGAGATAATATTTTTCTACTTCATTATATATTTTTAAAAAAATCATTTGAAAATCCATAAACATTGAATCCTTTGTGTTACACATCATGGATAATCTAGTATTATAGTTTTAACATAAAGCACTAGCTGCTTTGTTAACATTCCCATATTGGTAATATATTGAGAAGTCAAAATCATTTTTCATATATAACCATACTCTATGGAACATGTTCAACATCATCTAGGTGAATATATATTTCCAACATTTATGATTAGTATATATATATAACCCAACATTATATAAATAAAATTCCATTATACCTTTAATGTAAAAAATAACATAGCTAACACCAAACTATGTGTTGGGTAATTTTTAACAAGAATCGTCAACATTCATGGGGAATATGATACGACCATGCTATTATTCATAATAACACATCCCGATATTTCATGGATACATCACTATATATTACAAACCCTTCTCTACTATTAGGTAATTAAAGCATATGTGTGTTGACTAACCTTCTCTTTTGTTCCTTGCTTGTTTCCTCACATTCATTTGCCCAAAGGAACTTGGAACCCTTTTGAGTTAAATTTTTTTGAGGAATATATATTCATGATATATTATCCACAAACCTATTATAACATCCATCTAATCTAATAAAAATGTAGATCTCAATCCATGTAGCATGTATAGGATAACATTCAATAACCTCCATCATCGATGTATCTATTACAATACCCTCTATAGAAATTATATGAACCAATAACAAATCATTTTGAAGAAAACATATATAAATTTGAAATTTGAAATATATTTTATCATTTCATAGATTATTTTGTGAAATTTAGATGTGGTATCTGTTCTTTTCATTTCTCTTTAAATTGATAATTTTATAATGTATAAACACTAACAAAAATTGATCGAGGTAATATCCATATACTCTATTAATCAAATCCATGAATTTAGAAGGGGAAATATTAAGAAAAAATTGAATCACTATATATTCATAGTGTCTATACATTTTACAGAAGTTAATATTGGATATATCCTCCATATTGACCATATATTGATGGTAAATAGAAGGAAGGTCAATCTTGGAAGAGTAATGAGCTATGTGTACTTCATCAAACATGTCATCAATAAGGGTAAGAAGATACATGTTCTTGTTTGTGGTCATATAAATATCCAATTAATGAATCCATAGATTAATTGATCCATATTTATTTTTCAAATAATAACAAGTTCACCCCAAGGTGACATACATGGAATAATAAATCCCTTGTCAATGTTTTCTTGGATTTTATTCCACCACTGCTTCAATTCAATTTTTTCAATTCTATATTGAGACATATAAATTATTGTGGATCCATGTATGATATATATTATTAAAATAACTTCTTGTTTTTTATCAAGGATATGAAACTCATATGGAAATACATCAAAAAATCATTAATAATTATCATATCAATGTTTCATATTTTATCCCTATAAATTTTAGATAAACCAATCATCTAAATTGGAATTGAGTCCCATACTCTATATGTAATCTAAATTGTAGGATTATAATTACCATTACATTGATATGTAATGATATTTTGGTTTCAAATATATAAAATATAATCCATTCCATGAATTCTATTGTGGTAATTTTCCTTATAATTATTTCTAAGCCTATTATGAAATGAATTTCAACTATATGATGAATGAAAAGATTTATAGGAAAAACATTCCAATAATTTTAAAATAGAGATGAATCATACAACTGAGATGAAATCAGTATACAATTTTTGGTTTCAAATATTAATTCCATATCTAATCTATTTGGTGTAATCCAAACACCCATACCACATTCAATTGATATGAAAGAGTACATAGATCCAGGATCAAATAAGACATTAACAGTACTAGAGCAGATGTTAAGTGTACCCTTCACCACATTGTTTGTGTACCCATCATCAAAAAAAAAATATCACATGAGATTTCCAATATCCCTTGGAATAATAGGGTTTTAATCTATATCTATATTATTAACTTTTTATGTATCATATCGAGTTATAAAAATAGAAACCCTATGTTCAAAAACGTACATGATACACCGTGACATGTTCGAATGAAATACTAAATATTATTCTTTAAATATTTATATGACATCATATATGTTAGATATATAGAAATTAATAAATATAATTTAATGATTAAAATATTTTTCTGACCTTTATATAACACTTGGTGGTGAAAATGTAATTATAAATGACTCTAGAAGACTTTATAAAAAGGAAATGTTTTACTAAAAAGTATCTTAAATGTCAATATGATTGTTTTATACTATTATATTAATATATATAAATTTTTGTATTATATTATTGAATATATATATAATATAGTCATCCTAATGTTTTAGATTCATATTATGTATTTTTAAGAAATTTTATATGAAAAAATTAATTTTAAGAGAAAAGAGAATTTTTTTTCTAAAGATGCAGTTTTAGCTCCTTTTGATTGAGAATAATTTTATTAAATGTCTTCATTGGAAGTGTTAAATCGAAATATTTTTTTAAAACTTTTTGTATTTTCATGATAATATTAATTTTTTAAGGGATAATTAACAATACTTCATTTTAATTCAAAACACCATTTTCTTCTGATTTATTTATATTTTTATGGTATCCTTTTAATTGGTTTTAAAATAGAATTAAATGATGTTTTAATATTTGAATCTAATGTAGGTAATTTTAATCTATTTTCAATTGAATTTTTATATTAAAAAAATGTGGTCTTTTGAATGGTTTTACTTAAAAAATATGTTTCCTCAATCTGTCAACAAGATTAATTTTTAAATTAATATAAGTTAATTATGTGAATAGAAGACAAAAAAATTTAAATACATGGTAATAATAATTATGAAAAATGATATATTTTAGGATCAAAATAATTTTTGGCGAATAGTAGCTGTCGTATTTTATTTAATATGGTCAAAGGTTAATCGAGAAAATTATAGCTACAAATAATATTATAATTATGTTAAACTACCCTAAAAATTGACCTAATAGTATTCGATGGTTTTTTTCAACAAATACTTACTTGGGATGATATTTTGGACTTTGAATCCACATTTGAGTGATTATGCCATTATTAACATATTATTTATGGTAAAAACAACGATGTCATAAAATATCCCTTATTAATAACAAAATTTTATTATGGGTCTATATAAGCTATATGATTAACTATAAAAAGTCCATAAAACGATAAAGAATATTACACATATAATGATAATTGTTTTCTAAATATTATAAAATATATAAATATATTCAATTATCACATAATAATGATGAAATAATAGATATGTTATAGTATAATTAAAAAATAGATATTATTAATATTAAAAAAATTTAAATTGAAATGTTATATTCCATTAATTTTTTTTGGATGACTTTGATAGGGTATTGATGAGTTAAACATTATTTATGTAATGAATTTGTATTGAATTTATTAATAGTTAATGTAATGAATACTGTCAAAATGGATATAATTCAGATTATATTATATAATATTTTTTTTTAAAAGAAATAGATTTTATAAAAATAATTTATTCAGCCAACATTTTTTCGAATGTCTCCAAATTTATGTATTGATACATTAAATATTTTTTTTACGTGATACAGTAATTTTTTTAACTCTAAACATTCATCATTTCTTAAAAATTATAAGATCTAAAAGGTTTAAATCATAATGATAATTGGTAAAAAATATATAAAAATTGCCTACCTTTTATGGGAGAAATGTATTTAGACACCTCATAATCCTATATTCATGCGTACGTGTCGAATATAACCATCACGAACAGATATAATTTTTTTTCCAAAACTGTCTCTCATGACTGTTTATAATTATGGAATTAAAATTCTTATGTAATATTAATTATATTTTAATAATTATAACATAATATTAAATTAATTATGTTCTTATCTACCATGAACATAAAAATTATAACATCGTTCATGTGTTAGTGTGAATTATAACTTCCACAAATAGAAGTGATTTGTTTTTCCATCACTACATAACAATTATGATATATATAAGAATTTCTAAATTATTAATATTATATTAATGATTATATGATCATTTTTAATGATAAAATAATAATTTCATTATTTTTATATGTTTAATGAAAAATGAATATTTTACAAAAGTGCATGTATGGCCTATCATCTACAAGATTATAACATTGTTCATTTAAAATAAAAAATTTATTTATTTATTTAAAAGAATAATTAATTTATAAAAGTTATCATTACATAATTAATGCTATTCTTTAGATGATGGACTTATAACCACATTGACTATTGGCATCATTCAATGTTCACTATCGACTCAAGTATCAATTATTGACAAATCGTCCAACATGAAAAGAGATAATTATGTAATATTTTTAACATTGTAAAAAGTAACATAAAAGAAATAATTGAAATTAGTATGTTATAAATCATTTATAAATTATCCTACATTTATTTACTATGTGTTTAAATGTTTTACATGATATTTCAAACACAAGAAAAAAATTTGTCTCAAACTCCTTCCGTTGAGTCATTTCTTGATAATATAAAAAATTAGTATTTTATTAATTGTTTATAAATCACATTTGACAATAAATATTTATTATATATAAATTTTTTTATTTAATGTTTAAAAAATGTTATACTTTTATGTTGATTATATTTAAATGTTTAAAATGGTAAGGGACTATTTTTCTAACATTACTTTAAATCTTTTAAATCAATACTATTCTAAATCATTGTAATTAATTTCCATGTTTTCCAAATGGTTTTATGAATTTAATTATATGGTAATTACAATCAAAATATTCAATGTTTTTTGGTAAAATTTGATTCAAATATCTTCTTTTTAAATGTTTTAATTGTGTTTTACAAATTGATATATTATTTCTATAACATCGAATGTTATTTAACATGTACTATTTTTGTATAATTTATATCTTTTAGAATTATTTTATTTATTGATAAATACTTTTCAATTTTGAAATTTTATTATAATATATTTTTTTCTTTTTGAGGGTGCTGATTTTAAAGATGAAATGTGATTTCAAATTTTAAATGTTATTTTCCCTTTACATAGAATATCAATGTTGTCTGTATATTTTGGTTCATGGGATTATTTATGTATATGGGTGGTTCCATGATAAATACATGTTGGGTGAGCCTGGGATAACACTCCAATGCCTTGGTTGTTGGGGAAATAGATAAATAGTTGGGTTTCCGCTAATCGATCTACATAATATACAGTGATGGGTATTCAGAATGCAACAATGAATGTTACATGTTATGTACATGTGAAATCTACCATGTATGTGTGATATTGGTTCCACTGGTTAATGTATTGATTTTTTCTTTCATGTAGTTTCTTTAGGAATCATATTATTTAATGAGTTATTTTATAGAACTTATGTTTTTTGTGTGAAAAATATTTTTTTGTAAAATTGTTTTCATCAGTTTTAACTATTTCTCAACTAATAGTTTAATTTATTATTATATATTATTTATTGTGTTTTTGGGATAAACCCATATTTTTAAAAAAAATTACACATGGTATGAGGATGTGTAAGATTATGGAATAAGAAATGATGAATGTTATTCAGATTTTTATTAAGAAAAATAGATCATGTTTCCCTTTAAAGAGTTTTATATTGTAAAAAATGGATAGTGACTTAAAAAATCTGATTGTAAATATTTGAGTTGATATATAATATTTATGGGATAAATATATAAATCACTAAACCTAAAAATATCCTCAATGTGATTTCTTAAATTAACTCATGAGTATGTAATTTTTAGTTTTGGGGATAAATAATTGGTATTAGAGGAATGGTTTACAGAACATTAGGGATAATGAATTTTGGTGGAATATATGGTATGTTTCTATATCTATTATTTAAGTGAAATATGAATCCTATAATGTTTTCATATAATGTAATGTCAATTAAAAATGGACGGTTTATGATTTCAACCCAAATTCTCATATTTTCCTAATGACTTTCTTGAAATAAATATTTCCATGTAATGTAAAGATGATTCAAAAAATTTAATGATGTATAATTATCTTGAAAATAGTTATATGGGATATAAATGACCTCATCAATACCTCGATACCATTGTGTATCATGGTTTTTTTTAAATCAAAACATATATTCTCTATGTTCTAGGTTTTTTTAAAGGTAAATATTATCAATTAATTTTCATATATTTTACATTATGAATATATTTTGAGGCATATTATGATTTTGAAAATGGTCCTAAAAAGATACAATTGAGAAGCATATTTATACTTGTTGTTAATATATAGTCCTTCAATAAAAACTTATTTTATTTTATAAGAACAATTTAATGAAAATTTAATGTCAAACTCAGTCTATATTGTATATAAAAAGATAGTTATATATGATTTCTATAAATCATATAGAATCTAATATAATTTTGAATAATATTTCCCTTTTAACACTGATATGACCCATGTTGTAAAATGTGAATTTGGAAAATGAAATCATGTGAAATTTAAGAATATGTAAATAATTATTGCAATGAATGGTGCTTCAATCTATGTGAACAAAATGATTATGAAATTTGTTGGAAACCATGATCAAAGTACAAAGATCATTCCTTTGGGAATAGTTTATTAAATAATATGGTGGTGAAATGACATTTAAATATTTATAAGACCTCATGATATAATATGTAGAGGTCATTATGAGATAGTATGAAAATGAGTTTGGTAAGTCAATAATTGATGTTGAAACCTATTATTTTTTTTTAATTTTTTAAAAAGTGACAACCTACATGTTGGGTGGAATCCCATTACATCTGGTAATATTGTGTGTGGTGAACCCGCAATTGATGATTGATATTGGTGTATCCATTTCCATGAGCCTATGTCAAGTCCCTGATTAGTATCAATTCTTCTTTTTCTAGTTCAGTTTCTTAATGGAATAATAATTGGTCATGTGTTGGTGAATATGTTTTTTCAAATGGATATCATTTATATTTGAATATTATTTTGGGATTAAGTGATAAATTTTATTTTGGATGATGATAAATAATTTGGGAACCTAATATGACTAAGGTAAAATAAGACAATGAGATATTAATTAAGGATTAATGCTTGAATTCTATTTTGGGATAAATCTTTTTTTATTAAGGAATTATAGAAATTTGGCTTATTTATGTAAATGATCAAAATATATTAAAGAATATATGATTTTTTGCAATTTCATTTTCTATTTCTGTCATTTAATTTGATTGATGTTACTTGGAGATAAATGTTAAAATTTATCTTGGAAGCCTATGTGCTCAAATCATTATAAATTTAGGGATTCAATCTTACTGGGGTTATTTTGAGGATTATTAAGGATAATTAATTTTTAATGGTGTATGATTAATTTTAGGTATTAATGTTGTGTTTTGGAGATTTATGATGATTTTTATCACATACAATCATATTCATTTTAGATAATTATCTTATCCTACACATTTTTTGATAATGGATCCCTACAAGAGAAATATATTTTTAATATTTTTTTATTATGTGATTATCTTGAAAATTAATCTACAATTTCATGTGTGGAAGAAAAATAACCTTGATGAGTAATAATTGAGAGAAAATAATGAGTTTTTAGAGGAATTTGATTATATATTGAATCTATAATTTTCAAGTATGTTTATTTGCATATGTTCTGATTACAAATTATAAAATAATTACACAACATGTTGAAAATAATCTTAAAGGAAAAAAATCATGATTTATTTTCCCTCAATGACATCAAACGATGTTTATCCTTTCACAAATTTATATCTTTTTAATTGATAACATTTTATTTATAATGATTTTAATAAATCATCATTACAAAATGATTGTTGTTTTTTCATTCATATCCATTTTATCCTAGATGTAATCCTAGTATGTGTTATCCCATGAGAACTTCATATTATCCATTATTTATTTAAATGTGGATGTTTTATTAATCATTTTTACGATGTGGGATTGCAATTAAGGTATTTTAAAATTTCATACCCTTTTTACTGACCCCAAATTATAATTAAGAGGAATCAATTTAAGAATGAAATTGTATAATGTAACATCCATAGTTTTTTTTAAAAAATAATGAGTATGTTCAAAATAATACATGATACAAAATATCACGTTTAAATGAACAACTAAATATATTTATTTAAATTCTTATGTTATAGCATTTCTGTTAGATTAGCAGTAGTGAATAATTTTAATTCAATTATTAAAATATTTTTTTGTTATATATATGCAATTCATTGGTGAAAAATTAATTATTAATGAATGTAAAAAATGTTTTTTAATAAGAAGAAATGTTTTATTGAGAAGCTATTAAAATGAAAATAACTAGGTTTTTACTAAAAAAATAATAATTACATATTATTGGATTATATTAGTGAATATATATATATATATATTAGAACTAATGTTTAAAAATACTATTATATGTTTTTTGACATTATATGATAATAAATTAAATTTTACGTATAAAAGATGTATTTTTTATAAGAATAATGTTTTAAAACAAATCTAGTGGAAAACACTTTTTAATTTATTTTTTTACAGTTTAATAAATTCTATTAAACAAATTAAAATTATTCAGTGGAAGTGGGACATTAAAATTTAGTTTTTGATGAATTTTTGGTATTTTGATGTAAATATTAAATTTGTTATGAATATTGAAAATTGCTACATACTAAAACAAAAAATATGTTTCTTCTAATATACATATAAAGATAGATTATCCACTTAATTTGTATTAAAATATAATTAAAAAAATATTATATCATTAAATCAAAATAAAGTCATTATTATAAATTTCAAGATTAAATTGGATATAAATTTTTTTAATATATTGAAAATTTTTACATTAGAAACATGATTCCTCAATCTGTTAAAATGGATAATTATTAAATTACATTTGATCATTTTTTTAAATTTAATATTAAAAAAAGAAAATAATTTTTTTATTATCATACATTTTATCTAATAGGATAAAAATTATTTTTCCTATGAATAGTAACATTAGTATTTTATTTACAACGATTAAAAATAAATCGATTAATGAAATGAAAAAATCATATAATATTATACTACCCTAAAACATGTCATAGTCTTATTGGATGAGTTATTTTCATCCAAGATAATACTTGAGCCAATGTTTTGGCATTTGGAATCCACATAGAAGTGATTAGGACATAAATTGAATTTTATTAAATGTCACAAAAAATATGTCACAATCTTGTCTTTTGTTAATGAAGAAATTTTAATATGGGGTTATATAAATTATATCTTTGACTATAAATAGTTTGTATAAATATTGAAATATTTCCTAAATCATGATTATTTATTTTTAATTTTTAGACATTAAATTTTTTAATTTAATTATTACTAAATAATTATTCAATAATAGATTTATTAAATGAAGAATAAACTATATGTTATTTAAAATACTAAAATAAATATAAATTGATATATATAATTCCATCAATGAATTTTAAGTATAAATTATGGGTGATATATATTATTTAGATAGGTTTTATTGAAGGAATCATGTTTTTATGATTTTTTTAAAAAGTCATGTAATTAATAGTGTCATAATTGATATAAATCATATTTTAAAATTTAAAATATTTATTTAAATAAATTAAAATTTATAAAAATACACAAATTTTTAAAATAATTTTTTCACATCTCCAAATGAAATTAATAACCCATTAACTAATCATTGGACATGTAATGGTAATTATTTTATCTCTCAATTTGTAATTTAATTAATAAAAATTTCAGAGTTAAAATGAATTAAAATTAATGATAAATATTAAAAAATATAAAAAAAGTCTAATTTTTGTTGGATGGTTGAATTTGTACCCATAAGCATCTTATATTCAAACTAAATCAACTTATATAGTTTTGGGAATAAAAATAAATTTATATTAATTTTATAATATTTTTAATTCCAAGAGTGACCCCCCCACTCATATTATTGGAACTATTCATATATATTCCTTACAAATAAAAAATATTTTTTGGCCATGATTAAACCAGAACCCTTACATTATTCCCTCTTCAAATTAGTGAATGCTTAGTTTTGGAATAACAGCTATATTGGAGGCATTATGGTGTTATGAAATGTGATCATCTGAATTGAAGGTATAGTTTTTATTTAAGTGTTTCTATTTTATTTATTCTTTCACACCCATCAAATATCCTTCACCAAAAATGAGAAAATAATTACTATATTATAAATATACAGTTATTATAATATGTCAATATCTTCACCTAAATCCATATCGACTTCCATCAAATGGGAAATAAATTAATCGTTTATGGGTATATGTGAACTGTCACCTCCATGAACTGATATAATTATTTTCAACAATTATTTATCATGATATAATAGAATTATGAAGTGAATTTTAATATGTTATACTAATTAAATATTAATAATTTAAATATGTTATTATTTTCATTATTTTCTTACGTAATGGAACGGACCTCTCCAGTCCATTCCTTTGTGAAAATGTGGTGTTTGTGGTGTTCCGAGCGGTCAAGGTGACTTATCCCCAACTCTTTTCCAATTTTTCAGTTCGGTGAACTATTCCATCAGTGAACAATTCAATCAGTAACCACTAATGGTGACCTGTATTTCCTTTGCCAAATTTTCAGTTTTGTGTTGGAGTTGGTTGGTGTCTATATTATCACTCTCTTCTGCATGTGTTCTATTAGAGGGTAATGCCTCTTATTTGTGTTTTTACTATACCCTCAGTGCTAGTCACCAACTCAGGGCTTACTAGAGAAGGGACTCGGGGGGTCATTATCTCCATTCTCACATTTTCGACCCAGGAGGGGTACACATTGTGGAGAGGGGGCCATGACAGAGTGGTATCAGAGGTCTGGTTGAGGGATAGGATGGAGTAGAGTTAGGCATAAGTGTGGTTGCATGGGTTGGTAGGTAAATGGTGTCATTCATGTTTATCAATTGATGTAATCACTGGATACTGGCTGAGACATAGGCATTTAGGTCCCCCAATGATCTGATGTACAGACCATTATGTTTACAATGGCTACAAAATAAGGTGATACTAGTTGCAGGGTAGAGACCTAGGAAATGATCATTCATCCTTCTTTTTTGTGAATTTGTTTTAATGGGTATACCATGGGATAGGTTAACCTAAAATCATTGAAATAATACAATTAATTAATTAATTTTGAGTCTTCCATATTCTAGTTTTAGGAAATCTAACAGTTTGTAATTTTATAGGTATAGATTCAGGTCAACTCCCTCATGAGGTTTGCGCAAAAAATGTACAGTAGGCCATTCCTGCACATCGTCATAGGGTAGAGGCAGACGAAGAAGACACTTGTAGGAAGACACTCTGAGAGTTTTAGTGCCAGATTCTGAAGAAGTATGAGGGCTCCGTTTCAGATGCAATCACAGAAGACTGGTTGGAGTAGGTCGATATAGGCTTCAGTTCGATCCGTTCTTGGAAGTAGCACTGGGTATCCTTGTTTGTGATGATGTTGTGTGGAGCAGCGAGGTAGTGGTGGTTGTTGTTCCTCTGTGATCGTGAGGAGTCAGAGTTCTCATGGGAGGAGTTTTGAGAAATGTTTAGAGTCGAGTTGCTTTCTTCAACTGCGAAGGCATCTAGTCTCTAAGAGCTTCTTACCCTTTGACATTGTAGCTCTAGTGTGCAAGAGTTTGGAATCCGTTTAAGGAACCTTTTACGATATGCTTCGTACATGTTTCTATATGAGAAAGCTAAGGCGAGGAATTTCAAAGAGTCTTTGTGTCCAGATATCCAGTTCCAGGTCACCCCATTTATACGAAAGACGTATCTTGGGGTATTGGTGAGGGCAGAGTATGTTGAGAGGACTTTGACCACGACTAGATCATCAATAGAGGGGAATTGTCATGATTCCTCATGAAGCAGAGCTATGGTATGGGGTTCTTTGTTTTCAGGGAAGAATATTTTTCGTTCAGCCGGGGGTAGGTACCGGCCCTTTACATCTCATTTCTCTAGAGGGAGAAACTCTCAAGCTTATTCCAAGAGATCAGGTGCTGGTTTTTATTTTGGGGGTCCAGGCCATCAGCAGCGGGAGTTCCGAACCGTTGAGAGTAGTCATCGTGCACCAGGTGTTATGGTCCAGGTTCCTCTGTTAAGGCAGTTTCATCCAAGGCAGTAGCAGCAGGTTGCACAAACATTATATCAGTATAGGGTTGATGGGGGAGCCAGAGGACAACCCAATGATGCTCGCTGTCCTTCGAGAGAATAGTACAACCATGGGGGTGGTCGTCTTCAGGGTCAGAGAGGTCATAGAGGAGGTCGTGGTCAGCTTCATGCTCTAGCGTTTCTATCTCTAGGCGAGGCAGACATCATTCATGGTACCCTTTTCTTGTTTTCTACCTTCGTGTACGCCTTTTTCGATTTAGGAGCGACGCACTCATTCATATCACCTACATGTGTCCATGCTTTGGGACTTGAGGTAGAGAGGCTTCCAGTTCCCTTGCGTTGACTACCCCAGTTGGAGGTCGAGCTGACTTGTGTGAAGTATGTAGAGATTACGAGCTAGTTTTGGGGTAGCACCGCTCTTGGGGATATTTCTTATATTTACAAATACAACCATATGATGTCATCTTCAACATAGATTTTTTGTATTCGGTTCATGATATCGTGGATTTCTTCAGTAATAAAGTGATTTTCTTTGGTGCAGATGGATAGATGGTGGTGTTTGTTGGAGAGCGAGATCCTCAGATGGGTCATAGGTGCATTCCTTACTTAACATCCATGATGGATGATATGATGTTGAGGTCATCAGAGGTTCCACAGTTGGCTTTTCCTAGTGTTGTAGAAGCGTACCCTGATGTCTTTCCAGAAGAGGTTGTAGCATTACCCCCTCAATGAGAGATCAAGTTTGGGATCGAGCTACAACCAAGAGGGTCTACTATCTCTATGTATCCATATAGGATGGACTCTATTGAGTTATGAGAGCTGCGTATAGAGATTGATAGTCTGTTATAGTGCGGTTTTGTTCCACCAAGTGTGTCACTGTGGTGTGCACCAGTTTAGTTCGTGAAGAAGACTGACATTAGTTTGCGGTTGTGTGTCGATTATCTTCACTTAAACAAAGTGAAAATAAATAATTGATATCCTCTACCATGGATTGATGATTTATTCAATCAACTGAAGGGTGTAAGTTGGTTCTCAAAGATCAACATGCGGTCAGGATATCATCAAATGCGTTTAAAGGTTGAAGATATCCTGACTACTGATTTCCATTGTCGCCATGGGAATTATGAGTTCATTGAAATGCCATTTGGTGGGACTAATGCTCCATCTTTGTTCATTGGATTGATAAATGATGTGTTCTGTGAGTTCCTAGAAAAGTTTGTGGCAGTTTTCCTCGATGAAATCCTTTTGTACTCCATGTCTGAGGAGGAGTATGAAAAGCATCTACACGTTGTTTTGGGAGTTCTTCGAAAACATCAACAATACGGGAAGTTGTCGAAGTGTGAGTTTTGGGCTCGAAAAGTCAATTTCATGGGGCATGTTGTGTTCCAACAGGGAGTATCTATGGATCCATAAATGATAGAAGCAGGTGTGTCCTGGGAATCCCCCAAGACAGTTTCAGAGGTGCAAAGTTTCCTTGGTCTCGCATGCTACTACAGGAGGTTCGTGACTGATTTCTCACGAGTTGTGACTCCTCTAACAGCTTTGACCAGGAAGTATCATGCATTCATATGGACTGATCAGTGTCAAGCATCTTTCATGTATCTAAAGGAGATGTTAGTAAGTGCTCCAGTTATTTGTCTTCCAGATGAGGGAGTTTAGTTTGATGTTTTCTGCGATGCTTCACATCTGAGGTTAGGTTGTCTTCTCATGCAGCCAAGGTCAGATGTTTCTTATGGGTCTCGGTAGATGGGTCCCCATGAACGTTACTATTCCACCCATGAACTTGAGTTCGCATCTATGGAATTTTCTCTGAATTTGTGGATACATTACCTCATTGATGAGTGCTTTTTGGATTTCACCAATTATAAGAGTTTGAGGTATGTTTTCTCCCAACGAGACTTGAACATACGACATCATCAGTGGATGGAGTTTTTACAGGAATACGACTTCAAAATATCATATACAACTATAAAAGGGAATGTTCTAGCTGATGTGCTAAGTCGAATGTCACGTAGTGATGATGTCCATGAATCTGGTGATTCTTGGAGAGTAATGGAAGAGATGACAACATTACATCTTGATATGGGAGAAGATGGGGGAAGAGGATGTCTTTTCAAGATGATGGTGCAGTCATCCTTGGTGCAGATGTTTGAAGAGTCCCAGTTGGGGGATCTAGAGTTCGAGGTATGGAGAGACCGAGTTGTTCATGGCAAGGCCCCTGATGGCAAGTCGGAGGATTGACAACGCCGATTGTTGTATCATGAAAGGATTTTTGTTCCTTTGACAATGAATGATATGATTCTTAAGGAATTCCATAGTTCTCCTTTAGTTGTGCATCCTTGTGTGACAAAGTTGTACCAATCCACAAGGATTCATTTTTTGTGTTCTAGGATGAAGTGTGTGATTGCAATGTTTGTGTCTCAATGTTTTTTCTGCCATAAGGTGAAGGCCGAAAAATGTGTCCTTGGTAGTCTACTTCATCCATTAATGATTGCTCAGTGGAAGCTGGAGGAAATCTCAATGGAGTTTGTTTCTGGTTTACCTCGTGCTCCGGGAGTACATGATGCAATTTTGGTGGTAGTGGATCATTTAACAAAATCGGCCCACTTCCTAGCGAATAAGGAGTCTAGCTCAATTAATGGTTTTTCAAGGAAGTGTCTAGAGGAGGTGGTGAGTCTTCATGGAATCCCAAGGAAGATCATTTCTGATCAATATCCTTGTTTTACCTACAGGGTGTGGAGAGGTCTCCATGATGATTTCGGTTCTCAACTATTCCTTACACTGCTTCTTATAATCAAATGGACGATCAGATAGAGCAGACCATCTAGACTCTTGAAGATATGTTACACTCCTGTGTTCTTGATTTTAGAGGTTCTTGGATGAAGAACGTATCCTTGGTGTAGTTCACATACAATAATACTTATCACCCCACCATCGGTATGTCACCGTTTGAAGCCTTGTATGGTCAGCTTTGCCGTTCTCTATTGTGCTGGACAAGGGATGGAGAGTCATCAATTCTTGGACCGGAACTAGAGGAGAATACAACATAGTTTTTTTAGTTGATTCATGAGAATATAAAGACAAAATAATATCTTCATAAATAATATGTTGATCAAAGAAGGATACCCTTAGAGTTTAATGTTGGGGATCATGTGTTTCTGAATATGACTCCCCATCATTGGCAGTGATGGTTTGGTCGTGGGAGTAAGTTTTCTATTCGGTTTGCTGGGCCTTTACAGTTTTTAGATCGTGTTCATGTTGTGGTGTATCAAGTAGCACATCCCCCGCAGATGAGTCAGATACACGATGTTTTCCATGTATCACAGATCTATTGTTATCATCATGATGACTCTCACATCGTCGATTGGGGAGAGATCGATGTTAATGATGATGAAACCTTTGAGGATACACTTGTGGATATCCAAGAACTTAAGGATAAGGTGTTGCGTGGGCGTTCTATTCCCTTGGTTCATGTCTTATGGCGACATGGTGGCATGAAGGAGAGTACCTGGGAACGTGAGTCACAAATACATTCCCAGTACCCAGAGTTGATTGATGTTTAAATCATTTCATGTAACGGTGTCCCCTTTGTTGTTATACCTTTCATGTTTTTATTATGAATTTCATTTTTTTCTCTTATGGATTTCTCTATTTTGAGAGGTATCTCAATGGGTGGTTGTTCGGACCATGTTTATTTTTCTTTAGGAAGAATTTTAATTCCTGAGGATGATAATGTTTTGATAGGTATCTTAGGTAATTTCTCGAAGATCTCCGGTCCATTCCTTTGTGAAAATGTGGTGTTTGAGGTGTTCTGAGTGGTCAAGGTGACTTATCATAAACACTTTACCAATTTTCTAGTTCTGTGAACTGTTCCACCACTGAACAGTTGTATCGGTAACCTCTAATGTTAACCTCTCTTTCCTTTGAAAATTTCGAGTTCTGTGAACAGTTCCATCGGTGAACAGTTCTATCGGTAACCTATAATGGTGACCACTCTTTCCTATACCGAATTTTCAGTTCTCGGAAAAGTTCAATCGGTGAACAATTCTATCGGTAACCTCTAAATGTAACCACTCATTCCTTTTTCAAATTTCTAGTTCTGTGAACAGTTCCATTGGTGAAAATTTCTATCGGTAACCTCTAACAGTGACCTCTCGTTCCTTTTCCAAATTTTGAGTTCTGTGAACAGTTCCATCGGTGAACAATTTTATCGGTAACCTCTAACGATAACCTTTCTTTCCTTTGACAAATTTTGAGTTCTGTGAATAGTTCCTTTGGGGAAGAGTTCTATCAGTAACCTTTAACAATAAACTTTCTTTCCTTTTCCAAATTTTGATTTCTATTATCAATTCTATCGGTAACCACTAACGATGACCTCTCTCTCCTTTGAAAAATTTTCAGTTCTATGAATAGATCCATCAGTGAACAGTTCTATCGGTAACCTCTAATGGTAACCTATATTTCCATTTCCAAATTTCCAATTCTGTGAATAGTTCCATCGGTGAACAGTTCTATCGGTAACCTATAATGTTAACCTCTCTTTACTTTGCCAAATTTTGAGTTCTCTGAACAATTCCATCAGTGAACAGTTCTATCAGAAACCTCTAACGGTAACATTTCATTCCATTTCCACATTTCGATTTCATGAATAATGTTTAATTGTGAGCTTCATGAACAGTTCCTAATGGTGAGGTTCATGAACATTTTCTAATGGTGAGCTTCATAAACAGTGTCTAATGGTGAGGTTCATGAAATGTGTCTAATGGGTAGCTTCATGAATATTCTCTAACGGCGACCTTCATGAAGAGTGTCTAACGGTGAGCTTCATGAATAGTGTCTAAAGATGGTCTTCATGAATAGTGTATAATGGTGATGTTCATGAACAGTGTCTAATGGTGAGCTTCATGAACACTGTCTAACGGTGAGCTTCATGAACAGTGTCCAACGGTGAGCATCAGGAACAGTGTCTAATAGTGAGCTTCATGAACACTACCTAACGGTGAGCTTCATGAAAAATTTCTAATGGTGAGCTTCATAAATAGTTTCTAATGGTGAGAATCATGAATAATGTCTAATGGTGAGGTTTATGAACAGTGTCTAACGGTGAGCTTCATGAAACGTGTCTAATGGAGAGCATCATGAATAGTGTCTAACAGCGAGGATCATGAACAGTGTATAATGGTGAGGTTCATGAACAATGTCTAACAGTGAGGTTCAGGAACTGTGTCTAATGGGGAGGTTCATAAACAATGTTTTCCCTTTGCCAAATTATGAGTTCGTAAATAGTGTTTCCAGCATCCTATAGTTTTACCCCTTAAACGATTCATTTGATGTAAAATACATAGAAATACTCATTTTATGGACTCTTAAGGAAGATTCAAATGCCATAAATCCTAAATTAATTATTCCTATGACTGGGGATGTTTTTTTACTTGGTCAAAGAGTGTCGTTTAATGTGATCCACTTTTAATGGGAAATTAAGCATATCTTAAACCGTAACACTGTTAAATCTTCTAAAGGGACTGGATATCTTCCTCCCTAATTCTTCCACTTTTTTATCAGCTATGAGATGCTATAACATTTAAATCCCTCTCATAGGAGTTGCAAAATCATACTTTCCTTCTAGGATTGGTTCCTCTCTATTTTAATGCAACCAAGTTCTATCGGTCAATCTTTGATATAAGGTATGTTTTATCGTCATTATTTTGTGGTTCATCTTCTCCTTATTCCCCATTAATTTTTATGGAATGTATTATCCATGCTTCAAATGTGGTTTTCTTGGGTTATATTTGGTGCAGTCGTATCATGGCATCCTCGGGTGGATGTAGTTATCACAAGAGGAGGATCATGACCCGTTGTGTGGATAAAGGACACCAAGAACTATTTGAGGTAGTGGATTCATTGCTTCTCTTTTCATTTACATGAAACTGTATTGTTATCATGTTTTAACCCACTAGCTCACAATGGAATTGAAATAATAAATATTTTAACTGGATAAATCAATTAATATCGATCAAATGTTATTGATTCTTGTTTTTCTAGATAGTGTGATATCTATGCTTGTTTGTATAACTATTTGTTCTTGACATAAATTGGTAATGAATGTAAACCAGAATTAATTTATAACAGTTGGCTGTGGATAAAGAGGCATTCAAATAAATCTAGTTCTTTTTGTTGTAATTTTTTTGATGATAATCAAAATGGTGTAGTAAGGATGGTTAACTTATTTGTGATAGCTACTATTTAGGTTCCCTTAATGTGGAACCTATGTATAATAAATCAGATAATACAAGTCATATGTATTTGTCTTATAATTCCTTGAAGGGTTTTGAGTTACCTTCTTGTTTGTAAAAGGGCCATGAGCCCAATTTTTACGATTTTTTTTCCTGCTATTTTTGTTGTGATGTGATCATGGATGAGGGTTGTGATTTGTTGGGGCATGGAGGAATTTTTATTGTGGCAGTAGATGATGCCTTGAGTGGCGAGATGCATCGGTTTATGCATGTCGGTGTTGGAGAGGACAATAGGGATAATGGAAAGGGATGGATGTGATTGTCGGATGCTTTCTGATTCTTAATGGTTGATTATCTATTTTATTTTTCCCCACTACATAATGTAGCTGGTCTTTCTTACCCTTCTTCCTAAAGAGACGAATATGTGCGGAGTATGCCTCATGCTTTCCATGTTTAGTTATCAAGGGAGGATGGGTCTACGTTGTTGCTATAGGTGGCAACGACTCGACAGGTAGAACATACACTCACTGTGTTGATCCCCCTTGGGTTTACTAGCATTGAATGTTTTTCTAGAATGCATGGGAATGTGGGAATATAATTCTCTAATGAATAATTGAATGAATGGTGTTACCCCATGGGACTGGAGGTTACTGGAACATAATTATGAGGTTTTAATTATGAAGGAACAATGGACATTGGGTTTGATTACAAGGAAATTTAATGTGGAATTGTTCATGGATAATTAATGTTTTAGGAATTAATAAAAGTAAAGTGGAAATGATAAAAAGGGAATGAAGTAATCTAATAATGCTTTTTAAATGGTTGTGTGATTATAGGATACCTAGTCTTAGAAGTGGCTGCCCGAAGTCTGAGAGACATTAGATACAGTTGAGTCTAAAAATAGGTTAGGACCATAGTGTGGTTGTGAAATATAGTATATTCTGTACTTTTGGTGTTTCTATGCCCTAATCTACCCTATCAGGAAGGGAAACTGACACCCCAGTGATTTTGATCCCTAGGGGTTTTTTCCCCAACATTCAGGTTGGAGGGTGAATGGTTGACTACCCCATTTTTCCCTGGTATCTTCTCTTCACTTGTGCTGGTAGGCACATCTATTTGTTTTCCGCATATATGTCTCTAGAGGGATTTAATGGATTGTGGTTATTCACACACATATATTCTGGGTATAGAATCCTCTGGACTACTATAGGTGTATCGTGTATAGGCTATGCTGACTTGAGGATCCTTTCTCGGTGTATGAGTTGTAATGACATGAGGTATAATACCTGACATATGATACATTTTATGTGAGTTGTGGTGGCTCTTGGAACCTACCTAGTTTCTTTGGTGTGAGGATGTGGTTGTTTTGTCGCACGAGGTGCATATTGTGGTGCTTCGCCCAGGTGTCTACAGGCAAGCCTTTTTAGAGGGAGATGCTTAGGATGTATGAAATTGGGGAAAAGCGGAAAACCAGTTGGGAAGTAGTAGTGTGGTACCCTTGATATTATTTAATATAAGATATAATATTGTATGCGTTACTTAGTGGGAGTAGACACGGTGAGGCTGGGAACTTAGTATACCTTTTTAGGTGACGAGTTAGTTTCACATGTTGTTCACTGTGCTTTTTCATGCTTTCAGTACATTTTCCGGAGAGCCTTCTGGGAGGATCCTACTGAGTATACTATTATACTCTCACTATGTATATATAATCTTTTTTTCAGGTCTCTTGGAGTAGGTTGGAGATGAGGCTGGTGTTTACTAGCTCGTGGTTGCAGGAGCTGTTCAGGATTGTGGTTGCTGCTGTTTTACTTTCATCTTTAGGGTACTTTCATTTTTCCCCTTCCAGTTGTAGTAATTTTACATGACATTAAATGTGTGCACATGGTTTTTGTTTTATATTTCAGTTCTGAGTTGGAGTTGGTTGGTGTCTATCTTATCTCCCTCTTCTACATGTGTTCTCTTAGAGGGTAATGCCTTCCATTTTTTGTTTAATATACCCTTAGTACTAGTCCCCAAGCCACAGACTACTGGAAGATAGACTCGAGGGTCATTACCTACCTTCTCACATTTCCATTCTAGGAGGGGTACACTTTGTGGGGAGGAGGTCGTGACATCCTACATACCATGCACATAAAAATGATATCATCATTCGGGCAAACATGTGAACTATTACTTCAATGAAAAGATTTAATTCATTTTATTCACTACATAACATGTATGATAATTAATTATATTTAAATTATTAATATGATATTAATGATTATAGTATCATTTTGTAGAGTTATAATAATAATTATCTTATTTCCAAAATAATCAAGGAAAAATGAAAATGTTACTCATGCATACGTACACCCTATAATTTTTATGATTATAATATCATTCATATTTCCGAACCATAATTAATGGTTTTATTTAAAATTATAATTAATATATAAATGTTATTATTAAATTATTTATATTAATTTTGGGATGAGGTACATAGGACCACATGGTCTATTGAAATCATATGAAGGTTATTTTCTACTCTAGTACCGATTTTTGAAAAAGCATCTGACATGAACATAAATAATTATATAAATTTTATAGAATCAAATTATGTGATATAACTATAATAATAAACAAAAAATATGATCAAAATAAACAAAAAAATATCCATTTTTTTTAATTAGGTATATACAAATTTTAAATGATGATTCACACTCAAGGTATGGTATTTTTTCTCAATCACCATTCATTGAGAAAGTTCGTGCTGATACACACCTTTATTCATTTCTAAATTGTATATAAAGTATTTTTGACATGATCTCTATATATTATATATATGATAATGTTATTTGAATTTTTGTAGAAAAAATCCATAATGTAGCTTATAATTTAAATTTTCAAAATGTTAAGGGACTCTAACTAACACATTGTTTTAAATATTTTGAAGTATTATTCTCCTAAATATTTTTCATTAATGTCCATGTTTTAAAAATTATTTTATGAATTTATTTGTATGGACATGAATTTTTTGTAATGTTAATTCCATTCAAAAGTTTCATATTGGTAAATGACATATTGATTAAAAAGTCTTCTTTTTAAATTCCTTAATTGTGTTTCTAAAATGTAATGATTATTTCAATAACTTGGAATATCTTTTTACATATATGTCATGAATGGAATTATGATAAATATTGTTTTTATTATGTGTTATAGACAACATTACATGTTTACTGTTTTATTTTAATATAATTTTATTTTCATTTATGGGTGTCCATATTGTATAGATGTAATGTTATTAGTAGTGGAAAGGTTATTATTTTTATTATGCATTATTTATGTGTGGTGATTATGTTTTGGTTCTTGATAATGTATTATGTATAAGAGTTATTTCATTCTAAAATTTTTGGGGGTGATCCCATGATAACTCTCCCATGGATTGGGAAATGAGATAGAGTTAAATTATTGTTTTTCTCCATAGAGATTTAAGAAATATACTATGATGGGTAATCCAAATATAACCATAAAGGTTACTCCCTATAGAGATATGAATGCTACAATGTATGAATGATATATACAACAAGTTACTTTTACAATTTATGATTTATAATAAGTTTTTTAGTAATATTTTGATATCATGAAGAATGTTAAAGCCCTTTTGTTTAATGGGTGCAGTGTATGATTTTGTGGAAATATTTTAATGAGTTTATAATATTCATAATATAATGTTTTTAATGATTTTTTGTATATCCCTTAAGGATCATTTTTCCCTTATCCAATATTTTTGAAATTTATTCAATAAGATATAATAATTTTTAAGTTAATTTATAATGTTATGAAAAATTCTAAAAATATACCTATCAATGAAAAGAAATAAAGTTTTATTTAAAAGTGTTTTTCGTCAAAAATGCATAATGAGTATAAGTTCCCACTTTTTATAATTTATTTGTTATGTTATAGTTATGTAAAAATTCAATAAAACAAAAATACTGAAATGATCCTCAATTTTAATTATTGACATAACTCAATATTATTTAATGTTTAAGTCTTTGGACTTATATTTGAGTTTGGGAAGCAGTTAAGACAATTCCCATTCTTTCTACACCTGTAGAAATGATGAATGGAAGGTGAATTCTTTATATATTTATTATCATTCAAATTGATAGATTATTTTATCACATAACATAAAAAAATAAAACATTTAATGACCTCCCCTAATATAAAATAAAAATTTATTAGACCCCATCACACAATTTACTCAATGATTATTTATTTAGTTAGAAAATAAATGAAATATCATGTTATCAACTTCATCATTTTAGTTTTTTCCAAAAGAATCCATATTTACATTATTTTCAAATCCATTATATTGGTTAATAACTCAATCTGATAATTGAACTTTGATTACAATACATGCAATATCTATGTTTCAACTAGTGTCTCTTATCGCTAACACCTTTTTGAGACATGTATTTAATCAACTAGAGATCCAATCATCTGTAATTCTAGGTGAGATGATAGTACCATAAGAATACCTCAAAAGTGTTATACAAGCATCCACATAGGTACCAATTGATTCATAATAAATTTTTTTTACATAAAATAGGTCTTTCTACATAAATGTTTGAATAATAATAACAGTGTACTTACTGAAAAATACATTCATGAAGATGTCTCAATCAAAGGTTTAATTTCATAATGTTTCCTTGTATTATGGATTAGATTGCACAATTAGTCCGCGTATCCTTTTAACTAATAAATCTTTGAATGAAATTCTCATGTTCCAAAAACATGTGAATTAAGAATATATTTTCAGTGTTACTAATACATTTTTCATCAATGTATTGATCAAAATAACCCCTGAATGGGTGTGTACATTTCCTCATAATTGACTAAATAGAATGTTTTTTCTTCCATTTAACATTTGAAATTCCCAATTGATTCATATATTGGGAAATATGGATTATCAAAATAGCAGGATTATGTATTCCAAATCTAATAGTATTCTGATGGTTAGGGGTAAATCATTGCATTTGTTATCTCAGTCATCATTGATTCTATTTCATCGAGTTCTATCAATTGAATAAAACAAAAAAAATCAAAATTTATGAAACAAAAATCATAGAGGGGAACCACATAATCATGAAATAATACAAATAATATGTCTAAATTATGATGTTATATTTAATATATGATGCCATATGTAATAATCCGATATTTTATGATATGTATTATTTTTAATTTATTTGATGTCATGTGTTTTATGCTACAACAATATTATCTTGTTCTATATGCCACACTGTATTAGATTGAAGTATATGCAACACTATTCATAGATTGTGTTACACACAATTTCAAGTTCGTTTTATAATAGTCATTCTACGCAACATTGAGTGTGTATATATTTATATATTCAATGTATAAATGAAATATGGTTGGATTCTGTTATATGAAACAATGAAGGATTCTTTCACAACACGCAACCCTGACTTGGCTTGCATTACACGCAATCGCGACCTTCCTCGATAGAGTGTGTTGTACGTAATACCGGGTTTCACTAAACAATGGTATATGGTTATAATATTATCAAGAACTAGCCGTTATGAATATTATTAATTAAATTTTAAATTTTATAACATTATTATTCATCTTATAGATTTTCTAAGACATTTTATGTGAAAAAAATAAAATTTTCATGTAAAATAATATTGTTCAAAAAATGCAGTTTTGCCGTGTTTTGACGGCACTCCCAAATAAAATCTAATTTTTGACATGTTTATAAGTTAAATTTTACAAAATAATCTTCTTCCTTTGAATCAGGATATAAAAATTTACATTGGATAATGTTTTGATATTTTTCTGTTAAATTTCATATTTTAATGAATATTAAAAACACGCTATATATTAATTAAAAACAAATTTTTTTCATCGTAATAATTTATATGGATAAATTATATTATTTAATGGTTTTAAATTATAATTATAATTATTTTTACCATTTAATATAATTTATGTCATTAGAATTGATTTTACCTTGAATTCGTAGGTAAAATAAATTCAATCTTTAGCAATGTTTTAAACAAAAACCCATTTTCTTTCAACAACGGGATTATCGTTAATTTAATTTCTGCAAATTCTGTATATTGAATTTGGAAAAATGGATTCCGTATTTTGAATCTGTGGGTCCAAATTATTTTAATAAGCTACTTTTTATTTTTTGGGCATTATGAATAGTAACTACGGTAAATTTTATTTACCATCATAAAAGATAAATAGGGTAATTAAGGGTAAATATAAGATTATAAAATTACTCTAACACCTTCCAAAATCCTATTGGATGTCTAAAAGTAGACCAATATCACATAAGGGTCGTATTAGATTCATTTAATGTATTTTTGTCCATGAAAATTATTTAATTATTATTAAAACCAAAGAAAGTGACAACATGTCACATTCTTAAATATTATAAGTGTATTAATTTTAGTTTAGTGATAAACTTCATTAAACTTCATATATAAATAGTTTCCAGAAATATAATAATATTATCTACATCATATGAATTTATTTAGAATTTTTAGGGATCAAATAATTATCATTAAATGTGACATAATAGTGATGTTGAAATTATTTTATTAAGAGAAATATAAAATAAATGATTTTGAAAATATCTAAATATATATTATATGAAATATTTAATGTGATCCACTAATTTTTTAGATAAATATGACATGTTATGAATCTATTAAATCTTTTAGTTCGAACATATCTTCTGTATATTGTTTATTTAAATTCCAATAAATGAATAGTGTCAAAATTGACACTATTGTTATTTTATAAAATTAATATATTATAAAATTGTCTAAAAATCAAAATAATATTTAAAAATTATAAATTTAAATTTATATGGTCGAAAATGGAATAAGGTGTCAAATTATGGAAAATTCACAACACATGTGTAATTATTTATAATAATTTAACATTTAGAATATTATTACCATAAATAAAAACTATATTTATAAATAAAGATAAATCAAGTTGATAATGTTTAAAATAGATTCCTAACATGTCTAACTTTTATTTTTTGATGCGATTACAACCCTATATCATCTAATATTCAGATATGAGTCATTTTAGAAGTTTTTAGGTGGGGTTGGGATTTAATATAAACTAATATTTCTTATATTTCCAAAGGTGCCACTCTCCTCCCTTATAAAAGGGAATCTCCTCCCTCTCCTCCTCACACCAATTTGAGCCTTTATTCTCGGCCAACCCCTACCCATTTCACTTCCCCACTTCTCTAGGAACATCTTATAGGTCCTGGTCTTCTCAAAATACCAACTCTAGTGCCGTAATAGAATGTTTAAAAGAGGCACTTCGAGAAAGAGGCAATACCTTCTACCCTTTTCTTGAAGTTCCATTCTTCTTCTACTCTCTCTTCTTTAGTTGTTTCATTACGAAGTAATAACATCAGTATCCCTCATATACTAATATGTTATTATAAATATTAAAACAATCCTATTTCACCTTCTATCTATCCTACGGAAAACAAAATCACCGCGCGTGCGTACATACGGAATACCGTCTCCATGCCGTGGTGTAATCTGTTTTTCCACCAACACCT
Source organism: Viscum album (assembly GCA_963277665.1). Taxonomy (NCBI): domain Eukaryota; kingdom Viridiplantae; phylum Streptophyta; class Magnoliopsida; order Santalales; family Viscaceae; genus Viscum; species Viscum album. The sequence continues at coordinate 1,961,150,305 of OY728151.1, forward strand.
TACATGGATAGGTATAATGGTGTAAAGAATAACTATATATGGTTATCATAACATCATACTTATTCTGATATATTATACCATCCAATCCAATTCTATTCAATAATTATGGAAACGATATCATTGCTCGTGCGTACGTACGGAGTACCGTCTCCACGACGCGATGACATTCATTTTCCATGTTAACCCTACATGAATGATCATAAAGTTTATAAAATGAATAATAATGAAATATATGAAATAATTATTCTACTATATTTATGTATATATATATTTATGTCATCTATTTAGTTTCATTCAATTCAATAATGAAACGAAAACAGCGTTCATGCATACGTACGGCCTACCGTCTCCATGAACGGTGTATTTTATTCTTTTTATAGATCTATAATATATATGTATATGATGAATATATATTATATATAAATCATGTTTTACATTCTGGAATTATGTAAACCAGGATATAATTAATAATATCAAGAACAACAAGTAGAAACACATTCGATAAATGAAATGATTTTACCCAAAATGCTTCTTTAACATGGAATTTACAAAAGAATTGGTAATATAATGTCATTAGTGAAACATATATGATATAATAACAATGAATATGATTATTTAATAAGTCAATGACATAATTTAAATCATTATATAGGTGTTTTAGTTCCATACGAAGCATATCAGACCTAAGGTAAGGGATAATTATTCCAATCTCATTCTTATCCGAGATTGTTTACTCGTAAGTATTTATTGGGGGTTATGTTTATTATCCATGTCCATATGCTCTCAAAATGTTTTCATAAAATGATTACTTTCCTTCCATGTATTTTTAAGTCAATTTTACCCTTTTCTTACTTTTACCACATTGTATGGAAGGAATCTTTCTTTTGTTTACCATACGAGGTAATTTTTGACTTTTCTGACAAAAGTACGAGGAGACTGTTTTTTTTAACTTATACGGCGTGAACGGATTTTTACGGTTTTATAAAGCCTTATTTTCATGAAGCTTACTCAATAATATTTCATGAATATTTTCAACAAAGTCCTTTTCTTTTAAAATTTCTTGACATTTTGTGAAAAGAAAATTATTTTGAAGAAGAGAGGATATTTTCCTCAAGAATTCATTTCAAGTGTTTTATCAAAACCATTTTCCATCTAAGATGACATTATTTAATATGTGTATGATTCAAGTATAATGTCTCTATGATTTACATGGTTTAACTTTTCTTATTATGAAATGATATCTATTTCTTTTATATGGATTATGTCTATGAAACCCATTTTATTCGTTGGGTTATTATGAATGATGTATGTTTATTTTGTGGCACAAGTAAGAATGATTTCATTATGAGATGGGTGGGACCTATATCTTTATCCAATGCATTGGGTAAAGATTTATATCTCATGAGATAGACATGGGTGGAATGGTAAGTTATTCTGGTCCAGTAATACAGTACTGGAACGAGGAGTGAACATGATTTAGAAAGGGACATTTTCTACTAAGATGGTCTTGGAAGCAATGACTTGGAAACTATGTAAATCATATCATGTGATTAATGGTTTCCAAAATCACATGTTTTATTCCCATGCTATTTTATCATGATTAATGTTTCTTTATGATCTATGCCTTACGTACTTCTGTGATTTATGTCATTGATCAATATTTTGATGTTTAAATATTATGTTCATGTTTTAATGTTCAAATGTATATGATTTGTTATATTTTATCCATGCATACCCTTACTAAGCATTTGAGCTCACCCTTTGTATGTTTTCTTTTCCATAGGATTTAAATAAAGGTTTTAGGTAAGAAAACAAAAGGGGAAGATCATTAATGGAGATGTTGAATATCTTTCACCATGATTAGAAGATTATATTCCGAGTTTCCAAATACACTAAACTATTACGATCCTTGTGTGTCTATTATTGTTATATATTAATTATTCCGCAAAAGTAATTTAATGTCCATGTACTTCAAGCTTCGGGTCTCTACAGTTGGTATCAGAAGAAAGCTTTAGTCAACCTTTGGAAACTAGGATGTGAGAAATTTAGTGAGATCCCTAGAGATATTTCTAATGTATGTCTAGGGATGTCCCTATGGTTAAGTATAAGTATAGGTTATAGTACTAGAATTACAGTAACGATCTTAGAATTAAACCTAAGATTTTAGATATTGAAGTTACTTTCCCTTTATTATGTTGTTTTACCTATCATGATTTTTTCCTCTCACACTATTCTTTTTGGGTTTTAGAAAATGGCTGGAAACCGGAAGATTCACGATAATGGAGAATATGATGGACAATGGAATAATATTCTTCCTGATAAAGAAAATGAAATGGGATTTGGAAGGTGAAACATCGTTATTATGCCTAATCAGCAATCTCATAATATGATCAATAATCTCAGCTTTGGTATGTTTCTGGACTCAGCTAAAAAGAGAAATATGGTGTTTCATGATTATCATAGAGGAAAGAAAGTTCAACTTCCCTCATGTAAGTCATGTGGGAAGATGCATCAAGGGGAATGTTTTAGAGGAATTGGAAGATTGTTTGGGTGCGGAAAATAAGGACATAAATCTAGTAAGTGCAAAGGAAAAGGTTCAGTTAACACCATGGTCAAGGATAATGGTATTGCTAAGTCATCAACAATGGTTAAATGTTTTAAATGTTGAATGTACAGGCATTATAAAAACCAATTCCCTAAGCGAAAATCTCATAAAAAGAATCATCATGGTCATATGGGTAGTATTTATGTGGATGATGATGAAGAGACTACAAATGATATGTGAGATGAAAGAATTGTTGAAGCTCGATCAATGGTTTAAGAAGGTAGTGGAATGGTTACATATTTATCAAGAGTAATGTTGTAAAAGTAATCTCATGGTACTATGAAATAAAGAGACATCTAAGGATTGTTACACTGTTGCCTTTCCTTATGTTTTGAATTTGTATGATGAATGGTACTGGTAACCATGAAAGCTTTTTCAGATATTTTTGGAAAGAAGATGATATGAGCATAATTAAGGGATAAGAAGAAAATAATATGTTTGATAGTACTCATGATCTCATGGCTGATAAAAGGACAATGTGATATCATTATTTGAGTATATAGATTTTCTTTGGGATTTTTTATGTGGAGAGAGTTAACTATTGACAGAATTCATGTTTTTCTAAGTTTCTATGGTAATTCATGTTTCAAAATAATACATGATTAAGGTATTCACATGTTTTGAATGTGACCAAAAAGATATATCTTATGATATATGGGGGAAAAATGAAGGAATTCGCATGCTCAGTAGATGAAATTTCTAATAATCAGACAGAAGTATTTTCGATATGCCTAATGGTTGGAATGGACATCATATAGTTTTGGTTAAGGATATAACTTTTAATTTCTGAAATTTTTTGGTTGTATAGTTTTAGAAAAAGGATAACCTACTGGATGGATGACAACTCGTCGCGTCGGACATGGCTGTGGGAATCGAACCCACAGCCAAAGTGTGACAGGCCTTTATCGCATACCACTGGCCTACAGAAAGTCCCTGGTTAGTAGAAATTAGTTTTATTTTATTAATCAGTATGATAGTTGAAATATAAGTCCATTTTTGGAATTGTATACGATTAACCACACCATATAAAGACTTATGTATATTTTATAACTTTTGATATCCTTTTGTTTGAAACAAATGGAATGACCCATCATTCTATCACATGACAAGTTAACACTTCACGATTAACAAATTCAACATCATTTTTTTAAGAGATGAAGTGGAAATTGTTCAAAGCATGAACAACAGTGTGATTGTACCAAAATCAAGGAAGTATTTCTTCTAATTCAAAATGTTTAACTTTAGAGAAATGATATTTAAAACCAAAAATGTTGTCCTAGTTCTCTTATATCCGATTAATCAGATGGTACCTTAGATTATCTCAAATTTATGGCTTTGTGATTGATGTATTTTTCATAACCACATTCTCTACCACACTCCATCAGAACTTGATGGTTAGATTTTTCTTCCATATCCATATTTTCACCTATGTTCTCCTATGTGGAAACCCAGTGATTAATTAATTTGAGTAACCATTACGTTTCATACTTTAGATTTCAATGTTATGTTTTGGTATTTAATTTTACGATGTCTGTTGCAATTAAAGAAACTTTCAAGTAGAAAACCATGTATAACACCGACGAATTTCAAGGGATAAATTCATTTTAAGGGGGGTAGAATGTAACAACCCGATATTTTATGATAAGTATTCTTTTTAATTTATTTTAGGTCATGTGTTTTATGCTACAACAAGATTATCTTGTGCTATACTCCACACTGTATTATCTTGAAGTATACGCAACACTATTCTTATATTGTGTTACACAGAATTTCAAGTTCATTTTATAATAGTCATTATACGCAACAATGAGTGTATATATATATATTCAATGTATTAATGAAATATGGTTGGATTCTGTAATACAAAAAAATGAAGGATTCTTGCACAACACACAACCCTGACTTGGCTTGCATGACACACAATCACGACCTTCCCCGATAGCGTGTGTTGTACGTAATACCGAGGTTCACTAAATAATGGTATATGGCTATAAGATTATCACGAACTAGCCGTTATGAGTAGTATTAACTACATTTTGAATTATATACCATTATTATTCATCTTATAAATTTTCTAAATCATTTTATGTGAAAAAAATAATTTTTTCGGGTAAAATAAGTATTTTTCAAAAAATGAAATGTTGCTGCCTTTTGATGGAGCGACAACATTAAATCTAGTTTTTGACATGTTTATAAGTTCTATTTTACAAAATAAACTTCTTCCTTTGAATCAGGATATAAAAATTTACATTGGATAAAGTTTTGATATTTTTCTGATAACTTTCATATTTTAATGAATAGTAAAAACACGCTATATTTTAATTAAAAATAATTTTTTTCATCGTAATAATTTATATCATTAAATTATATTATTAAATGTTTTTAAAGTATAAATAGAATATAATTTTACCATTTAACATAATTTTTGTCATTAGAATTGATTTTACCTTGAATTCGTAGGTTAAATCAATTCAATCTTTTGCAAATGTTTTAAACAAAAACCCATTTTCTTTCGACAACAGGATTAATTTTATTTTAATTTCTGAAACTTTTGGGTATTGAATTTGAAAAAATGGATTCCATATTTGGAATAAGTGGGTATAAATTATGTTAATAAGCTACTTTTTATTTTTTGGGCATTATGAATAGTAACTACGGTAAATTTTATTCACCGTAGTTAAAGGCAAATTGGGTAATTACGGGTAAATATAAGATTATAAAATTATCCTAAAACCTTCCAAAATCTTATTGGATGACTAAAAGTTGACCCATATCACCTAAGTGTCGTATTAGATTAATTTAATGGATTTTTGTCCCTGGAAATAATTTAATTATTATTAAAACCAAAGAAAGTGACAACATGACACTTTCTTAAATCTTATAAGTATAATAATTTTAGTTTAGTGATAAACATCATGATACATCGGATATAAATAGTCTCTAGAAATGTAATAAAATTATCTACATCATATGAGTTTATTTATAATTTTTAGGGATTAAATAATTATCATTAAATGAGACATAATAGTGATGTTGAAATTATTTTATTAAGAGAAATATAAAATAAATGGTTTTAAAAATATTAAAATAAATATTAGATGAACTATTTAATGTGATCCACTAATTTTCTAGAAAAATATGACATGTTAGGAATCTATTAAATCTTTTTTTTCGAACATATCTTCTATATGTTGTTTATTTAAATTCAAATAAATGAATAGTGTTAAAATTGACACTATTGTTATTTTTTAAAAATAACATATTATAAAATTGTTTAAAAATCAAAAAAATATTTAAACATTATAAAATTAAATTTATATGGTCGAAAATGTCATAAAGGGTCAAATTATGGAAAATTCACAACACATATGTAAAAATTTATAATAATTTAATATTTAGAATATTATTACCACAAATAAAAATTAAATTGATAAATTAGGATAAATCAAGTTGATAATGTTTAAAATAGATTCCAAACATGTCTAAATTTTATTTTTTGATGACATTAAAACCCTATCTCATCTAATATTCGGATATGATTCATTTTGGATGTTTTTAAGTGGGGTTGGGATTTAATAAAAACTAATATTTATTATATTTCCAAAGGTGCCCCTCTCCTCCCTTATAAAAGGGCATCTCCTCCATCACCTCCTCACATCAATTTGAGGATTCAAGCTCGGCCAAACCCTGCCCATTTCACATACCCACTTCCCTAGAAACATCCTAGAGGTCCTGGTCTTCTCAAAAGACCAACTCTAGTGCCCTAAGAGAAAGTTTAAAGGAGGCATTTCGAGAAAGAGGAAATACCTTCTACCGTTTTCTTGATGTTCCATTCTTCTTCTACTCTATCTTCTTTAGTTTTTTCATTATGAAGTAATAACATCAGTATCCCTCATATACTTATATGTTATTATAAATATGAAATAACCCTATTTCACCTTTTATCCATCCTACGGAAAACAAATTGACCGCGCGTGCGTACGTACGGAATACTGTCTCCACGCCGTGGTGTAATCTCTTTTTCCACCAACACCTTACATAGATGGATATAATGGTGTAAAGAATAACTATATATGGTTATTATAACATCATACTTATTCTAATATATTTTACCATTCACTCCAATTCTATTCAACAATTAAGGGAATGATATCATCGCTCGTGCATACGTACGCACTACCGTCTCCACGACGCGATGGGATTCATTCTCCATGTTAACCATACATGAATGATCATAAAGATTATATATTGAATAATAATGAAATATATGAAATAATAATGCTACTGTATTTATGTATAAATATATATGTATGTAATCTATTTAGTTTCATTCAATTCAATATGGAAACGAAAACAACGTTCATGCATACGTACGACCTATCGTCTCTATGAACGGTGTATTTCATTCCTTTTATCGATCTATAATATATATGTATATGATGAATATATATTATATATAAATAATTTTTTACATTCTGGAATTTTGTAAATCAGGATATAAGTAATAATATCAATAAAAAGAAGTCAAAACACATATGATAAATGAAATGATTTTACCCAAAACGCTGCGTTTACATGGAATTTACAAAAGAACGGTTAATACAAAGTCATAAGTGAAACATATATGATATCATAACAATGAATATGATTATTTAATAAGTAAATGACATTATTTAAATCATTATATAGGAGGTTCGGATCCATACGAAGCATATCGGACCTAAGGTAAGGGATAATTATTCCAATCTCATTCTTATCCGAGATTGTTTACTTGTAAGTATTTATTGGGGGTTACGTTTATTATCCATGTCCATATGCTCTCAAAAGGTTTTCATAAAATGGTTATATTCCTTCCATGTATTTTTAAGACATTTTTACACTTTTCTTACATTTAACACATCGTATGGAAGGAATCTTTCTTTTGATTACCATACGAGGTACTTTATAACTTTTCAGACAAAAGTACGAGGAGATTGTTATTTTTAACTTATACGGCATGAACGAATTTTTACGGTTTTATAAAGCCTTATTTTCATGATGATTCCTCCAAAATATTTAATTACAATTTAAAAAAAAAACCTTTTCTTTTAAAATTGCAAGAGATTTTGTGAAAAGAAACTTATTTTGAAGAATAAAGGATATTTTCCTCAAGAATTCATTTCAAGTGATTTATCAAAACCAATTTCCATCTAAGATGACATTATTTCGTAAGTGTATGTTTCATGTATAATTTCTCTATGATTTACATGTTATCACTTTTCTTATTATGAATTGATATCCATTTCTTTTATATGGATTATGTGACGATGGGATTATGTTTATGAAACCCATTTTATTCGTTGGGTTATTATGAATGATGTATGTTTATTTTGTGGCACAAGTAAGAATGATTTCATTATGAGATGGGTGGGACATATATCTTCCTCCAATGAATTGGGTAAATATTTATATCTCATAAGATAGACATGGCTGGAATGGTAATTTAATCTGGTTCAGTAATACGGGGCTGGAACGAGGAGTGAACTTGATTCAGAAAGGGACTTTGTCCGCTAAGATGGTCTTGTAGCAATGCCTCGGCTACTATGGAAATCATATAATGTGATTAATGGTTTCCAAAATCACATGTTTTATTCCCATGCTATTTTATCCTGATTAATGTTTCTTTATGATTTATGCCTTACGTACTGCGATGATTTATGTCATTGCACAAGATTTTGATGTTTAAATATTATGTTCATGTTTTGATGTTAAAATGTATATTATTTGTTTTATTTTATCCATTCTTACCCTTACAGAGCATTTCATCTCACCCTTTATATGTTTTCTTTTCCCCAGGATTTAAGGAGAGGTTTTAGGTTAGAAAACAGAAGGGGAAGATCATTAATGGAGATGTTGAAGATCTTTCACCACGATTAGAAGATTATATTCTGAGTTTCAAAAGACACTAAACTATTACGATCCTTCTGTGTATGTTTTTGTTATGTATTAAGTCTTCCGAAAAAGTAATGTAATGTCCATGTACTTCAAGCTTCGATTCTCTACAGTTGGTATCAGAGAAAAGGTTTAGTCATCCTTTGGAAATTAGGATGCGAGAACTTTAGTGAGATCCCAATAGATATTTCTAAGGTACGTCTAGGGATGTCCCTAAGGTTAAGTATAAGTATAGGTTATAGTACTATAATTATGGTAATGATATTATAATTAAACCTAAGATGTTAGATATTGAAGTTACTTCCCCTTTATTATGTTGTTTTACCTATCATGATTTTTTCCTCTCACACTAATATTTTTGGGTTTTAGAAAATGGTTGGAAACAGGAAGAATCACGATAATGGAGAATATGATGGACAATGGAATGATATTTTTCATGATCAAGAAAATGAAATGGGATTTGCAATGCGAAACATCGTTATTATGCCTAATCAGCAATTTCATAATATGATCAATAATCTCATCTTTGGTAAGTTTCCCGACTCAGATAAAAAGATAAAGATGGAGTTTCATGATGATAATAGAGTAAAAAAGTTTAATTTTCCTCATGTAAGTCGTGTGGGAAGATGCATCAAGGGGAATGTTTCAATGGAACTGGAAGATGATTTTGGTGCAGAAAAAAAAGACATAAATCTAGTAAGTGCAAAGTAAAAGGTTCATTTAACACCATGGACACGGATAATGGTATTGCTAAGACATCAACAATGGTTATGTTTTTTAAATGTGTAATGTACGGGAATTATGAAAACCAATTCCCTAAGGGAAAATCTCGTAAAGGGAATCAGAATGGTCATATGGGTAGTATTTATGTGGATGATGATTAAGATACTACAAATGATATGTGAGATGAACGAATTTTTGAAGCTCGGACAATGGTTTAAGAAGGTAGTGGAATGATTACATGTTTATCAAGAGTAATGTTGTATAAGTAATCTCATGGTACTATAGAATAAAGAGACATCTAAGGATTGTTACACTGTTGCCTTTCCTTATGTTTTGAAAGTGTATGATGAATGGTACTGGTAACCATGAAAGGTTTTTCAGATATTTTTGGAATGAAGATGATATGTGCATAACGATGGGATAAGAAAAAAATAATATTTTTGATAGTATTCATGAGCTCATGGCTGATAAAAGGAAAAAGTGATATCACGATTTAAGTATATATATTTTATTTGGGATTTTTGTATGTGGAAAGAGTTAACATTTGACTGAATTAATGTTTTTTCTAAGGTTCTATAGTAATTCATGTTTTAAAAGAATACATGATTAAGGTATTCACATGTTTGGAATGTGACCAAAAAGATATATCATATGATACATGGGGGACAAATGAAGGAATTCACATGCTCGGTAGATGAAATTTCTAATAATCAGATAGAAGTATTTTCGATATGACTAATGGTTGGAATGGAAATCATATAGTATTGGTTAAGGATATAACTTTTTATTTCTAAAATGTTATGATAGTATTGTTTTAGAAAAAGGATAACATGCAGGATGGATGACAACCCGTCGCGTCGGACAAGTTTGTGGGAATCGAACCCACAACCGAAGTGTGACAGGCCTTTATCACATACCAATGGCCTATATAAATTCCCTGGTTAGTAGAAATTATTTTTATTTTAATAATCAGTATGATAGTTGAAGTATAAGTCCATTTTTGGAATCGTATACGATTAAAAACACCACAGTTGGACTTATGTATATTTGATAACTTTTGCTAAACTTTTGTTTGAAACAAATGGAATGACCCATCAGTCTATCACATTACCTTTTAACACTTCATGAATAACAAATTCAACTGCATTTAATTAATAGATGAAGTGTAAATTGTTCAAAGCACGAACAACAGTGAGATTGTACCAAAATCAAGCGATTATTTCTTCTAATTCTAAATTTTCAACATTTGGGAAATGATATTGAAAACCAAAAATGTTTTCCTAGTGCTCTTATATCTGATGAATCATATGGTACCTTAGATCATCTCAAATTTATGGCTTTGTGATTGATGGATTTTTCATAGCCATGTTCTCTACCACTCTCCATCAGAACATGATGGTTAGATATTTCATCCATATCCATATTTTCACCTATGTTCTCCTATGTGGAAACCCAGTGATTAATTAATTTGGGTAACCATTACGTTTCATACTTTAGTTTTTAAAGTTAAGTTTTTGTATTTCATTTTACGATGTGTGTTGCAATTAAAGAAACTTTCAAGTATAAAACCATGTATAACCTCGATGAATTTTGAGGGTGAAATTCATTTTAAGGGGGGTAGAATGTAACAACCCGATATATTATGATATGTATTATTTTTAATTTATTTTATGTCATGTGTTTTACGCTATAACAAGATTATCTTGTGCTATACGCCATACTGTATTATCTTGAAGTATATGCAACACTATTCTAAGATTGTGTTACAAACAATTTCAAGTTAGTTTTATAATAGTCATTCTACGCAACATTGAGTATATATATATATATTCAATGTATTAATGAAATATGGTTGGATTCTGTTATACGGAGAAACGAAGGATTCTTGCACAACACGCAAACCTGACTTGGCTTGCATTACACGCAATCACAACCTTCCTCGATATCGTGTGTTGTACGCAATACTGGGTTTTACTAAACAATGTTATATGGTTATAATATTATCACGAACTAGCCGTTATTAATAGTATTAACTAAAATTTTGAATTTTAGAACATTATTATTAATCTTATAAATTTTATAAAACATTTTATGTGAAAAAAATAAATTTTTCAGGTAAAATAAGTATATTTCAAAAAATGAAGTTTTGCAGCCTTTTGATGGCGCACCCACATTAAATCATGTTTTTGACATGTTTATAAGTTCAATTTTACAAAATAAACTCCTTCCTTTGAATCCTGACATAAAAATTCACATTGGATAAAGTTTTGATATTTTTATGATAACTTTCAAATTTTAATGAATAGTAAAAATACGCTATATTTTAATTAAAATTGTTTTTCATCGTATTAATTTATATGCTTAAATTATATTATATAATGGTTTTAAAGTATAAATAGAATATATTTTTACCATTTAATATAATTTATATCATTATCATTGATTTTACATTGAATTCATAGGTTAAATCAATTCTATCTTTTGCAATGTTTTAAACAAAAATCCGTTTTCTATCAACAACAAGATTAATTTTAATTTAATTTCGACAAATTTTGTGTATTGAATTTGGAAAAATGGATTCCATATTTGGAATCTGTGGGTCCAAATTATGTTAATAAGCTACTTTTTATATTTTGGGCATTATGAATAGTAACGACGGTAAATTTTATTTACCATAGTTAAAGGTAAATCGGGTAATTAAAGGTAAATATAAGATTATAAAATTACGCTAACACCTGAAAAAAAACTATTGGATGACTAAAAGTCGACCCATATCACCTATGGGTCATATTAGATTCATTTAATGGATTTTTTTCCATGAAAATAATTTAATTATTATTAAAACCAAAGAAAGTGACAACATGTCACTTTCTTACATCTTATAAGTATAATAATTTTAGTTTCGTGATAAACTTCATGAAACTTCGGATATAAATAGTCACCAGAAATCTAATAAAATTATCTAAATCATATGAATTTATTTATAATTTTTTGGGATTAAAAAATAATCATTAAAAGTGACATAATAATGATGTTGAAATGAATTTAATTTAGAGAAATATCAAATAAATGGTTTTAAAAATATTAAAATAAATAATATATGAACTATTTAATGTGCTCCACAAATTTTATAGATAAATATGACATGTTATGAATCTATTAAATCTTTAATTTAGAACATTTTTCTTTATATTGTTTATTTAAATTCAAATAAATGAATAGTGTCAAAATTGTCACTATTGTCATTTTATAAAAATAACATATTAAATTTGTTTTTAAAAATCAAAAAATTATTTAAAAATTATAAATTTATATTTATATGGTCGAAAATATAATAAAGTGTCGAATTATGGAAAATTCACAACACATATGTAATTATTTACAATAATTTAACATTTAGAATATTATTACCACAATTAAAAATTAAATTGATAAATAAGGATAAATCAAGTTGATAATGATTAAAATAGATCCCTAACATGTCTAAATTTTATTTGTAGATGCGATTACAACCCTATATCATCTAATATTATGATATGAGTCATTTTGGATGTTTTTATGTGGGGATGGGATTTAATATAAACTATTATTTCTTATATTTCCAATGGTGCCCCTCTCCTCCCTTATAAAAGGACATCTCCTCCCTCTCCTCCTCACACAAATTTGAGCCTTCATTCTCAGATAAACCCTGCCCATTTTACTTACCCAATTCCCTAGAAACATCCTACAGGTCCCGGTCTTCTCAAAAGACCAACCCTAGTGCCCTAAGAGAATGTTTAAAGGAGGCACTTTGAGAAAGAGGTAATACCTTCTACCGTTTGCATGAAGTTCCATTATTCTTCTACTCTCTCATATTTAGTTGTTTCATTGTGAAGTAATAACATAAGTATCCCTCATATACTGATATTTTATTATAAATATGAAACAACCCTATTTCACCTTCTATCCATCATATGGAAAACAAAATCACCGCGCATGCGTACGTAAGGAATATCGTCTCCACGCTGCGGTGTAATCTTTTTTTCCACAAACACCTTACATGGATGGGTATAATGGTGTAAATAATAACTATATATGGTTATTATAACATATTACTGATTCTGATATATTATACCATCAACTCCAATTCTATTAAATAATTATGGGAATGATATCATCGCTCGTGCGTTCGTACGGAGTACCGTCTCCACGACGCGATGAGATTCATTCTCCATGTTAACCATACATGAATGATCATAAAGATTATATAATTAATAATAATAAAATATATGAAATAATAATGCTACTTGATTTATGTATATATGTATGTATGTCATCTATTTAGTGTCATTCAATTCAATAAGGAAACAAAAATATCATTCATGCATACATACAGCCTACCTTCTCCATGAACGGTGTATTTCATTCCTTTTATCGATCTATAATATATATGTATATGTTGAATATATATTATATATAAATCATGTTCTAATTTCTGGAATTATGTAAATTAGGATATAAGTAATAATATCAAGAATGAAAAGTCTAAACACATACGATAAATGAAATGATTTTAACCAAAACGCTGCTTTAACATGGAATTTATGAATGAACGAGTAATATAAAGTCATAAGTAAAACATATATGATATCCTAACAATGAATATGATTATTTAATAAGTCAATGACATTATTTAAATCATTATACAGGAGGTTTGGATCCATATGTAGCATATCGAACCTAAGGTAAGTGATAATTATTCCAATCTCATTATTATTCGATATTGTTTACTCGTAAGTATTTATTGGGGGTTATGTTTATTATCCAGGTCCATATGCTCTCAAAAATGTATTCATAAAATGTTTCCTTTCCTTCTCTATATGTTGAAGACATTTTTACCCTTTTCTTAATTTTTCCACATCGTATGGAGGGAATCTTTCTTTTGTTTACCATATGAGGTACTTTTTGACTTTTCTGACAAAAGTACAAGGAGATTGTTATTTTTAACTTATACGGAGTGAACGGTTTTTTACAGTTTTTTAAAGCCTTATTTTCATTAAGATTCCTCCAAAATATTTCATGACTTTTTTCAAAAAAATACATTTCATTTAAAATTTCATGACATTTTTTGAAAAGAAAATGATTTTGAAGAAGAAAGGATATTTTCCTCAAGAATTCAATTCCTGTGTTTTATCAAAACCATTATCCATCTAAGAAGGAATTATTTCATATGTGTATGATTCAAGTATAATGTCTCTATGATTTACATTGTTTCACTTTTCTTATTATGAAATGCTATCCATTTCTTTTATATAGATTATGTCATGATGGGATTATGTTTATGAAACCCATTTTATTCGTTGGGTAATTATGAATAATGAATCTTTATTTTGTGGCACAAGTAAGAATGATTTCATTATGAGATGGGTGGGACCTATATCTCCCACCAATGCATTGGGTAAAGATTTATATCTCATGAGATAGACATGGCTGGAATGGTAATTTAATTCGGTTCCGTAATACAGGACCGGAACGAGGAGTGAACTCGATTCAGAAAGGGACTTTGTCTACTAAGATGGTCTTGGCAGCAATTTCTTGGCTACTATAGAAATCATATCATGTGGTTAATGGTTTCCAAAATCACATGTTTTATTCCCATGATATTTTATCATGATTAATGTTTTTTTATGATCTATGCCTTACGTACTGCCATGATTTATGTCATTGCTCAGGATTTTGAGGTTTAAATATTATGCTCATGTTTTGTAGTTCAAATGTATATGATTTGTTTTATTTCATACATGCTTACCCTTTCTGAGCATTTGGGCTCAACATTTATATGTTTTCTTTTCCCCATGATTTTAAGAAAGGTTTTAGGTAAGAAAACAAAAGGGGATGATCAATAATGGAGATGTTGAAGATCTTTCACCATGATTAGAAGATTATATTCCGAGTTTCCAAAGACACTAACCTATTATGATCCTTGTGTGTCTGTTTTTGTTCTGTATCAAGTATTCTGAAAATTTAATGTAATGTCCAGGTATGTCAAGCTTCAGGTCTCTACACCATAGGTTTATCCAAGGATATTCATAGGAAGCTTCCATTTGAATCCTTCATGGTGGTCATAGTGATTTTATGAATATCCCATTCGTATCCATAGGGAGTTTCCATCAAGGTGTGCATCAAGGACCATTGGAATTCACCATTTACCGATCAAGCCTAGCATTATATGTTGTTTTTGGGGATGTTAGTCATATGTACATATATTCCAGAGCCAAAACCACTTGAAATTTTTATGTGGGGTTTTATATCAAGGAAATCCAAAACTCTATCTAGTAAAAAAATATAGAAGATTGTCCTATATTTTTCATCATCCATGGACTTATCCTCAGACATGACATTAGGGTCAACACTATGGTTTTCTCATCATAGTTTAAACGTGATAAAAAAATTTGATCTGATACAAACTATAGAGACCATATATTAACATATATTAAAATTAAATCATTTTTGTATAATACTTACTAAATTACACAAACAAATTCCTAAATACCATATTTCTTTACTTCCTAAGCAAACATAGATACATAAAAAATGGTATATGAGTGAGCTACATTATCTCTTACTGGGTTCAACATTACTAGAATCCTTTAAAGAAACATCATACATAGTACATATCTATATAACATAGGGAATGGAATCATTTAAAGGGGTGAGATTAGATGGTAGGTAAATTTAAACAAAGGTGTTATATAAGAATAATAATTAGCATAAGGGAATGATAACATTATCATAACATTGTAATATCATTCCATTCATATCAATGCTCTGAAATATTAATCATGAAATAAATATAGGTAGATAAAAGGATATGAATGATAAGTTAATCAGGAGATCAATCCATTAAATAAAAAACAAAACAATACAACAAGGAATAATGGATGAAACATAAAAATATAAAAGAATTCCATAGACCAAATGGCTTATTTACTATTCTATATTAGTAGTAAGGGTTCACTCCCTACACCATTGTGATAGGCATGAATTAATCTCATGATTATGTTAGTAGAATTGGTTCACCCCAAGTACACATTTTTGAATAATGACTTCTACTAAAATGAGTTCTCTCTATATTCCATTCATTTAAATCTCATGAGATATAAATATTTACCCAATGAAGTATACGAGGATATAGGTCCCACCCATATATGAATTAAACCGCACATATATGTTCTAATAGATCATATTCAATCATCATATCATAACCCATTAAATTAAACAGTTTTCATAAAAATGTAATCATAAAATAACATATGGAAAAATGATTGGTTTTATAATAATTTCATCAAATAAATAATTATGAAATATTTTTATCTTTTTTAAGAATATGTCCCATTATATAAAATGTAGATTCATTAACATCATTGCAATAAATAAAATACCATTCTAAGAATGAATATGAATGAAAAATATGTATAATTTCCTAATAAATAAATTATCAACACAAATGGTTTTAATATTAGATTGAATGTAATTTTTAAATAACTACTCAAAAACATTTAATAGGAAAATATCTTTTCAGTTTTTGAAAAACTATTTCTAAAATAGAACATATTTCTAAAAATATTCTCTTTTTAAAAAACCTTAAAAAAATTAAATGTAATAATTCAAAAAAATTAAATAATTCATAGAACCATTTTCCCTTTAACATATCTTAATATATACTTTTATAATCATTTTTGAAACATGTTTTGAACAATTATATTATGAATAGAACCGATTTCCATATGAAGAGATAAGTAAAGAAGTATTTTATTTAAAAAAAATTATTAATTATGTTATGTATAAAATATTAGAAAAATCATTATACTAAAGGATTATATTTAAAATAATATTAGGATAAGAAATTCGAATTAATTTTTTGAGTGATTGATTAAAATATTTCATCATTGGAAGCATAATCGTTGTTAATCATAGTAAACAATGAGACTGTTAAGGTGAACTCTCACAACAATGGAATCATTGAATAAAATAACCACTATAAGAAAATGAAATTACATGTAGCTTATAATATGAAAAATTTATTATATTCATGATCTAACAAGTAAAATGTTCATATATAAAACTTATAATAGAATATAGGAGAATAAAAAACAATTGTCTCCCTAACTGAAAATAAATTAAAAGATACATTATTAATTTGGTATCTTTTTAACTGTAAAACCCCTTGAAATAGTGTTCTTAATATGAGTATGAATATATCCATAATATTAATTATAATAATTATATGACATATTCAGGGGTATTATATACACCATAAAAATGAAAAGAGTCATGAATACAGCATAAGTCTCACATAAATAAACGTGAGACTAGAAGTCCCCTTGCCTTATATCATGACTCTTTTATTACAAGTTCAATCCTTCTGTATAATAAATATTGGGTTATTATGTTTCTATAAAAAAAATACTCATTTATATAACTACATTAATGATTAAGATATGTCCTTTTATGACTTTTTTATTAACACTTACATGTTAAAGTTATATTTTATGTACCAACCACATTGTCTTTCACATGTTTTTTCGATTATTATATTTTTTGTCCTTATACTTATATCATGATATAAAAAATGAAAAATAATGATATAAGTATAAAATATATTCATTATATATCTATTTATAAAATTATATAAAATATTTAAATGGATAACGATATAAACGATTCATAGTGATAGTAGGCCATACATATACATGAACATGATTTCAACTTCATGTCAAATTGAATGAAATAATATAAGTTAAATATTTATATATATACATATAAAATCATTAAATAAGAATTATAATTTCATATATATAATACAATTTCCCTAAACCAATCCTTAATACATTCCGTGTAATGTGTTAATGAATCACATTGTATGAGGAGGCGGTAGTCCGCACATCAAAAAACAAAGTTATCTTATTTACAGAAAATGGAAATCTTGAAGGAATGTAATTTATAGTAATTAAATAAAATAAATATATGATAAATATCATATAAATTATATAAAAGTATACATTCCATCATTTTTTCAAAATTTGAAGGTGGTAATGCAAGAATGATCAACATTAGTTCCTGAGGCAGTAGTCGGTAATATGCATGAACGATTATTGAGTATCCCATTTGATGAAAGTGTGTGTGACTATAGTAAAAACACATAATTTATAAACATATAAGTAATTTGAGTATAATGTTGTAATTATATAATCATTTAATAATAAAAATTTACTGTTTGGTGAATGACAATAAAACAAAATATATTTTTGATGAATGATACCTCTTCTTGGAGTAAGTATTCTTGAATTTAACAAAACATCTTCCTTTGATGGATTTCTTCCCAATGGGGAGAATTTAATATTATTATACATGATTTATTATTCTATTTTTTTAGGTTATTAATGAGAAAATGGGATTTTGCTTTATGAATAATTGAAGGGGGTGGTGGTGACTTCCCTTTTATAGTGGATGAGGAGTGGTAGTTTTATAAATACAAAAATGAAAAACACACTTGAGTTGTCTATCGTAGGTCATGTGTCTATAATAATTTGAAATATTTGAGAAAATAGGTAACATGGCCAATATATTTACATAAATTATAATTTTGAAATTTTCCAAATATATTTTTCCAATTTAAATTTATGCTTAATCATTAGTAGTTAGTTTTTTACCGTAATCTCTAAAAATAATATTACTTTGAATAATTATTTTGGTCGAATACAAACTATATAATATTATAAATTATAAATTATTATTATTTAAAAAATGGAATTAATTTTCCCAAAATATATCTTAGAAATATAAGAAATTAATTTAAAATCAATCATACATACGTGTTGTGAAAGAATGTTTTTTAATAAAAAAATAGTTAAATGTTTGAAATGTAGTTATATACAATTTCAATTTGAAATTTATTACAATGAAGAAAATATTATTAATTTTTGTAAAATGCATATAATTAAATATTAAATCCAAATAATTATATAAATTAAAAATATATATAAATTCGATGAAAAATATGATTGGATTTAAAATTTGATGTTATTCACAATTCATCAAAAAATAAATTTTTTAAAAAAAATACCCAAAATTTAACGTAAAATAATTTTAAATTTTAGAATTTAAAAATAAATTTTATTTTATAAAATTATGTTTCTAAAATTGACTAACAATAAATTTTTTTATTCATAGAAATACATGAAAAAAAATTCATATGAGGAAATAAAATTTCCAATGTATAAATATAGCAATAAAAAACTATATTCTTTAGTACCAAAATGTTTTATTTATATAAATGCATTATAAATTATATTTATAAATTTTCTATTACAATTTGTATTAATAAGTTTACCAGAAATGTTAAAAATATATTTTTTTTAAATAATCATAAAAATAATATGATGTTTTGTTAAAACTCACTGTTGTCTGTAATATAATACATGTTGGTGTTGGAAATAGAACAAAATTGGCATGTTTATAGTATAATTAATTAATTATGTGGTGTTCAGTGAGAAAAATACAAAAAATTAATTTAATTTACTTGAAAAAAAGGTTCATAAAAAATAATTGAGTTACATGTTCCACCATTATGTTTTTTAGAATGGATTTATCCATATCATTCATTTTATCCATATATTTTATGTCCTAATAACAATCATCCTCGAACATAAATAATGTTTATTAGAGATAAAAAAATTTGGTATAAAAATTCTTAATGAGCCAAATGAATTATTTAATAAAATGTAATATTTATTTGAAACACAAATAGAGAAATGTTTAGATCCTAATTACATTTAATATCAATACAAAAATAACTCAATATATCATATATGGTTTAAATTGTTCTCTAATATTGAATATATGTGACATGATGATATAGAATGAAAAAACTCAACCATATATCAAGAACAATCTAAATAATTTTCTCAAATGTTGTGGTAATACTCTAATCAAGTTAAAAAATAATTGAATGTTGTACTCCAGAGAAAAATATCATTTCATTAATGTATATCTTAATAATATGATACAGAGATAAATATCCATTGATAGTGATGCAATGTTATTACATTATAATATGGTCAAATATAACTCATATATCATTATTCCCATTAGATGTTTTCTTAAGTCCAATTAAAAAACATAGGGTGTTGCTTTATCATTTTCATTATTATATAGAAAATAGAAATAACATCCCACAATCCTTTTGTCTAACATTATTAACATTTTTACATACCATGAATCAAGATAAAAAATAAAAAATATATATATTCATGCCATCCAAACCAAAACAATCATTCAAATCTATATACATCATAATACATCCTTAGTTAATTTACTATGATGAAAAATTATATTCCCCTACAAACACCTTATCTTAATCATGTGTGGATAGAATATAATGAATGTTTATAATACTCAGTATACCATCATGATCAATGTTAATTATAAGAACATTTATAAAATTATTTTTCATTAATACATATTCCTTATGTTCCTATTTAACATTTACTTATATATATGGTTTATCATTAAATTTGAAAAGATATGATTTATCTGATTCGTATATGATTTCTATATCATTCCATTTGAAAACTGTATACATTTAGTATTTTGTGATCATCGTCATAGATAATATATCCTGATAAATTCAACTCAAATCATCAAACACCTTCTTCTCATTCCTAGGGTGGTAATTTATTGATTAGTTATAATCATTAATAATATCAAACAATCTTATCTTGTCTATTTTCAACTCATTCTATGTGAATATACACTTTACACTTTTTCGATTGGTATGTATTTTACACTCTTTTATAATGAAATTTCATCCATATATTCAGTGAAAAATTTACCACAACTAACTCTAAATAATGAGTTGAGAGTAATTTCTCACAAAAACCGTCAATTTTAATGATCTGTAAAATATATACATGTAATTTTACCTACTAACCATGTAAAATTCATTCTTAGATGAAACACTATATATTACAAACACTTCATAAGGATAGGGTAATTTTAGCACATATGTGATGGTTAATATTCATATCAGATCCTTGATATTTTCACCATATTAATATTTGAAGAGGATGTTGGATCACATCAATGGATTCATGGTGGCAGGATTATATTATCAAAAGAAATTATTTACACCCATCAATAATATAGAGCTAGAACTTGAAAAATAGGGATCATAGTCATCACTTATGGTTCTGTTAAACATTTAGTAGACTAATTATTTGATGGATCTACCAATATACCAACTCGTTTTACTTTATGAAATAAAAAAATTAAAATTTCCACAAATAAAATTTACATTTTTTTAAAATTCTCATTCATTTTTACCTTCTCTATCGTATTTTTTATAATTACATAGTGATATTTAGGGATTTCCTTACTCCTAGAATAGATAATAATATCATATATATTTAAAGACATAAAAAATCCATAAATGTAATATATAATTCCCTTATTCATAAAATAAATGATGATAAAATGAGAATTAATAAGTGTGATGGAATTACTATATATTCATAGTTCCCAGACCATGTTCAGAATGATTTCTTGGATATTAGGTCATAATGTTTCTCAATTGATGAAATATAAAATAAATTTTGAGTCATGGAAATGTATTGAGCTCGATAAAATGGAACAAATAGGTCATCACAACATTGTAGAGGATACTTGTTCTTGAAAATGATCTTGCTCAACTCGTAATAATCAATTATTTTTTTCCATGAATTAATCATTTTATAAACAACAAGCAGGTGTACCCTATCTTGACACAGATGGATGAATGAATACCTTAACAAGGTTAACCTAGTGTTTATTAAATATTTATAACCACTAAATTGTAGATATTCTATATGGAGTTATTGAAATTGGTGTGACACTATTTATGAGTTGTACTGAAAAATCATCTTCGCGATTTAGGGGAAGATATTAAAACTTTTACTAAATGATGCCATGAAATTTATGAAAATTTTGAATATCAATGATTTTTAATTTCTCTAAAACTATCTTTTAGAAACCCCTTCTAAATTGGAATGACGGATCATAGAATGGGTGTTCCTTAAATTATAAGGACATATATATCATCACAAAACTTCATGATCATATGTTGGTATAATTATTAGAAATAAATTCCCCTCTTTTAAATTTAATGTTGTGTTTATGTATATAATTTCAATCCATGACTAATAAAACAATAAAATTAAATTGGAGGATGAATATATATATTTTAAGGAAGAAAAATAAAAAAAATAGGATTTATATACATGATATGAAATCAACTTACTATTTTGAGGTCCCATTACAAAATCTACATCTAATCATTTGGATGACATGTTGATAACCTTATAATATTATTCATATATTAATTATTGGGTACATTTAGAGTCAAATAACAGATTAATAGTTCTTTAGTTGCTTGTAACTATGAATTTAACAATTTCACTATCCCAACACTAGTATGAAATTGATATGGCATTACATTTCCCCTTTTCCCCCAGATGAATAGCCTTTCGATGTCGATCATAAACATTAACTTTTTGGTTTGGTCACTATTTTTTCTATTTCAAAAACTCAATGCATTTTAAACATTGCAGTGTTGGTGTTTCATTCTATGTAACATTATCTATATTCTCATTATTAGCTAACATCATCCCATAACATTAGTATTCCATTCCTCCATGACCCTTATTCCTATAAATATTAAATTTTCTATCCCCTAAAGAATTTTTTTACAATTACTCTTTCCACTCTTAGAAGATTAAGTAAATCTAATATTTTTATATCCATGGTTTTTAGAGCTTCCTTCGACGTCTATCTTAATTTTCCTGTCAAAGTGAAGAGATTTATGGGTAACTCTAATTTAAATTTCCTCATTGAGATGAAATTAAATTATTTCTTCATTTATTCCAATGTACCTTGCATATAAAGTTCTTCAGAAACCTGGTATTAACACACTAATGAATTGATCAACCTTATATTATGGTTAGATAAAAATTCTAGAAATATTCTTCACAATTCATCTTTAATTCCCTCATAAGAACAAAAGATTCATTATCCTTCTACATTAGCATATAGAATTACATATCTATATCTATATGAACATTAAGAGGGGTGTAATAATTTAAAAAATATATATTAAACTCATCCCAAAAAATGGATTTAATTTCATCTTGTTCCCTTTTATTGTTGATGAAATTCTATCATTTATACACTTTTCCTTTCAAAAGATAGAAAACCAAAATGAATTTTTTTTGCTCTGAAAACACCATAAAGTACAATATCATTTTAGTGGTATGATGGAATTATTCCACAATTAAATGATCTTTAAAACCATTTCAATAAGGTGGATATTTCATTTTGAATGAATCAATATAATGTTGTTACCTCAATTTCTCATTTTTATGTTCATCATGATTCAATATTTGAGAATGTTGTATGATCATACTACTGAGACATTTTCTTCCATATCCCTTACCATTTTCTAGATTATATTTTAAATCATTTAATTTTCCCTCTCACTTAGAATGAAAATGGTCCCTTTATGTTATAATCATTGACTAAAAAATACAGTGTAACGTATGAAACAATTATCATAATATGTAACTACATAATTATATATAATTAATTAGATGATATATAAATCCTGGAAAATTATATTTGTCATATGGATCATTAGTTTTAACCTAAGTAATTTATAGGTAAAATATATTTAAACACATCATGATGGATACAAATGAGTATATGAATTTCCAAATCATATACCCTAGGAGTACCAAACATAGTGTACTCAAACAACAAATGAAATTCACTAGGTGATGATCGAGTCCAGCCCAATGCGCACATTTCGATATATTAAATCCTATATACAAATAAGATAGATCCACATCCTTTAGAAGTATTTTGACATGGAATTTATTTACAAGAAAATATCTATATCATTTACTAATATTCAATTACATTTTTTATGTACAATGTATCATCATGAGACATATCCTTAGAAGAATTCATATAATTATCACTAATGTTTTCATATCATAGTTTCCAATGGTTAGATAATAATATCCTATAATACAAACTATAAATAGAAAAAAAATCATAAATATATTTTACATATATTTAGATTAATATTCATTCCATTACACAATCAATCACATAATGATCATAAAGGTATAGTTATTTTGGAATCATGGACATATTAAAAATTTTCCCATGACTGATCTATGTCATCTACCAAAATATTCTTCATAATTATCACTATTTTATACATATGTTACAAAATAAAATTCATTAAAATCTGGGGAATGTAATGAAAAGAAACATTGAGTTCATATTCTTATTAAATGTAATCAAGTGAGACATTAACCAACCAATAAAATATGGGTAAGTAAATATGAGAATAACATTTGAAAATTGTTCCATTCATATCATATATCATAAACAAAAGTCAAAAAATAGATTATGGATGTTCATAATACATGAATCATAATAATATCAAACGACACCACACATGAGATAATAAAATTTGAATAATACATATATTTTTTGCATACACATAATAATATAAAATCACTTTTTTTGTTTATGGTTCATTTCCAGGACAGTCGTAATTGAATGTGTTTACCTCCAAACAATCATAAGAAACATGGTTCTCTCCCAATAAATTCATAGTGGGAAACCACCCATACTAAATTAGATTCTCTTCATATTCATGTACTATTTTTTTCATTTGATATCAATCATTACCCAATGAATTTGATGGAGATATATCTCCCAACATCTATTGAATGAAAATAGTAAAAATGTGTTCCAAAAATTCATAAAACATTCATCATATTATAAAAAAAGAAATTAAATGGGTATCATTGACATGTCGCTATAACATTAAATATGTAAATGAAACATTTATCTTAATTATTTCATCATTTCATTATAGCATAACTCGGGGAAAATGAAGCATGTATCATAAACAACTCATCACGGTATAACCTGTTGATGAGAAATAGGTTTCCTGAAAATCATCTCATTATGAATCACACAATTTAAATTCAGAATAACAATGGTATCCAAGAATCATCACATCAGTATGGAAATATTGAAATTAATGGATGTAATATTATATTTAAAAAATTTGAATGAATAATCACATGGAACTTTTCTTGATGAACATAACCATTTTTTTAGGATTAAAATTTTTAAAAATAAAACTTCAATTTATATTGTGAAAAATATATTCTTTTGAAATAACTATGAAATATTATAAATTAATAATCAAATCAAATAATTTCAATTACCTTCTGATATTTTCTTTCATTTTGTACACATTAATACAATGATTTCAATTTTTTTGGTAAAATGAAAATTGATATAGGTTTAAAAAAAATTCCACTAAAGAAGTTTTTTTATAGTAAGAAACGATATAATATTATTTAACAAACCATTTAGATGATAATTAAAAAAATTAATTTTTTTTAGAATATATTGTTTTGGAGAAATTAAACTTATTCAGTGGATGTGGGACATTAAATTTTATTTTCCATTGAATTTTTGGTATTTTGATGTTAATATCAAATTTTTTATGAATTTTGTAAATTTCTACATATCTTATCGAAAAATATTTTTCGTCTCATATACATATAAATAATGATTATCCACTTAATTTATATTAAATTATAATTAAATAAATATTATATCATTTAATCCAAATACGGTCATTATTATCAATTTCATGTTTAAATTGGATATAAAAATTTGTTATCTATTGAACATTTTTACGTTAAAAACACGTTTCCTCAATCTGTTTAAATGATTAATTTTTCAATTATATATATTTATTTTTGCTAATTTAATATTAAAAAAGAAATTTTTTTTATTATTAACAAAAATTTGATCTAATAGGATCAAAATTATTTTTCCTATAAATAGTAACATTAGTATTTTATTTACAATGATTAAAGGAAAATTTCTTTATGAAATTAAAAAATCGTATAAAATTATACTACCCTAAAACATGTCCTAGTCTTATTAGATGAGTAATTTTTATCCAAGATAATACTTGGGCCAAAATTTTGGCATTTGGAAGCCACATTGAAGTGATTATGACATGAATTACATTTTATTTAAAGTAAAAAAAGGTGTCATAATCTTGTCTCTTATTAATAAACATATTTTAATATGGGGATATGTAAATTATATCTTCGACTATAAATATTCTGTAGAAATAGCGAAATATTTCCTAAATCATTATTATTTATTTTATTTTTAGAAAATAAATTACTACATTTAATTTGTACAAAATAATGATGCAATAATAGATTTATTAAATGAAGAATCAACTAAATGCTATTAAAAATATTAAAATAAATATAAATTGATATCTATAATTCCATCCACATATTTTTGGTATCAAATAGGGGTGATATAGATTATTTAGATATGTTTTATTGAAGGTATCATGTTATTATGATTTTTTAAAAATAAACATAACTAATAGTATATAAATTGACATAAATCATATTTTAAATTTTAAAATATTTGATAAAATGAATTAAAATTTATAAAAACACAAAATTCATCAAAATAATTTTTTCAAGTCTCCAAATGACATTAATAACCCATTAACTAATCGTTGGACATGTTATGGTAATTATTTTAACTCTCAACTATTAAATTACTTAATAAAAATGTATGATTTAAAATGAAAAAAATTAAAGATAAATATTAAAAAATATAAAAAACAAGTCTAATTTTTTTTGGTGGTTGAATTTATACCCATAATAATCTTATATTAATACTAAATCATTCTTTACAATTTTGTAAATGAAAATAAATTTATATTAATTTAATAATTTTTTTAATTCCATGATTGACCCACCCCACTCCTATTATTGGAACTATTATTATATATTCCATACACATAAAAAATGTTTTATTTCGACCATGATTAACCAAGAACCCTTAAAATATTTCCTCTTCACATTAGTGAATGCTTAGTTTTGGAATAACACATATATTAGAGGCGTTATGGTGTTATTAAATTTGATCATCAGAATTAATGGTAATGTATCTATTTAAGTGTTTCTATTTTATATATTATTCAAAAACATCAAATATTATACACCCAATATGGGAAAATAATTACTATATAATAAATATACTGTTATAATATTATGTCAATATCTTCAACTAAATCCATCTCGACTTCCATCTAGTGGGAAATAAACCAATCATACATGTGTATATGTGAACTATCACCTCCACGAACTGATATATTTATTTTCAATAATTTTATATCATGATTTGTTATAATTATGAAGTGAATTTTAATATGTGATACTAATTACAAATTACTAATTTAAATGTATTATTATTTTCAGTATTTTCATACATACCTGGTACATAGAAATGTTATCATCATTCCTTCGTACATGTAAACTATTACTTTAATGAAAATATGTCCTTCATATTATTCACTACATCACTTGAATGATATATAATTATATTTAAATGATTAATATGATATTAATGATTATAGGATCATTATGTAGAGTTATATTAATAATTATATTACTTCTAAAATGATCAATAAAAAATGAAAATGTTACTCATGTGTACGTATGCCCTACCGTCTCTATCATTATAATATCATTCATTCTTCCTAACCATAATTAATGGTATTATTTAAATGTATAATTAATATATAAATTTTATTATTAAATTATTTAAATCTATTTTTAGATGATGTACTTAGAACCACACGGTCTATTTGCATCATATGAAGGTTATTTTCTACTCATGTACCGATTATTGACAAACCATCTGACCTGATCAAATATAATTATATAACTTTTATAGCATCAAAGTATGTGATACAACTGTTATAATAAACATGAAATAAGTTCTTAATAAATAAAAAATTAGCCAATTTTTATTAATAAGGTATTTACATATTTTAAATGATGTGTGAGACTCAAGGTATGAGATTTTGTCCCAATCACCTTTCGTTGAGAATGATCATGATGATACACACCTTTATTCATTTCTAAATTATATATAAAGTATCATTTACATTATCTCTATATATTATTTATATAATAATTTTATTTTAATTTTTTGAAAAAAAACATTAATGTGGATTATAATTTAAATTTTCTAAATGTTAAGGGACTCTAACTAACACATCATTTTAAATATTTTTATGTATTTTTCCTCTAAATATTTTTCATTAATTTACTCATTTCCAAAATGATTTTATGAATTTACTTATACGGCCATGAATTTTTTATAATGTTCATTCCATTCAAAAGTTTATATAGGTAAGTAACAAATTGATTAAAAGGTATTCTTTTTAAATGTTTAACTCTGTTTTAAAATTTTAATGATTAATTCAATAACTTGGATTGTATTTTTACATATATTTTATGAGTTCAATTTCGATAATTATTGTTTTAATTATGTGTTATAGATTACATTACATGATTAAAATTTTATTTTAATATAATTTTATTTTCATTTATGAGTATTCATATTGTATAGATGTAATGTGATAAGAAGTGGAAATGTTATTTTTTTCCACTATGCATGATTTATGTTTTGTGACTATGTTTCAGTTCTTTATAATTTATTATGTATAAGAGTTAATTAATTTTAAACTACTTTTGGTTGATCCAATGATAACTATCCCATGGATTAAGAAATGAGACAAAGTTAATATATTGAGATTCTCTATAGTGATTTATGAAATATACTATGATGGGTAATCCAAATATAACCAGGAATGTTACTCCCTATAATGGTATGAAATCTACAATGTCTGTATGATATACACAATAAGTTACTCTTACAATTTATTATTTCAAATACATATTTTAGTAATATTTTAATTTCACAAGTAATTTTAAATGAATTTTGTTTAATGGGTGTAGTGTCTGATTTTTTGGAAATATTTTCATGAGTTTATAATATTCATAGAATAATATTTTTATTTATTTTTCGTATATCACATAATGATCTTTTTATCCTTATATACTAATTTTGAAATTTATTCAATAATATATAAGGATTTGTAATTTAACGTATGGTGTTATGATCAATTTTAAAAATATTTTTATCATGGAAAAGAAGTCATTTTTTATTTAAATGTGTTTTTCGTAATGAAATTCATAATGAGAATAAGTGACCACTTTGTAATAATTTAATTGTTATGTAATTTTTTTTACTAATTCTATAAAACAAAAATCCCGAAAAGGTCCCAAAATTTAATTACTGATGTAACTCAAGATTATGTAATGTTTAAGTCTTTGGAATTATATTCGAGTTTGGGAAGTAGTTAACACAATTCCAAATCTTTCTACACCTGTAGAAATGATGCATGGAAGGTGAATTCTTTCTAGATTTATTCTCATTCACATTGATAGATTATTTCATCACATAATGTAAAAAAATTAAGACATTTAATAACCTACCCTAATATACAAAAAAAATTCATTATACCCCATCACACGATTTACTCAATGTTTATTTATGTAGTTAGAGAATAAAGGAAATATCATCGTATCCACTTCATCATTTTTATTTTTTTTCCAAAGTACATCATATTTACATTATTTTCAAATCCATTATATTGATTAATAACTCAATCTGATAATTGAACCTTGATTGAAAAACACACAATCTCTATGTATCTACTAGTGTCTCTTATGGCCAATACCTTTCTGAGACATGGATTTAATCCACTAGAGATCCAATCAGCCGTAATTCTAGTTGAGATGATAATACCATAAGCATACCTCAAATGTCTTTTTAATGTATCCAGATAGGTACCAATTGATTCATAATAATTTTTATTTACATAAAACAACTCTTTCTCCAAACATGTTCAAAGAATAATAACAGTGAACTTGTTGAAAAATACATTCATGAATATGTCTCAACACATGGTTTAATTTCATAATGTTTCTTCGTATTATTGATTAGAGCACACCAGTTGTCCGCTTATCCTTTTAAGTGATTAAATTTTGAACGAAATTATAATGTTCCAAGAACTTGTGAATTATGAATATATTTTTAGTGCTACTGATCCTTTTTTCAACAATGTATTGATCAAAATAACCCCTAAATGAGTGTGTGAATTCCCTCATAATGGACTAAATAAAATATTTTCTCTTCCATTTAAAATTATGAAGTCCCAAATGATTCATATGTTGGGAAATATGTGTTATCAAGACATCGGGATTATTTATTCCAAATGTAATAGTATTTTGATGGTCAAGGGAAAATCATTTCATTTCTTGTCTCAATCATTATTGTTGTTGTTTCTTTGGGTTCTATCAATTGGATAAAACAAAAAATCATAATGTATGAAACATAAATCATAGAGTGGAACCACATAATTATGAAATAATACTAATTTGATGTCTAAATTATGAAATTCTACTTATTCTATAATGCCATAGGTCTATCCAAGGATATTCATAGGAAGCTTACATTTGAATCCATCATGAAGGTCATAGGGATTTTTTGAATTTCCCATTCATATCTATAGGGAGTGTTAATCAAGGTGTGCATCATGGACCATTGAACTTCACCATTTACCGATCAAACCTAGTATAATATGGTTTTTTGGAGATGTTACCCATATTTACATATATTCTTGAGACACAACCACTTGTAATTTTTATGTGGGGTTTTATATATAGGAAATTTCAAACTCAATATTTTAAAAAATTCTAGAATATTATCCTCTATTTTTCATCATCCATGGACTTATACATAGACATGAGCTTAGGGTCAACACTATGTTTTTTTCATACTAGTTTCAAAAGGATAAATAAAAAATTGAACTGATACAAACTATAGAAACCATATATTAATATATACTAAAATTAAATCATTTTTGTATAGTACAAAATAAATTACACAAACAGATTCCTAAATACCATATAGTTTTATTTCCTATGAAAACATGGATAAATAAACAATGGTATATATGTGAGCTATATTATCTCTTACTAAGTTATACATTACGAGAAACCATAATAGAAACATCATGCATAGAACATGTCTTTATAACCAGGGGAATGGAATCATATAAAGGGGTGAGATTAGATGCTATGTAAATGTAAACAAAGGTTCTTTATAAGCATAATAATGAGCATAATAGAAAGATAACTTTTTCATAACATTGTAATTTCATTCCATGCAGATCAACGCTTAGAAATATGAATCATGAGTTAATATATATGCAGATAAAAGGATATGAATGATAATGGAATCAGGAGATCAATCCTTGAAATAAAAACCAAAAAATACAACATGGAATAATGGATGAAACATAAAAATATAAAAAATCTTACATAGTCCTCATGGCTTATTTAATATTCCGTAATAGTAGTAAGGGTTCACTCCCTACACCATTGTGATATGCATGGATTAATCTAATGATTATGTTAGTAGAATTGGTTCACTCCCAAGAACACATTATTGAATTATGTATTCTACTAAAATGAGTTCTCTCTATATTCCATTCATTTCAATCTCATGAGATATAAATATTTATCAAACGAATTATACAAGGATATCGGTCCCACCAATATAATAATTATACCACACATATGTTTGCTAATAGATCATAATGAATCATAATATCATAACCCATTAAATTAAATAGTTTTTATAAAAATGTAATCATATAATAACATATTTAAAACTGAATGGTTTTATAATAATATCATCAAAAAAATAATTACAAAATTTTTTATCTTTTTTATGAATATATCCCTGTATATAAAATTTAGTTTCCTTATATCATGCCAATAAAAAATTAAACCATTCTGAAAATTAATATGAATGAAAAATATGGATACTTTTTTAATAAATAAATAATCAACACAAATGGATTAAATATCAGATTGATAATATTTTGTAAATATATACTAATAACATTTCGGGATGAAAATATACATTTATTTTTTGAAAAACTATTTCTAAAATAGAACACATTTATAAAAATATTTTCTTTTTAAATAACCTTAAAAACATATAATAGAATATTTAAAAAAAATTATATAATTCATAGAACCATTTCCCCTCTAAAATATCTTAATATATAATTTTATAATCATTTTTTAAAACATGTTTTGAACAATTATATTTTAATTAGAACTGATTTCCAAATGAAGAGAGAATTAAAGAAGTATTTTATTTAAAAAAACTTATTAATTATATTATGTAGAAAATATTGAAAAATCATAATAATAAATTAGTATATCTTAAATAATAATAAGATAAGAAATTTGAAATGATTTTTTCAGTGATTAATTAAAATATTTCATCATTGGAAGTATAATAGTTGTCAATCATGATAAACAACGAGGCTGTTGATGTGAACTCTCGCCACAATGGAATCATTGAATAAAATACCCCTTGTATGAAAATGAAATTACACGTAGCTTATAATATGAATAATTAATTATATTCATGATCTAACTTATAAAATTTTCATATATACAACTTATAATTGAATATAAGTGAATAAAAAAACAATTCTTTCTGACAGCAAATTGAGTAAAAGATACATTAATAATTTGGTATCTTTTTAAATGTAAAACCCCTTGAAATAGAGGATATAATATGGTATGAATATATCCATAATATTAAGTATAATAATCATATGAAATATTCATGGGTATTATATAAGCTATAGAAATGAAAAAAGTCATTAATAAGGCATAAGTCTCACATAAATAAACATGAGATTGGAATTCCCCTTACATTATATCTTGACTCTCTTATAAAAAGTCCTATGCTCTTGTATAATAAATAATGGGTTACTAGAGATTTATAAAATAAACATACTGATTTATATAACTACATTAATGATTAAATTGGACTGTTTATAACTTGATTATTATCAATTACATGTTAATGTTACATTTTTTGTAACAACCACTTTGTTTTTCACATGTTTTTTTGTTTGTTATATATTTTGTCCTCATACTTATATCCTGATATAAAAAATGAAAAAATGATATAAGTATAAAATATATTCATTATATATCTATTTATAAAAATATATAAAATATATAAATGGATAATGATATACACTATTCATAGTGATAGTAGGCCATACATTCACATGAACGCGATTTCAATTTCATGTCATATTAAATGAAATAATGTAGGTTAAATATTTATATATATATATATATAAAATCATTAAATTATAATTATAATTTCATATATATAATAAACATTCACTAAAACCATCCATAATACATTCTGTGTAATGTGTGAATGAATCACATCGTACGAGGAGGAGGTAGTCCACACATCAAGAACCAAATATATCTTATTTAAAGAAAATGGAAATCTTGAAGGAATGTGATGTATAGTAA
Organism: Viscum album; assembly: GCA_963277665.1. NCBI lineage: Eukaryota > Viridiplantae > Streptophyta > Magnoliopsida > Santalales > Viscaceae > Viscum > Viscum album. The sequence goes on from OY728151.1 coordinate 1,961,183,986, forward strand.
TTAAATAATAATAAATAAATTTTAAATATCATATATATTCTAGAAAATTATACATTCCATAATTTTTTCAACATTAGATGGTGGTAATGCAAGAACGAGAAACATTAGTTCCTGAGGCGTTAGTCCGTAATACACACGAATGATTATTGTGTATCCCATTTGATGAAAGTGTGTGTGACTGTTGAAAAAACACATAATATATAAACATATAAGCAATTTCATTATAATTTCGTAATTATATAATCATTTAATAATCATAATTTTTGGGTTAGTGAATGAAAATAAAACAAAATATATTTTTGAAGAATGATACCTCTCCTTGGAGAAAGTATTTCTGATTTTAACCAAACGTCTTCCATTGAGGGATTTCTTCCAAATGGGGAAAAATAATATAATTAGAAGTTATTCTTTATTATATTTTTTTAGGTTATTAACGAGAAAATGGGATTTATATTTTTGAATAAGTGAAGGGGGTGGTGGTGACTTCCCTTTTATAATGGATGAGGAGTTCTAGTTTTTAAATACAAAAAAGAAAACGCTCTTGAGATGCATATCGTACATCGTGTGTCTATAATAATTTTAAATGTTTGAGAAAATAGGAAACATGGTATATATATTTACATAAAATATAATTTTGAAATGTTCCAATAATATTTTTCCATTTTAAATTTACGTTTAATCATTAGTAAATATGTTTTTACCTTAGTCTCTATAAATAATTTTACTTTTGTTGAATAAATATTTTTGTCAAATACAAATTATAAATTATTATAAATTATAAATTGTTATTATTTAAAAAATAGATTTAATTTTCACAAAAATATATCATAGAAATGGAAGAAATTAATTTGAAATCAATCCTACATACGTGTTGCGACAACATGTTCTTTAATAAAAAATTGTTAAATGTTTGAAATGTATTTATATCCAATTTCAATTTGAAATTCATTTCAATGACCAAAATTATATTTATTTTTGTAAAATTAATATAATTAAATATTAAATCTAAATAATTATATAAATATACAATATAAATAAATTCGTATAAAAAGCCGATTTGATTTAAAATTTGGTGTTATTCACTATTGATCTAAAAATAACTTTTCTTTAAAAAAATACCCAAAATTAAGCATAACATTATATTAAAATTTTGAATTTAAAATTAATTTTTATTTTATAAATTTATGTTTCTAAAAATGTCTATAATTAGTTTTAATTTTATTAATAGAAATACAGAAAAATAAGTTCATATAAGGAAATAGTATTTTCAAATATATAAATACAGCAATAAAACAACTATATTCTTCAGTATCAATATGTTTTAATTATATAATTATAATATAAATAATATTTATAAATTTTTTATTACAATTCGTATTAATATTTTTAAAATCAATGTTAAATATATCTTTTTAAAATAATCACAAAAATAATATGATGTTTTTTTGAAACTCAGTGGTCTCTGTAAGATAATACATGTTGGTGTTGCCAATATAACAAAAATGGCATGTGTATAGTATAATTAATGAATTATGTGGTGTTCAATGAAAAAAATACCTCAAATTAATATAATTTACTTGAAAAAATGCTTCATAAAAACTAACGGACTTATATGTGCCACCCTTATTTTGTGTCCGATGGATTTACCCATAACTTCCATTTTATCCATATATTTTAGGTCCCAATAAAATTCACCCAAAAACATAAATAATGTTCATTAGAGATAAAGAAAATTTGTATAGAAATTCTTTAATAAGCCATATGATTTATTAATAAAAGATAATATTTACATAAAACCCAACTAGAGAAATGTTTAGACCGTAATAACCTTTAATATAAAAACAAAAATAAATTAATATATCATCTATGGTTTAAATTGTACTTTCAAATTGAGCATTTGTGACAGCATGATACATAATGCTAAAACTCAACCATATATCATGAATTTTCTAACTAATTTTTTAAAATGTTGTGGTAATACTCTAACCAAGATAAAAAATAACCGAATGTTGTACTCTATGAAACCATAACATTTCATTAATGTATATCATAAAAATATTGTCCAAATATAAATATTCTTTGATAGTGATGCAATGTTTTGACATTATAATATGGTCAAACATAACTCAAATTTCATTATTCCCATTATATTTTTTCTTAAGTCAAATTAAAAAACCTAGGGTGATGTTTTATCATTACCATTATTGTATGGGTAATAGATATAACATCTCATAAAACTTATTTCTAGCATCATTAACATTTTTACATACCAAGAACCAAGATAGAAAATCAACAATATATCTATTCATGACATCCAAACCAATACAATCATTCAAATCTATATATGTCATCACACATTCATACTGAATTGACAATGAATAGAAATTATATTCCCCTACAAACAGCTTATAATAATCAAGTGTGGATAGAACATAAAAATGTTTATAATACTCATTATTCCATCATGATCAATGTTAATGATATGAACATTTATAAAATTATTTTTCACTAATACACATTTCTTTCATTTAAATTTAATATTTACTTAGATATATGGTTTAACATTAAATATGCATAGATATGATCTATCTGATTCGTATATGATTTCTATATCCATCCATTTCAAATCAAAAAACATTTTGTATTTTTTGATCATCATCATAGATAAGCTAGCATTCTCTATTCAACTCAAATCATCAAACACCTTCTTCTCTTTCCTAGGGTGGTAATGTATTGATCATTCATATTAATTAATCATATCAAACAATATTATCTTGATTAATTTAAATTCATTCAATGTCAATATATACGTTACTCTTTTTTTGATTGGTATGTATTTTACAGTTTTTATGATGATATTTCATCGTTACATTCAATGAAAAAATTACCATAACTAACTCTAAATAATGAGTTTGGAGTAATTTTTCTCAAGAACCTTTTTCATGATCCATAAAATATATCCATGTAATTTTACCTAATAACCTAGTAAAATTCAATCATATATGCATCACTATTGATTACAAACACTTCACCAGGATAGGGTAATGTTAGTACATATGTGATGGATAATATTAATATCAGTTCCTTGATATTTTCATCGTATTAATATATGAAGAGGAAGTTGGATTGCATCAATTGATACATGGTGGTGGGATTACATTATCATGGGAAGTTATTTACACATATCAATAATATCGATATAGACATAGAAAAATGTGGATCATAGTCATCACTGTTGGTTTGGTTCAACATTTAGTAGCCTAATTATTTCATGGAACTACCAATATACTAACTCTCTATATTTTATGAATCAAAAATAAATTTCCACAAATAAAATTTACAATTTTTTTAATTTTTCATTCATCTTCTCCATCCCTATCATATTTTGTATAATTCCATATTGATATTTAGGGATTTCTATAATCATAGAATAGAAAATAATATCGTATATAATGACAAAAAAAATCGATCAATGTAATATCTAATGACCTTATTCATAAAATACATGATGATAAAATTTGAATTAATAAGTTTGATGGAATTACTATATATTAATATTTCCAAGACCATGTTCAGAATGCTTTCCTGGATATTAAATCTTAATGTATGTCAATTGATGAAATATAGAATGATTTTTTGGTCATGGAAATGTATTGATCTCTATCAAATAGAACAAATAGTTCATCACAACATGGTATAGGATACTTGTTCTTGACAATGTTCTTGCTCAATTCTTAATAATCAATGAATGTATTCATGAATAAATCAATATATAAACAATGAGAAGGTGTACACTATTGTGACACACATTGATGACTGAATACCATATCATGTTTTAACTTGTGCTTATTATTTAATTATAACCACTAAATTGGGGATATTCTATATAGAGTAATTGAAATTACTAGGACACTATGTATGAGTTGTACTGAAAAATCATCTTCGCGATTTAGGGGAAGAAAATGAAACTTTTACTAAATGATGCCATCAAACTTATAAATTTTTTTAATATCATTGATTTTGAATTTCTCAAAAACTATCTTAGAAAAACCACTTCTAAATATGAATGAAGTATCATAGAACGGGTGGCCTCTAAATTAGAAGGTCATATATATGGTCACAATAATTGATGATCATATCTTGATATATATTATTATAAATAAATTCCCATCCTTTCAATTTAATGTTTTATTTATGTATATAATTTCAATCATTGATTAATAAAACAATTAAATTCATTTAAACGATGAATATATATAATTTAAGGGAGAAAATTAAAACAAACCGAAATAGAATAGGATTAATATACATGATATGCAATCAACATAATATTTCGAGGTCCCGTTACTAAATCTACATCTAATCATTTGGGTGACATGTTGATAACCTTATAAAATTATTCATATATTAATTAATGTGTACATTTAGATTCAAGTAACATATTAATAGTTTTTTAGTTTTTGGTAACTATAAATTTTACAATGTCACTATCCCAACACTTGAATTAAATTGATAACACATGAGATTTCCCCTAGTCCCCAACTGAATAGGATGTCGATGTCGATCATCATTATTAACATTCAGGTTTGGTTACTGATTTTTATATTTCACAAACTCAATGAATTTTAAACATTGTAGTGTTGGTGTTTCATTCTATATAATATTATCTATATTATCATTATTAGCTAGCATCATCCCATCACATTAGTATTTAATTCCTCTATGACCCTTATTCACACAAATATTAAATTTACTACCCCCTTAAAGAAAAATTTTACCATGTTTCTATCCACTCTTAGATGATTATGGAAATCTAATATTCTTATATCCATAGTTTTCAGAGTTTCCATTAAAATATATATTAATTTTCCTTTCAAACCCAAGAGATTGATGGGAAACTCTAATTTCCATTTCCACATTATGATGAAATTAAATTATTTCATCATTTGTACTGATGCCCCTTTCATATAAAGTTCTTAAAAACCTGGTTTTAACACACTAATAAATCGATCAACCTTACATTATGGTCAGATAAAAATACAGAAATGTACCTCAAATGTCTTTTGTAATTCCCTCATAAAAATCAAAAGATTTATTATCCTTCTACATTATCATATAAAATTACATATCTATTTTTATATGAATATTACGAGGGGTGTAATAATTGAAAATGCATATATTAAACTCATCCCACTACAAGGATTTAATTTCATCATGTTCCCTTTTATTGTTGAGGAAATTCTACCATTTATACAATTTTTCTTACAAATGATGGAAAACCAAATGTCTTTTTTATGTTGTGAAAACAAGAGAATGTAAAATATCATTTCAATCGTATGAAGGCATTATTTCACAATTAAATGATCTTTAAACCCATTTTATGAATGTGTATGTTTCCTCTTAAATGAATCAATAGAATGTTGTTCCCTCCATTTATCATTTTTTATGTTCATTATGATTCATTATTTGAGAATTTTTTATGAGCATTCTAATGGGATTTTTTCTTCCATATCTGTTAACATTTTTGGGCTTATAATTTAAATCATATAATATTCCATCTCACATAGAATTAACATAGTCCCATTATGTTACAATAATTGACTAAACAATAAATTGTAGCATATGAAACAATTATCATAATGTGTAACTACATAATTATATAAAATGAATTAGAGGATATATAAATCTGGGAAATATATATTTAACATATGAAACATTAGTTTTAACATAGAAAATTTATAGGTAAATAAATTTATATACATCATGATGGATTCAAAAGAGTATATTAATTTCCAAATAATATAACCTAGGAGTGCCAAACATAGTGTGCAGAAACAACCAATTACATTCACTGAGTGAAGATCGAGTCCACCCTAATGCACCCATTTCAATGTTATTAAGCCTATATACAACTACGATAAATCCACATCCTTTTGAAGTATTTTGACATGGAATTTATTTACAAGAAAACAATGATATTATTTACTAATATTCCATTACTTTTTTATATACACTTTCTCATATTTTGATAGATCCTTAGACATATCCATATATTTACCACTAATGTATTCAAATCATAGTTTCTAATGGTTAGATAATAATATCCCCTAATACCAACTATAAATAGAAAAAAAAATTCATAAATATATTTTACATATATTTAGATTAATATTCATTACATTACACAATCACTCACCTAATGATCATAATGGTATGGTTCCTTTTGAATCATATAAATTGAAAAAATTTGTTTATTCGTGATCTATGTCATCTCCCACAATATTTTTCATAATTATCACTATTTTATACACATATTACAAAAAAAAATCAACAAAATATAGGGAATGTAATTATAAGAAAGGTTGAGTTTATATTCTTAGTAATAGTAATCATGTGAGACATTAAACAATCAATATAATAAGGGTATGTCAACATGATAATAATATTTAGAAACTGTACTAAACGTATCATAGATCATAAACAAAAGACCCAAAATAAATTATGTATGTTTATTATACATGAATCATAATAATATCAAATGATGTGAAACATGAGATAATAATATTTGAATAATATATATATATATTTGGTATACACATAATAATAGAAAATCATTTCTTTAGGTGTTTATGGATCATTTCGAGGACTATCCTAATTGAATTTGTTCACCCCCAAACCATCATAAGAAACAGGGTTCTCTCCCAATAAATTCATAGTGGGAAACAACCTGTACTAAATTATATTATCTCTATATATAAGTACTATTTTTCTCATTTGATATCAATATTTACCCAACTCATTGGATGGAGATATATCTCCCATCATCTACGAAATAAAAATGGTACAAATGTTTTCCACGAAATATAAATCATTCATCATATTATAAAAAATAAATTAAGTGGGTATCATTATCATGTCACCATAACATTAAATATGTAAATGATACATTTATCATAATCATTTCATCATTTAATTACAACATAACATGGGGAAAATTAAGCAAGTATCGTAAACAACTCATCACGATATAACATGTTGATGAGAAATATGATTCTAAAAAATCATCCAATTGTGAATAAAACCATTTAAATAAAGAATAATAATTGTATCCATGATTCATCACATCAGTATGGAAAGATTAAAATCAATTAATGTAAGATTATATTGAAAAATATTGAATGATTAATCACGTTGAACTTTTCTTGATGAAAATAACCATTATTTTTGAATTACTATTTTTAAAATTAAAACATCATTTTATATTTTGAAAATAATGTTCTTTTAAAATAACTATGAATTATTATAAATTAATAATAAAATAACATAATTTCTATAACCTTGTAAAATTTTCCTTCATTATGTGCAGATTAAGAAAATTATTTCTTTTTTTGTTAAAATTAAAATGGACAAAGGATTTTAAAATAGTTCCACTAAAGAAATTTTTTTAATGTAAGAAATGATATAATTTTATTTACGAATCCATTTGGTCTGTAATTAAAAAATAATAATTTATTTGAATATATTGTTTTGCAGAAAAAGGGTTTTAAACTGAAGGGTGAAATGAATATTTTTTTCGAAAAACATATTTTATGTTATTTCCATATAAAGAGAAGAAAATGAATTAAAAACATCTATTTAATAACAATAAGGATATTATAGTTAAATAAATTGTTTTTTTGTAAATATATCATAACATTTTATTTTGGTAATTATAGTCATGTATAATTCTCATAAATGATGAGATTGTTTAGACAAAACAAATAACTTTTTCGATATAAAGTATTAGTTTTAAATTAAACACAAAATATAGTGTCATAAAATATTTTCATGAAAATTAATGTAAAATAATATATAATTGTATATATATAATTAATAAAGATAGGATAAAAATATAACCAATATATCAATAAAGGAAAATTGAGAAAAAAATCCATAACCTTAAATCCTAACATTATTCGTACAAAATAAAAAATCATATAAAATAAATGAAAATATATTTTACTTACATTATATTATCATACATATATATTGGAATATATTATCAAATATATTATTTACTAATGTTATTTTATTTCCCAATTATTAATAAATCCTTGTTAAATTAAGGTTCATGTTAATAACTACTTTGTTTTTTTGTATGTTTTGATAATTACTTTTATGATTTCCATATATATAGATCATGGTTCCATAATTTAGGGAATTTTACCCATGATATAAATAACTTATATATTTATTATATATTTATTCATAGTAATCAAACAAAATTATACATAGAAAATGAAATATATCTTTTATGGAGACTGTATTCCATATATACACATGAACATTGTTTGCATTTTTTTGAAGGACTGAAATATATAAAGGTAAATATTATATTAAAATTCATTGGTAATATTAATGTAAAGTATAAAACATTTATTAATTAAGTAAAACCCTATTAAATTCTATGTAAATCATAAAGGAATGAAATTGCTTCACATGATGGTAGTCATCCCTAAAAACAAGTGATGTTATTGTATTATTAGAGTATAGAATTAAAGGAGATATATGTGATATAATTATTAAATAAATATAATAATAGCATATATATAATATATAATAATTTATTAGATCATTATATCCAATAGAGAGAGGTGGTGATGGAAAATCATAATAATTGTCTGTGAGACGATACTACACAATTAACATGAATGATGATATAATGTTACATTTGATAGAAGTTGAGATGGTTTTATGTATTCACCATATCAAGAAAAAAACACCAGATATGTAATAAAAAAGTGGTTATTATATTATCATGGTTTAGTAATAATTTAATGTTTTTGAGGGGAAAATAAAAAAAATTATCATTGTTGTACTTTACCTATTCTTCAAGTAGCCTCCATTAGTTTGCACCAAAAGCATTACTATGATATATTTCATACCAAAAGAGTATTATAACATGATTTTAAGAAATTAATAAATATATTTTGTGAATACATGGACATAAAAATGGTCTTGGAAGAGTAAAGATGATTTGGGAATGGGCGGCCTTTTATTAGTGAGGTTAGTGTCCCACATTTATTTTTTGCAAGGAAAAAAGGTGTACGCACGTTTTTTAAAATTGAAAATTGATTAAAAATTTTAAACTAACACAAATTATAAAATAATGTATTAATATGGTCATATAATGGTTCTTGAAGATGACCTGACAAATTTTTAACCAATATATTTTTAGTTTAACCCTGGATAAACCTATTTTTACCTCAACCAAATTAAAAACTTTTTATTTAATTTATTATTCATTACAGTCAAAATATATGTTCAAAGTATATGATAATATAAATCATAATGGTTCAAAATATGTAATTAATTTTCTCAAAAAATATTCATAGTAGGTGAAAAATGAAATTGAAAATTAAGTGTGCAGACATGATGAGAAATTAATTTTCGAATGGGAAAATGATAGAAATATTAAATTGTATTTATATAAAAAATTCATTATGAATGAAATTATAATGGCATGAATATTAGTAATTAAAATATAAATTAACTAATTTTACTTTTACAATAATTTTTAAACTAATTTGAGCCTTATAATTTCATTCTTGGAAACCCCATTTTTATTTAGAACCCATTATTTTTTATTATCCATAGATAAAAAATAGTTTTAGAAGAATCCAAAAATTCTCTCTAATCTAATTTTGACATGCTGCATACAAAAATTATTTTTATATTAAAATATTAATTTCCTAAAATTGTGAAAGTGTTATTTTATTATTGTTCACAAAATTATTTTTTTCAAAAAATATCATTTTTAAAACATACATTGTTTTTACTAAAAATATGATTTAATTATATCCAACAATTTTACATAATATTTAAATTGAAATTACTCCAATTAATTAAACATATATAAATGCATAATAAATAATGATCTTGGTTATATAATAACATTAATTGTTTCTTGCAGGTTATTATATCTCTGTGTTTTATATAACAGAATCTATCTATGAAATTTTAATTTATTGGAAAAACATATTTTATAAAATATTAGTGTATTATAGTTTAATCAAAAATTTATATAGAATACATGAAAACTATATTATTATAACTATTCCTATATAAATATATTACCTAGATACTTTGTACATAATTTGACAATAAAATTTGTTTCTTTTGAAATTTAGAAAAATAAGAATAAATATATTCTATGAATACTAGTATCCAATCTACTCGGTATACTAGAAAAATATGCTTATGAATGATCCAATTAAATAAAGAAAGTATCTAATAAAGAAATAAATTATATCTCTATACATAAAATTACAATTCCCCCATGTTTTGATGAGATACAATATAATATAGGCGACAAATAGAATAAAGATTAACTTCCCATTTCTAACTGATTCTGGTTCTAACCTAGTCCCATAATCGATCATTGAACTATGAATCCAGATAACCTGAATAATCACAAGAACATTCCTTTATCAAAGACATATAAACAAAAATAGTGTATCATTAAGGCCCTAATTACCAAGAATACCCAAATAAGGTAATATTAAACATCAACATGCCATCACCAAAGCACCACATACTAATACTGGCAATTACAATGTGCAGGTACTATAGATATAGATAAAAAATTTAAAATAATATAAATGTTATAAAATATTTCAAAAAAACTTTTCATGGGATCTGTGAGGACATTCTATTATGGAAATATTTTTTTCGATCCCTAGTTACATGAACATGAAAACCCATACCTACATATGCTAGTTTCATGGTGGGTAAGGGACATTGTGATTGATGTGGATAAAATATAATAGACCTGAGTTTTTATATATAGAGATGAGTAACAAATTCCTACCATAATGATGTTTTCTCGTACATAGTAATAATCACAATAGTATCACATAAACCACCTAAAATATTTTTTCATCCAATTTCATACATCGAACAATATCGAAGATAACACTTTTGGGAATTCATCCATCAAATTAATAATTAAAATATTACACATTAGAAACAAAATCCAATTATCATTTCGAATTTCCATAAAAAATAAATATTCCAAATAATATTTAAAAATTAAAAATCTAAATAAAAATATAATAAAAAAAACTCATATCATTAATCCATTTGACATTTCCTTTTCAAGACAAAATCCCACATATGACCTCTAATTCCCTTTTTCTAAAATCCATTTTAAAATACTCTTTAAAAATACCCTCCCAAATTAAATTTTCTAAATAATAAATATAATGTACCAATTTCATTTCAAATTATATTTTCACAATTATTATTTTGACATCAAATATTCCATTTATTACCATGTTACCCCAAAAGAGAATCTCATTCCCTGGTTGAAACATGTCTATGTCGTTGATCAAGGTGATGAGGGGTTTTAAATTTTGAATTTAGTTTCATTTAAATAACTTATAAAACTAGTGAAACAACAACACATTAAATATTAATTTTCTGATAGAAGAAAAGAAAAATATAGTGACATACTACATTTATTGAATATTTCAATATCTCATTCCATCTACCCTAATTGTCTACCCAGAGTCCCCAATACCCACTAAACACCCAACCAATCATACACTAAGGGATGACTCTCTATGTCAAGACCAATAAACCAAACTAATTACATGTAATTTATTCATAATATATTAAAAATTGTATTTTATTTTAAAAATTAATATTAGTAATGAATAATTGATGATTAACTCCCTGGACACACACCACTCAATGATTCCTTAAGAACCACCCATGTAAGGTCCCTAGTGAAACTCAACCCAATTCTGAGATAAATACCTTTAAAATATTTATATAACCTAATTCCAATTAACATAATTTATTAATATATTCTTTACCAGGTTTTTTGGTATAACATACCTTTATTGAAACAACATATCACAAAATGAATATTTCATCTAGGTATTTCCCTTACACATACCAAATGGAGGCTTCATGATACATGAGTAATTACATAATTATTTTTCTGACTGAGTAAATAAAAAATTAATAATGACAAATATTTATAGATGTATAACTAGAATAAGAAATGATTTTTCAAGTGGAGGAACCATACCCAAAATCACTATTGAACTGATATGATTCTTACAAATAAAATTATGTTATCTATATGGGGAAGAGTGGTTTAGACACACTAATTGTTTGACTGAATGAAAGGGGATAGAGAAGGGTGTTTTCAAATAATTCAAATGTGGTAAAATATAATTCTCCCTTCAAATTACACTACCTATCTAGTATTAAGACACAATCATGTCGATGAGTTATAAGGGCATCCGGACCACTAGCGAAGCCAACATCTTACACCTAGCAAGTGGCTACACAATGCATCCCCAACCACCCAATAATCTATTCTAGTTTTCTTTTATTATTGATTCAATATGTGCCTCTTTCTAAAATTTAAAACAAAATTCTTGATCTTCCAACATTTTTCATTTACTACAGGAACCAGAGTCAAATTTCATCACATCCACCAGACAAATTGTCTTATTTATCATTGAAATTAAATCATATCTATAAACATAGTGTAATTAGAAATACCAACCATAACACATACTATTCCTAAGAAGTCCTGGTGGTCATCCATCCTCATCCCTTGACTAACACTACTATCCAAATAAAAAATGAAATTCATCATCCAATTATCAAGCACTCACAACCCATATATGGAGAAACCATTAAAAAAACTAAAACCCAAACAAATCACTATTATAAAAATTAAAACACAATTATGAAACAAATATAATCCAATCTATCATGAAAAAAGATAGTGTCATTATATTATCACCATTTTGTCCTCTGTTTATTCCAAAAAGATCCTTAAATTTCATCAAATTTTTTTTGATACTCTACTACCTCTTTTATACAAATATATTATTGATAAACCCATTCTTTATTTAAAAAAAATAAATGAAGATGTTCCAAAATAACTAAAGTTTATAAAACATGATAATTCCTATTAAATGTTGATACATATCTTAATTTTAAATTCACAATCATGGATGAATGCATAACATCGATCCATGATAATCCAAGAGTATTAATCATTCAACATTATTAGACCTAAATAATTTATGAAATTCATTATATATCTCTAAAATGACAGGATGAAAAAAAATTCCATCTGATTTGATCAAATATTATACATTAACCCATGTTTAAAATTCTTCAAATGAATCATCTGAAAAACATTTATCTCTAACTACTGACATGTCACCAAGATACATAGTTATGATACAATAACACCCACATGAATATTATCATCAATTGGAATTATAGATTGAAGTCAATACCCATCTTCTTGTGAGAATCCAATATAATAACCTTAACTATCCCAAACTACCATTGTTTCATGCTTTATGTAAATTTGTATCTCTAACAAGGAGACCTATGTAACATTAATCCTTCCCAAAGATGGGATTCAACATTCAATATTGACTCACCAGTACTACTGATTACAAATTGACATTCCCTAAGGAAACAAGTAAAGCATATCACTTGTTCCTATAGATACTTGGTTCTATAAAAATGTTTTCCCCATCCATTCCACACTCTCGTAACCCTGTAATCAAAAGGCTGATAAAAATATAGCTATGAAATCACTCCTCACCAATGGGTTTCACTTAAATTAATTTATTGGATTAAATTATAGTTTACAAGAAATGCAAATTATTCAATATTGAACTCAACTGATGTGGTTTTCTTGCTCTGAATGAAGTGAGAAATGATTAGATTATGCATGTTTTGGACTTTCATGTATGTCGCACATGAACGTAATTGATATCTGATCCATAAGGAGGGTCTCACTCTAAAAAAATATATAGTTAATTCGATTCTATATGCTTTGTATGAAAAAAATTATATAGATCATCCTAAAATGTTTGAGAGTGAAAACTGTATTTCAATCTTTCAAACCATGATTAGTGAATTATAAAATCTCTTAATACTAATATATATTTCAAAAAAATTACATTTTCCACCACATTATGATCCCTCTATAATGTTATATCACACTATATAGACATCCAAAAATAAAAACAAAGGTTTCTAAAATCCAAATTAGCATGAATCACATAAATTCATGGTTACCACACATTAATAGGGTTTTTTATTCTATGAAATTATATATAACCACAACTCACTACCAATAAATAAAAAACAAAAATTAATGAAAACACTATTACCTCCATAATCATTGAGAATATTTAATAAAAAAATGAATTTATATAGAATTTAGATTGTTAAAAAAACCCATAAAATAGAAATATGGGTGAATGTATATATATCACACATTACCTTGTTATCAAATTAAAATGGTTGGTTACAACCAAGATACTAGATAACATAACACATACACTATCACTCATCTCTTTAACATTAATGGGACCATACACTCATTAAACACATGGGGTCACAATTTATCATATAAACATTTATTGAACATGATTACATATAACATATAATTTTATTACATGAACTGGGATTTATAACCCACTAAAGCATCTGACTATATCCCCTTCCTAGGAATCTCAGTCTTCTAAAGACATCATCGATGTTTCCAACCTACATGATTGATATATATCATAATTCAGGCATAACTAAACCACCAAACACCATTCAGTGAGTTGTTTCAAATTTATAGAATCCTAACTACAAACTATCATCCCTTGAATAGTTTATGAATTGTCAACAACTACCACCCAAAAAAATGAGAAAGAGTTTGGTATATGAACCTAAAATAATATTTCCCCTAAAACCTTTCCTCAATAACAAAACATAATAACTTTATTGTTTTCTAAGAGATTACCACCGTCTTAACTATAACTTTCCCAAATACTCAGTATAAATATATGTGATATTATTCCACACACTGATGCATCCAAATTTTCCTCACACATATAAACACCTATAACTATGGGAAAACCCATCCCTTATTCACCATGGATCATCAAACATGTTGTCTCAACTCAATTGTGATCTATGTTCTAATGACTGATTGATTTCACAACTATCCCCTTAAATTATTCTTCACATAATATATTAATCTTAATAATCACATCTACCATATTCCAAAATAAATAAAATATAAAATTATAATGTCAATAACATAAAATGGATCATACAAACACATGGATACACACCACTTAACATAGAAACAACAAGAAACCCCTACCAATATAGGTTTTTACACATAAAAAGGTTTCCACATCACTAAAAGTTCATATCAAACCCCTATATAGGTATACAACTCACAACTCCATGTTTATAGACCAACTAATGGTGGAAAAGATAACATCCAAGGGTCACATAAATCCATCACATCAAGCTCTCTCAACCCATATTCCTTAGTCTCACCAACCATGATCTCTCTATTTCTTAACTACCCAAACACATGGTATGTACATGGATTATATATATAGACTATGATTCAGATGTTATGATTACAAAAACCATATATGTTTCATAATGGAACCTTATTTTACCAAAACCATCACTCAATAATTTATTTATAAGTCCATATTATCTAGATTTCAAATGACATCTTATTTATGGAGAATTATTCCATATATTTATTTTTGAATAAAACCATATAAATTAATATGTAGTAATTAAATACCAAAACATATATATTATTTAAAACAATTGGAAGACATGACATACTAAGTGATTGAATCCATAAAAATCTATCAATGCCCCAACACATTGGTGTTACCTTCATCTCTCAATCAATTGAAATAATTAGATGACATATAAATAGTATATTTCTATAATTATGCATGAATAAACAAAATAATGTTAATAATAAAGAAAAAAATTGAAATAATAAGAGAACATTACTGTGCACCAATCATAGTAAAAATTAGTCAACTGTAAATATGAAATGAAATAAAAATAACTCCCATCCTAGGATCCTTTGATTTCCCCCTATTTTCAGCCTATAGTTGAATGAAATATGCTCATTACCATTATCTAAATCCATCCTATACACTTTCTATAACATTAATAAATAGTATGTGAAATGAAAAAAATATCAAATTCAACTTTTTAATACATCACCACCTCAGTCAACTCACTAGTTCTTAGACAATCATAACACAGTAACAACATAGGAACACTAACCTATATTCCAATGATTTATAACAATAGATTAGGGACCATGAATTTAATATGTGGAGAGTAATCCCTAATTATATATGTGAGAAAAATGATTTAAATAAATTAAATTAGATACACATTTACAAATTCATTACAACAAGGGATGGTTCCAACAACACTAATACAACATATCATACCAAAATAAATGAACATGTCATATAATACATCACAGATCCCACATTAGAGTATTATAAAAAAAATGATGAAGTAAAATAGATAATACTATGTCCAATAATCCATCCCTATATAGTTCTGAGTCTAGCCCAGTCCCATCATCTAACTCTCTCATTGAAATCCATGAAACATTCATCAACATTAGTCTTTAATAAACCTCAAACAACACTCTCAAATATTGTCATCGATGGTGAATATATTCCATTATTGTCTAATTAGAGTGTCATAAAAATTCACTTGCCCACAAATAGTGACGTCCCTAAATAAAACCAATTATTATAAAGTTAATTATTAATATCCATAGAACAAAAATTAATACAATTTGGAATTTTGAAAAAAAAAATATTATTACCATAATAAATAATCCATGTTTTGGGTTTACAATGATATAAGATGTCATCAATATTGTTTTCAATCCCTTGGATTATAAATGTGATTGAGCATACCTACAACAGCTTGTCTTTTTGCAGCTCTAAGCATTACATGATGATGATTACAACTATATAATATCTCTGAACATCACAAAAATATAGTTGATTAAAATAAACCACCCAAAAAACAGTTTTCATATCCATGGGGGTAATCCCAATGAAAACAATGTCATCCCCTGTGTGTGTTTTCTTATCTAGGGGTATACACTAATGACTAATAATGACCTCCCCTATAGGTATTTTATCATCGACTTCGTACCCAGCTATTTCCATTTTAAAAACAACATCCATTTAAAAAATAACGATTAAAAAATTACTAAATCCAAAAAAACACATGTTATCGATCAACTACACATTTCCAAATCAAAACCATAACCCACATATCATTTTCTATATCTAATCACAATAATACATTTCAATATTCGATTCAAATTTCTATTTTCATGATACCAAGGTTAAAGTACCATACATATATCACAAATATAATTACAACATTTTTTTAAAATACATACCACATTTATTATAAGGGATCCCCACTCGGGAACCCTAATTTATGGTTCGTCCATTGCTAAGGAATTGATTTTGGAAAATGTATATTTAACACATTTATTTAATATATGTGTTCATTTCACGTCTAATAACAAAGGATAAAGACACACACATAGAATGTGAAGTAATAATATATGTAATATTTTTGGACCTCATACTATTAAAGAAACATTCTGTATCCAATATATGAGGCCATAATTTGGAGAATATAGCCTCAACGCCCTACCAATGTCCAAATAAATCATTGATCAATGCCTAAATCCTCAATCTGTAACCTATAATAACAATGTAATTTTTTATAAATAGATTATAGAAAATTAAAAAATATAATTTATCTTCACATTTTAAAAATCTATTACTAATTACCAAAGAACTCAACTAGAAAACACCTCTGAATGAATCCTTGAGAAAAAAACATGTTGAAGGTCCCCAATGATGTCACAACACAAATAATATGTAACTACCTAACACATATCATAAAAAAATATTAACCTTTTTTTAATTTAATATGAATTCTGTTAATAAATATTATAGTGTGAGACTCCTTCATCAAATTTATATGAAATGAAAATAGAATGTTGTCTCTGGATGTCGACTGCATAAGAAAAATTGAATCTCATTCATACATTAATGATTACAACATCCTTCTATGGAATAGACACCCAAAAAACTAAAACGATAAATCTAATTTGTAGAGGAGGAATAAGAAGATAAAATTGTGTTTGTGAAGGTGGACCAATACCTAAAATTCCCAAATAATGGATCCAGGACACCCCAAACTGATCGGTGTCCAGGGGGAGAAAATATGTTCAACCCCATTATTAATACAAGAAATATATAATTGATATGTGGGGTGTTACCCCCAATAAACTCATGATTAGAAATAGAAATTTTCCCCCAAATAAAGGGGCACCAAATAACTATTACTAGGAAAATGGATTGTTTATGATCTGAGAAAGGATTCTAGGTAATTTTCAAACCCATCAACTTGTTGATGAGAATAAATGTTTTTCCAGGATCCAAACCATGCAAAATTATTGTTGATATCAAGCCAGAAGCTTTCATATTGTATCTTATTATAGCCTCATCCAATATAACCTAATATGTTTCTTGAAATTTCATTTGTATGTAATCTAAAAATCCTTACACATGTTGAATCTCATGTTGGAAATTTTAAAATCCATAAAATTATCTTCGAAACTCTAGGTAAAATATTATCGAGTCCACAAAATGAACATTATAATTTCACTATTAAATTATTACTCGTTCGCCGAACAAGAGTGTTAATGTATTTTTATTTCTAAAATAGTTTTCCATTGAATAATTTTTTTCACCAAAATAATATTATATATAATTATTATAGTATATCATTTTAAAATTTATAACATTTTCGAGTCCAAGATTGTAATTCCACAACTTGGTGTGAAATGAGTCACGTGAAAATGTGTTTTTTTCAAATTTCCATGATTTGATTTCATAATTTAAAATTAAAATTATATTATTTATATTGACCACACCATACAAAAATCATATAGTTAAAAAATAAAATATAATATTAAGGAACATTAAAATAATACCAAATGTATCATGGAAGGGTAAAATAATATTAATTTGGTAAATAGTTTTTATATAATAAAATAATTTTAAGACAATGACCATTATAGATAGAAACATATGGTAGTATTCTGTAATGGCCAGGGAAGAATTCTTCTTTCCCATGGAAGCCATAAATCAACCTCTCCATTATAGTTATTTTATAATATAAATTTTTAAATCATTTTATTATAGAAATATGAACCAAAAAAATTATATAATACACAATGTTTATAAATTGAATGGTTAAAATTAATAATGAATTTACCAGTATATTCCCATTTTATATTTAAATTTGTTTAGTTCTATTTATTTTGGCCAGGAATGCCACATGGAATACATATTACATCAATTTTTTTACTTCATATTGAACATAATTTTCTTGGATGGATAGTTATTGGGATAATTATAAATAGAACCAATCATAGACAAATTTACTTTTTATTATTTTATTACATTCACTATCAAGGCCATAATATTATCACACCCAATGAAATTATTGGTTTAGATAGTAATTTAAGGGGTTTTGAATGATTATTATAAAAATATCTCTCATTATTATTATTAAAAATGTTATTGAAACTCTGAACCAGTGATGATAAAATGTTATTTATACATAGATCACTTTGTCTTTTTAACCCTGTTAAGTCTAATCAATCAGTATATCTGATCGTCCTAACACCATGGGGCCCGCAAAATACCAAACCTCTATTTTTAAATGTTAATAGTGCATTTGAGATATCATAGAGCTATTGTAACTCCTTCTCTAGAATAAGATAATGATGATCACAAATGATTCCATATGAGTCCATATCCTAGGGTTTCATTAAAATATCACTAAACAAAGATGGAAAAATTAAACATTAAAGGCCGCCTCATCGGGTAAATGTTTCAAACATTGAATTGTAGTCCTAATTTGATATAATTAAAGTTTTATATGTAATATTTTTTTGACAACCCATACAATTTTTATTCATGGTACAGTTTAAAGTGCAGACTCATATAACATTCTATTTTTTTTAAAGGTTGCGGCCGAAGCCTAATTTTATTATTAAAGTAAAGCAAAGACCTCTTTAATTGGGTAGAGGGAGACCCATTACATAGCCCGAAGTCCCAGTGGGCATTTAGCCCATTACATGACCCGTAGGCCCATTTTTTTGGCCCAAAGCCCATTCTGTGAATAGTACTGCTACAGTACCGCGTTGCTACAGTACTGCACAGTACCCGCTGCTGCTACAGTGCTATGCCGCCGCTATAGTGCCTGCCGTTGCTACAGTGTCGCCGCTGCTACAGTGCGCTACAGTACCCGAATAATTTTGTTTGGAATATCTGCCAACACTATTATCCAAATTGAAGGAATACACATATCAGTTCACGCAACCCATAAGGATATATCAATATATATATTATGTAAAATATGTAGGCAGATATTTTTAATTTAATTAAATATTAGATTCATGTATAGTTGTGTTGAATCCCTTATCCAGAAATCAATGATTATTACATCCTCAATAATTTTCTGTCAATTTGAACTATCTCTCATGGAGGTGATCAAATATTTAAGAAATATATGTTTAGTCGACCTCAAACACTTGATTATTATTCCTATTTTTATGAAATCACCCCAATAGTGGGTTATCAAACACATTAAAATATAGTATGATTTCTTCTGAAGTAGTTGAAGTCTATATCAAATGAATATTTTATTTGAGTTATTGTTTTCTTTATTAAAAATCTATCCATTTAATCTTGGTACATGATAATTATTATTTTCTGCCTGTTACATATGTTATTATTTATATAAAGATATTTTCTACAAATGTTATTATATTTATTATACTTCAATCTTTGATTCCTTTTAATTGTTTAATTTAATTTTTCAATCATCCATAAATAATGATCAATGACACTGAATTGAATACAGTAAATAATATATAAAGAAAATTATTTAGGTAATTGATGGTTTTTTTGAATATGATAAACGAACCATTGAAATTATTGGATTATCAAAATAAACAATTTATGGTTCATATTTCACTATAAAACTTATGATCCTATGTACCTTCAATATTAGATTATTTTAATCTCCTAAAATTATCCACCACCACTCTCTTTTATAATTTATCTGTTATGTAATTTTAGACCTTAACTTGTGATGATAAATAAAATATTTTTAAGCTATTTTAAAGGAATCAAACCACGAATATGAAGTTATATACACAAGGAGAAGAGATAGATGTCTCATATTCCATTATAAATTTAATAAGTTGTTAGGAAAACCATGATATAATAAATTTTATAATCCAATAATAGTTACATGATAGAATAAGATCATGTTTTTCTAGATATAATCAAGAAATATGAATAAGTTATCTAGAAATAATTTATTTAAATCTGGAATTTTTTGTTATGATAACTCTTCTTGAATTTATTCTATAAAGAAATCGACTAATTAATTAATACAATTTATTATAATGGATACCGTAACTGTCGTAGAGATACCCCTTATAATTATAAAATATAAATAAGTGTGATCAATATGTATTTATAGATAATTATTAAAAATTCAATGGAGAATTTAATTATTGTTAATATAATATATAATAATTACAACATTAGATGTCAACAGTGTTATTAAGTTTTATTACACCAAAAATTAGTTATCCTTTTTGAAATATAATTATGCTATTTTAAAGGATAATTGAAATCATGTATTAATTTTTTACATGCCCTTTTCATCAATTACCATGTATCATGCATAAATTCAAAGAGACTCATTATTTATATTGAATGGTGTACATAGCCTATAGTATTAAACTACAAATGGTGTGTTATGGTTGTTATGTATCCCCATAACATGTCTAAAAGCTTAGTTTATTCTTTAGAAATGAGATATAATGTTTCCCACAAAATGTAAACTAGATAAATATATTGTATCTCATTAATGATACATGATTTCATTCTCATGTGGAGTTATAATTCTTATTTTATAACACAATTATCATTATTTTCCACACAAAATCATGTCTACTACACGACGTGCATGACCATTATATGCGATGTGGCCAGACAGACTATGTTCTATAACACTCCAGTCAACATACTGTGTGTAGTAAATGAAACAAGTGTAATTATTACAGTATGTTTCATGTATCCCATGCTGGATCCAGGTGTCGTTAACATTGGTATACTATGTGTACACGGTCATAAATAGGGTAACTATGTCTACTAGCTTGAATCTAGGGATAATCATAATGTTATCTCCAATACATTTTCATTTTTTATTAACCTGTCTAGGATGATATAAAACATCAAAAATAATTTATTAATTTTAAAAAAAATGATAATATGAAATCCTAGTTAAATATAGTAATATAACACAAGAAAAACTAACAACAACTTATTTAAAATAGTCAATTAATAAAAAATAATTATAATTTATCTTGGGAGATCTGTGATACGACATGATGGTTTTGATAATAGTGTTAAAATTGATGGATTCATTATCAACATGGTTTCTTACATAATCTATAATAAATTAATTATTTACATGATAAATAAAATCCAATACACTTCATTGAATAGAAAATTAATTCATATATTAATTTCATAACCAAAAGGTGGATAATCATATGTAATTTAAAAATTATTAATAGATAGATTCATCATTTCCCTGATCATGTAATTCAGACATCGTATAAGAATCAATTTACCATTATTTTTTCAATATAAATGCATCAAATGTATCAATGGTAGACTTCAATATATGTTGATACAAAAATTATTCACAAACCTATGTTATGAAGTTTATAATTATCCTGGTTCTAAATGGAATTAATCTAATACATGTGATGATCACTTTTTCAAAACCAAAACCCTTTAACTGTTGAAGTATTTATTTTGGTGGTTTTAGACAATTTTTATATGTTTTTAGAGTGTTCTAAGTAGGGTCCTATCAGGTGATATGAATGATTTCTCTAGATTTTGAACATCATAATGAAATAATGAATATATGGATTTCAAAAAAAATCATTACCATATTTATAAACTATTATGTTTTCAAAAAAAATATTAATTTCTAATAGAAAATTATTATATTTTTATATTCTTTTAAACCCCAATTATAATATTATAATTTCATAGACCTCTAGGTCTCATTATTAGTTGCGTTATATTACTTTTCCATTGGTCTAATAGTAGTGTTTGAAAACATTATAAGGCTCTTATATAGAATTATGTTATATTCACAGTGAAATATAATCTCAAATGTATATACACATTATAATATAATGTCTTTATATTGTTTTCCAAAATAATTTTAGTTGTACTCAATTTTCATCATCATATGTGATTAATGTCGATTTATTTTAATTTATATGATGATATTTTCCAACAACACATCCATGGCTTTGCAAAAAATCAGGGAGTTCACTTCCCAACAAAGATCTTCTGTTTTATACTTCCATTATAAAACATAATGAAAGAATATTTTATCGTATTAATCATTAATAAAAAATAAATTAAAATATATCCAACATTTCCTACCTCACCGTAAGAATATGTAATCATGAGATCCATAAATACATATAAGCACATGACTGATTAAATGAATTTAAAATATTATATATTTTTTGGGATTATTATACAAATATAAAAGTAATAATATGTGATGGAATGCACAAATGATGATTTCCTATTGGCATGTAATATTTTCCAAAACATTTCTATTGAAGATTACCAATTTTGAACCCTATTTGAATGTGTATCAATGTCATTTGATTCTCTACCCCTAATATAATGCATAATTTTGTATTAGAATTTTATATAATTGAGATATAAAATATACATTTATTAATACAATCATCGAGATTTTATGTCCTTATCATAGTGGGGAACATCTATGACCTTTTAATGTGATACATATTCTTTAGATATTATGACATCCATTGTAATTTAGAATAATTCTATTTTTTTGATATGAAATTTTATTAATATCAAAAATCAAGAATACATGTAACCACAATGTTCCAATATTTTTGTCTTAAAATTGAACCTCAAATAGTGGAACCAAGAAAAATGAAAATGTCATTTTTGACTTTGTGTGTACTACCACATCCATATAAGTATTTATTTTTATATGCATAAATATAATACATAGATGATTTAATGAATGTATTAACAAAAAATAATTTATATTTATTAATTTATATAGATTACAGTTATGATATATTATTATTAACCTAATTATTAATACACCTAATTTTTTTCATTGAAAATTATAAAGAGAATATCTTCATTGATTACATCATCACATATCATGATTAAAAATCACATGGAATGAAATTAGATAATAAAAAATTATGATTGAATATATTTGAGTAATAAGCATAATATTGTAATTTTGATTTTTTTAATCAATGGATGGAACTAGATAATATCATTTTTATCCAAATAAGATTAAATAAAATTATTCCAAAACTTATGGTACAAATAAACAATATCTAACTAATAAATATAAAGAAAATGATTATAATTAGATATTATATAATGTAATAAATAAAAATATTGTCACAAAATAAGTTAATATTATGTGTTTTATTATTATACAATATGTAAAATCGCTTTAGAGTAAGACAATATTTAAGGAATGGTTTTTCATATCAATATCCATTTATTAATGTATTATTTCATATATTGATATTATTTTTATATTAAATGGTTTAATTAACACTCTATATTATTATTTAATCATTAATAAACTTTCGTTATATGATTTAAATATTTTTTTTAAATTTTAATTTTATGATATTTTAATTTATATTTTATGAATGTTGTAATTATTTCACATATGTAATATCATTCATTATGAAATATTTCATATTCACACTTGTTTTAATTTTAATGGGTTATATAATACCCTATGGATTCATTTTTTCATAACATGCATAGAATTAAGTTTATTTAAAAATCCTTATAATGTTATCGTTTATGGTGTTTTAATTCAAGTATAATTAGTTATATATGTTATTATGGTATGTCAAATATCCTTTCATTATTTGTAACAATACCTCTTAATCACATTTTATAAAAAAAATTCTCTTAAACCCTCCTAATTAATTCTATGATTCCTTCTCTTCCTATCATGGAAAATTGCATTTTTAATAAAAATCATATAACATAATAAAATTATTTCTAATAAAAATTTATGATTCTTAATAATGATTTTAATTATAAAAAATAGTTATTTATATAAAATATTGATGTTCTATATTGTATACAATTATCTCCAACTTATTTGAAAACAAAATTATATGTCACAACATGTAACCATTATATTCCCCTTTTTCTAATTTTCGAACAAATTATTTATTATACCTTTATAAATTTTATGTTTAAAAAATTGTTTTTTAAATTAATAAAAATATATCTCAATTCATAATATTATTTTTTTCTACCATTCCACATTTAATCGGGATAATGATTATGTATTTTTCAAGGATCCATTAATTAATATATTTTTAAAAATTAATTTCTTTATAATTTTTTCAGTTTAACATTTTCAAAATGACACTATAAATTGTCCTTTAACTTCAACTTTTTTTAAAATGATAATTTTTTTCCTAAATATAATTTTACAGTTTCAATTATATTTAACTTCTTATCTCAAAGAGATATATTATAATATTGATTATTTCACATGAACTACACTCTAAATTAACTTACACTATTTTTTGGATAATTGAACTCATGGTAATAAACCATTCCATTAATGATCCCTTCTTATGTCACACCATTAATAGTGTTTTTGATAAAATAGTTTCTAAATATATAACAATATACGTAATATTTTTTACCCTTCACATGGAATGTGTTATTATGATGTAATAAAAATAATTTCACATGACATATGTTTTTATTAGATTTTATTACTCAATAAAATATGAGTGTAATATGATTATTTTTCTTTCTCATAGAACACATATGTATGATTTTTATTTTGAGCTGGGCGGGCCCAAAATTATATTTCACTCTATTTTGTTGTTAAATTGTTGTTATCTGTGTGTATAATGAATTTTTTGAAGAGTGTAATTGTGGATAATATATTATAACAAAATTTTGAGTGTGTGTAATGATGTTAAATTTTTGTTAGCATGATTACCTCTTGTTTTAATTGCTGTTTATATGTGGTCAAGAAAGTTTTAGTTGGTTAAATTATGTTTATGTTATACTCAATTGATTTTATGTCGTTTTAAATTTGGATAATATATAAATTAAATATTTTTCATTGGAATATTTACTATTATTCTATGGTCATAAAATTAATATTTAATATTCTTATTCTTATTAAACATTTACAAGTTAAATTCATATTTTATGTTCCATGGATTAGGATTATCATCTTATCATTTTTCACTATTATTTATTGTTATACGTTTGATCATTAGAGATTACACATCATTACATTATATAGAAAATACATAAATTTCTATGAAATTATTAATAATATATTTCCATAATTAGAATATTTATTATAGGTTTTTTATCTATCCCTCTTGATGATAAATTGATATATTTTACCCTTACAGAAAATTCCAGTTCCCCATCTATTTTGTATTTTATTCCCTTGGTCGTAGAGGTGCTCATAACCTAGTAGATATGCTGATGGGGAAATGGAATAGTTATATTTTTGTGAACTGTTTACCAGTGAAATAATATTAACTATTTATACTGCCACACATTGAAGTCACCAAATCAAATGGCTCTCATGATATTGTAATATAATTGCATGATTTAATATTAATATGAAAATTATTAATTTTTGTCATAGTTCCTATCACATGGTATTGAAAACAGTTTATAAAAAACATATTTTTTGAATCATATAAATGATTGCATGTTTGGGGTATGATAAATTGTATGAAAGAAATATTTATATATTTGTGGAATATAATTTAGTCATTTTTTCTGATAATGATCTTTAAAACAAAGTGAAAATTATATGGATAATTCTATGTATTGGACATCCTCAAAAAAAATTATATATATAATATGGTGTTTCCTATAACTAATTTCTCTATCAATAATGAAAAAATATTATGCTAAAGAAACTTTTAACTACATAATAAATTCATGTGTAGAAAACTTTTTCTAAAAATAGTGAAATTAATATAATGTGAAATTCTATATGATAATTATATATATATATTAATTATTAAGACATTACATCTCAAATAAATCGTGCAGTGCTAAGAATGTATGGCTTTAGGTATTCAAGGACCATATCTGTATGAAAATATTTTATGATATTTGTAAACATTTCTCCATAATCTACAATCATGAAAACTCCTTCTAGAATCTTTAAATTTTATCCTCATTGTTATAATGTGGGGAATCAAAAAATATAAATTTGGTGGCCTCAAATTCTTATTAAAGTAAAAATATCAACATGTCTTCTTGGCCTAGATCATATGAATATGAAAAATATGATCATGAGATAACAATGTTAAAAAAATAATTTGGGCCAATTATATATTTCCATAAGTTAATATTGAAGGAATATTTGAATAAATTTTAAATAATATTTCTTTAAAATAAAATATGAGTCATAGATAATAATAATAGGAATCTGACATAAATATTCTGTATGAATATAAATTGTACATAACAATATTATACACAAATTTCTAATAAATCCTTTCCCAAAAAAATTATTTAAAAGAAAAATACATGATTATATCCATTCTCAGTCCTAAGAAAAATGATACATGGCATCATTTCCTAGTATTATCATGTAAAAAACCCACATTTGTTCATCACAAACCACTATCATTTGAAAATAAATCTATATTTGATCATGAAATCACATAATATTTGGAACAAAGAAAGTCGTGATCATGTACATGAAAAATATTCTTATCTCATGATGTATAAAACAATCGAGTTGATGTTTATGGGAAATATAGTAGGCCAAAAATCAAAATCCATTAATGCATGTTCCAATTGATTCCACTAATTTATCATAGCATAATATCACATGGATAATAATATTGTTTCAAGACATATAAAAATTCTATTTCATAAACTAAATTTAGGGATTAGATCAATTGATACAATTGTCGAACCAAATGAAAACACCATAGTGAATTGGAATATATTTGGTGATTAATAAATTAAAACTCCACAAGAGTTGAATATTTTAAAAATAACAATTAATGTGACACCATAAAAATTATTTTATAAATGGTTAATTACATTTATAAAAAAGGAAATAAATTTTGAATCCTTGAAATACTATATGGGGATTTATGATATATGAATGATGGGGGAAAATAGTAATGTAAGAATTATGTGGGTTTGGGGTGAAAAAGGAATGATGGAAGTCTAGTGATTTAGGTAGGTTCATGAAGCCATAACGCTACACTGGGCCTTTAGTAAATGTTCATGTGACACAAGGCCTTGAGCCTATAGGATTTGTAATGGGTCTCCTTGCAAAGACATAATAAGGAATTTTATTTTATAATAAAAAAAGTAATCACAAAATTTTTTAATAAAAAAATTTAGAAATATTTTAAAAAAATTTATTCAATATTGTCAGAAGAAAAATGTAAAACAAGGAATTAAAGTGAAGATAAATAATGGTTCCCTAAAAATTCATTTTTTATTTCCATATGATATGTAGAGTGAAATAAAACAATGAGAACATATAAAAGGAAATATGATTTATTATTTTCAAAATAACATTATGAAATTTGAAAATATTACAAGAGTAATAAATCTATTTTTTGAAATGTGGTAATTTATTTTTCAATATAAGTTGTAATAAAACATATCTATATTTCAATATAATAAAATAAAATAATATAAACAATACTGTATAAAGATAAGAAAGGAGAACAGATGTTTGTTGAGGGGATGGAAATTCTTATGAATGTCATTAAAAAATTAAGAATAAAATACATCAATAAATTTTATAAAAAATGATTAAAATCATTATAATATAATCATAAATACAGAGGAATAATTATGACTTAAGTAAGGATACTTAGTCACAAAAAACCAATATATATTTATGAAATTTTTTAATATATATCTATATAAATGAGGGAACATGAGGTGAAATTAAATTACCATGGATAACATATAATACTTAGAAATATATATAGCTTATGATACATACAACCCACATAATTTTAAATGAATTTATAAAACAAATCATGTCCCAATGAATGTAAATGGAGACAAAACACAATTACTTGAATCCTAATTCATGATGCATGTATCATTATAAAAGGGGCTTATTTGATAAAAATTTAAATCGATAGAAAATAATGTGAAAATAAAACATTGTAATATCATGCAGAATAAAATAACTAACACGTAAAAATAATTAATAATAATCATGATTCAATGAATGAAAATTTATTTAACAAAAGCCTTTATCTGTAATTTATATTAATCAAATATTCTATAACAAATTGTATAACAAAAAAAACTATCATAGAATCCTATTTAATAAACTATTAAATACATATAAATTATTAAATGAAATATTTATATTCATTTACTACAAATAAATTTGTTTTATATATTGTATTTACTTTATCACATGTTATAAGCTGTGTTTGTATTTTTTTAATAACAAGTTCAAGAATTATATTATTGATTTATGATTATTTATTAAAATTTATAAATTAATTGGTCATTATATTTTTTGGAATTTATTATTTTTATGAGTTGTAAATATATAATTTCATTTTATAGGTATTCATGTTTTTTTAATTATGATGTCACTGAGAAATCTGTTTAGACAAATTCAATGAAAAAGGGGTGGTAAAATAATCACAAGTTAAATATTAATATAGTATTTATAGAATAATAATTAAGAAAATTTATCATTAAATTATAATTAAAAAATTATTTATTTTTATATATTCTTCCATGATATTGAATTATATCATTGTTCATGTAGGTGGTCAAACTAAAAAAATCATGAATAATATATAATATATGGTTTTGTATACCTAGTAATGTGATTCATTCGGAATAATATAATTTTTAGGGAAGCAATATTATATTATTTATATGTAATGTTTTTTTCAATTCTAATTTATGATTATTTTATAAAAAATAGGTAGTAGATAAAATATAAAATATGCCACTTTCATAGTGGAACGACTCTTCAAATTAGGAAATTAGGTACATTATTTGAAATATAATGAGATGAAGATAAAAAACATTTTATAATATTATAATCCTAATAATGCTATAAATATAATATACATACATAAAATAAATAGTTTGTTTTTAAATTTATGAAATATATGAGAAATTAGTCATGTCAATCATGATGGGGTAGTCCACACATATTCATGTATGTTATTTCCTTTATCAAAATGAAAATGGATAATAGGAAAATAATATTTATCTCATTATGTAAACATATATTTTCTATATTGAATATTTATAGATAAAATAAAATAATTTTGAGAAATATTTGTACTCATATCGTGAACAATAAATTTACCTTCAAATCCTTCTTTAAAATTGATGGTTTAGGGATATTACAGGGATCAAGGGTATGAGAAAATTAGAGAGTGGTATAAGGTAATTAAATAGATCATACGATCATGAGGAATTTTAAATTTATAGTGGAATTGGAGAATTATTTGAAGGCCCCTTTTATAATTGGAGGTAATGATATTTCTATTAATATATCCACTTTATATAAATGGATCCCATGATTCACATAGATTACTGATTCCAAATTGTGAAATGAAATAGAGGATATTAATTTTTATGACAATACATAAATAATAATTTTAAAAAATGTTATTATTATGTTATATATCATTCACACTTGATTAATATTTTTTAACAAAAATTTATATTCACCATAGAAACTGTATTATAAACATGGTAACTATTTTTTCTAACTAAAAATGAAAATAATATTATTAATTTCTTTTTTTAAATCATGATTTCAAATATAGATAAATTTTTATAATATAATATATCTCTTTTATGAAATAAAATACAACTATAATCAAATTAAATGCATAAAAACTAGTTTTGGGATGTAGTATCTTTTTAAGAATACAATTAATATGTATGATCAAAATATCTATTTTATAAATTAAAATACATTAAATATTTTATTATTTACCAAATTTAAGTTATACTTCATAAATTGAATGAAAATATAGAATACAATCTCACTAAATAATTATTAAAAGAAAAAGATAAATTTTTTTATTTGATAAAAACCCTAATTGTGTTTCAAAATGATGAATGTTGTTTTTCTAATCTCCGGATTATATTTTAAAATTTAGTATATTATAATTATTTTCTTAATAAATTTTTTTTCAGAAAATTAAAAACCATAATTTTATTATGAAAATATATGTATTTGAAAAATTATTATTTTTAACTAATCATTGAAACATCATTATTTATTAGAAAAAAATAGAAAAAAAAATTCTTCAAAAAATTTTGAAATGATAAAGTCAAAATAAATATCATTTTTTCAAATTATTCTTATTAACATTTTATATAAATTAAATTAAAGAAGAATTAATTTTTTTTAAAAAAATTACATTTATTACTGTTCATAATCATATTTTTAATAAATATAAATTTTAATGAATATTGTTATATTAATATAGGAAAAATAATATTGTGAAATTGTGAAATATTTTTCATTAGAAAAAAATCTATAAAACATAAAAAATAAAATTACTAGAGGGTGAATAATATTTTTTTAATATTAAATGATAATAATTATTTATACTCTAGTTATTAGTAATATTATTTATTTAATATATTTTTGTTTACTATTAGCTTTAATATCATTAATATATTCATAATAATATTCATCTAATATATCATATATCATTATAATTTGATGTTCCATGTTGATAAAAAAAGTGAACACATTGGTGTTTTGAAGGATTCATATTTTGTAAAATATTTCGGTTTCATGTGATAGGATCTATGACAAATGCATCTAGGTTTATTAACTCTGAAAATGATTGTATATTAATAAAACGATCTTTATGTGGTACATCAAATATTTTCCTCACTATACACCCTGTCTGACAGTCATTGGGGATATTCATTGGTAAATATTCATGCAATTTATGAAATATAATAATTGATTTGATTATATTTTAGATAGTGAACTTAATAGAAATATGATCATGGACCACATAAGATAAATTCATCGTGTTTTATGTTTATTCAATTGTATAACATTTGAGATTAAATTATCATTGTCTGAATTAATGATTCCCTAACTAACTCCATCATCGGATTGAGTTTTCATATTGATATGACAATTTACTCTAATTCGATATTAACATAGTTTTCGTTACAATCCAGATCATGAAAAATTATCTAATAATATTTGGTCTCAAGGAACACTTAAAAATGAATTTTTAATAACTTTCATATAGTATTTCCTATTTTATTGAGGTTGATGTCACATTTACAATTATATCATGTTTTTTTCTATCGTATCAATTCAATTATCTATTTATATTAATGGGAAATAGATAAAAATTGAAGTAAAATTTTTTGAATGGTGAAGATTATAAAACATAGATATATCAGAAACAAATTTAAATTTAATAAAAAATAGGTTTTATTTCATACATGTCTATAAACATGTAATCAAAATAGAAAGTGATATATTTTATTTACATAAGTTTATATGCACTAAATATAACATTAAAATGTATTTGTAAATTCAGAGGGTATATATTTATTTTTTCTACATTGTTAAATATATAAATCTATCATTAAAAATAAAAAACAATTTTAATAATAATTCATTAATAAAATTCAATTAGTATAGAAAAATAACTAATAAAAAATTTTAATTAAAATTGAATGTTTTTCTAAAAATTTATTTTTTATGCATTACAATTTTTTATTTAAGGTTAAAATATATACGAATTTTTTATACTGATGAAATTTATTTTGGATATTAATAATATGTTGAATGTAATTCAATTTTTAACTAAAAATATATAAGAATGAGAATCATTAATATTTAAAAATTCATTTAAAAAGAAATTTTTTTTCATTATATTTTATGATTCAATTAAAATGTACTACTATAAAGTTATTGAATTTTAATTTTCAGAAATGAACTAACCTTCTTGATTCATAATAAAAATAATATCTTCTGCTTTTTATTTTTTTTATAAATATATATTTTTTGTTAATAGTGAAAATTTTTTTCTTTATGATTGTCAAAACATTTATTATATAATAATCATATATTAATTAAAAAATTTATGAAACTAGTTTCAAGAAAAAATAAATTTATTATCTATATATATTTTATAACCTTTTTAGAAACCTATAATTAAATTTTAGGAACTTATGTAATATTCATCCAAAGAATGTTTTGTACGAAATTCAATTCTTATGTCAAACTTTATTATTAACAATTTTTAAAATCTCAATTTATTAAATTCTTATTATATTTTGAATTTACATATTGAAAGTTTTTAGTAAGGGAAATTAAATTTTTGTAAATTAATATATGTTATTGTGGTCGAATAAATTGTTACCCATGTGAATTTTAATCTTTTTTCAAAGATAAATTATGAAAAAATGAATAAATACCTCAAAAATGTCCACTTTCTTTATTAATGAAATGTATAAAGACCAATTATATTCCTTAGTTTAATATTTTAAATATTATTTTCCCCATTCCTCTAAAAATTACTTATATTTAATACAATGTTATGAATATTCTAAAAATTGACATTGAAATAAAAAAATAAAGGGATCATCCCTCCACACTTTCAAATATACCCATAGAAGTCAATTTGGACACTATAATATTATATATTTCCATAAATAATACCCATAACCCAATTTAATTATCATATATTACTTATTCAAATCACAAATCCCTTATAAATCCACATAATTCCTAAGAAGAAAACAAACGGTTCTATGTAAATATTTTCTACATTATAATAAATTTTCCATTTATTCTTGTTATATATAATAATGATATATTATTCAACATATAAATTATATTTTAAGCATTAATATTTTTATACAGTATTTATTTTATATGAATATAATAACCATTATGTACCTATGCCATTTTCCCTAGAAAAAATGAAATGCTTCATTCTTATTATGTGCCGAATATTTCATTAATAAGTGATGGTTTTATTAAATATAAACCATAAAATGATTGATAAATAAGTATAATTATTGAACAAATATTATATTTATAATATTATAGTTTTTATAATAAGTAAATCTATTTATAAGATCTTTATTTCTTATGGAAAAAGGAATACACCATTCAATCTTTACATATAGAATTCTGTATCTAGTAAAAAAATATATTTTATTTAACATCACCTTCATAAATATATGATTATAAAAATTTAATTTATTAAATTGAATAGTTATTATATATTTATTAATTTTTTTCAATGGTTATATTAAAATATAAATTTATACTAACATATCAACATATATACGTAAATACATTCTAAAAAATACTCATCCCCAATTTAATGACCAGTATTCATTTAAAAATTCTCATGGAATAGTATAATGACATTATAAATCATTATAAATTATTTATTCTATTACAGTTTTTAATATACTAATGATGAAAATGGTATCAATGATTGATAATGTTAATATACTTTTTAATGCATGAATGAAAAAATCAACTTTGATAGCATCTAATAATGAAAATATAATATAATTAACTAATAAATGATAAATAAGTTACGATATTTTTAAAATATATACTTCACTATATATTATAAATGTTTTAAATC
Source organism: Viscum album (assembly GCA_963277665.1). NCBI lineage: Eukaryota > Viridiplantae > Streptophyta > Magnoliopsida > Santalales > Viscaceae > Viscum > Viscum album. The sequence goes on from OY728151.1 coordinate 1,961,218,727, forward strand.
AATGAACACATATGGTTATTTTTATTATATAAGAGGATAATGAACTTTCATGACAGACAAGAGTTAATGAAATGGATTTTCATCCCAACATCCCTACATCGAATAATGATTTCATATTTTTTAATTAGTCATAGTTTAAATGGTTTAATTAATTAATCAATTAATTATTTTATTATAATTGACCATTAATCGATTAATTTACATTTATATTTTATAATCATCCATTATTTATATTGTAATTCATATAGTATCCCTATTGTATGTTTTTTTTCATATCTCGATATTAATTCATTATGACATATATAATATTAAAAAAATTATTCAGTATATAGTAAAAAATTCATACTCTTTCTATTACCATTATAAAACTCAATATATTATAAAACAAAGAAAATTTACCCCTATCATGGGATTTCAATTCTATTTTTTAATATATAAAGGATTTTTTAGTATTAATCTCATTTACTCTGTTATAATTTTAACACAGAAAATTATTTCTTATATGTTTTGTTTTTTCTACTATAAAATTTTATTATAAGATTCTTACTATTTTTCTATTTTTTTATTGATATTTTCACTCAATTACTAATACTTAATAATTATTTTTTCACATAAATTTCTAATATTTTTTATAATAATTAACATCCTTGTTAATAATGATTTATATTACATATAAATGATATCACATCTATCAAATGTTATTATTCTAATTTGGTAAAGATATAATGTGTTACTTAATAGAAACATTTCATTTTCATATTTCATATTTTCATAGTCATGTTTTACAATACCTTTCAATGTTTTGGGAATCTATAAGAAAATTCATATATAAAAAAACTATTTTTCCATTCCTAAACATATATTTTATCAAATACTTAACATTTCCCCGAGATAAAATTTATGATTATTTTGGGGAACTATTATTGATTATTATTTTTAAAAATAAATTATATCAAATTAATTCATTTATTATTTTTCTAAATTAGTTTTGAAAAAACATATAACATAACCTTCTATAGAAACGATAAAAACATTTCCTAAAAATTCATTTATTTTATTCGTGCCATTTCCCACATTATCCAAAAATGGTTTATTTACCATAAAATAAATACTTATGAATTTCACTATAATTTCATTTTTACAATTTTTATTTTGATGAATGAAACTCATGATATTGAATTATATAATTAATTATCCAAAAATATTTTGTGACATTAAATTTATTCGCATTAAATTTTTATTCCATCTATAAAAAAAATCAATGATTTTATGAATCACTTGGGATATTTTATTATACTACCATATACACATATTATTTGTAATACGTATCATAATTACATATGGATGTTCTTATTAAACCCCTGAATTTTACATGTGTCCATTATGTTATTCTTAATATATAAATTATTTATTTTCTTGGGAAAAACATATGTTTGGTTGTCATTGTTTGATGGGGCTGACACTAAATATTTATCCATCCAATTAATTAGATAAAATTTTACATCTCATGAGATAATGGTTTTGTGCATGGGTTTAATTATGGTTAAGATATATTCATAAGACTACGATTGAGTTTAGATACGTTTAAGTTGTGATTGAAATATTGTGTGTGGGAGTAATTGCAATAAAGATATTCTTATTAAATTGTACCGGGGTATAATTGTGGTTACATTATCTTCAAAAAAATTTGTGTGGGTTTAATTATGTTTAATTGATGTAAAAAATATTATTTGTTGTTGTAATTAATGTTTTTTTATTCCCATGTGATTGTGTATAAATATTGAAATGGTTTCTCTAACTGGGTATCTGTGTATAGAATATATAAATATTATATCATTTTTAATTATAATTATCTTCATATTAAAAATATACAAATCTATTGACTTTTATATAATATGAATGATTTTTAGATATATATTAGTTTCTTTTAAAGAACATCAAAAATGATGCCATTAAATTATGATTCCTAGGGTTTCAATAATAAATGGTTGAAATATATTGAATTTATTAAATATCTCACAAATATAGGTTCCATAAATAGTGTAATAACTCTTGAATGGGTCCCATGTAAGAAATATGAGAGCACTGTGGAGTTTTGATGGTTGTTTTTACACTAGTCCTTATATAAATATGTCAGATGGGGATGATTGTGAAAAAATAATCATAGGAATAAATCAATTAAATAAACAAATGTTTTTGTTTAGTTTTATTAAATTTATATTCAACTAATTATTTTTTACATTATATAAATAGTTAAACAATTTATTTAGTGCATGATATTCAATAAAGGTAGATTCATTGAATTGTTGGAGATATTTTTTGGTGGAATAATGATAGATCGAGGTCAGATAATCGACGATTTAACAAATGGGGATTGTGTATCTTGTATATAATGGAAAAACCTGTTCATCATCAATAATCAATCCAAACATATGGAAGGATGTTTTTTATTACCAACCCTCTTCATAATCACTTACCAACACAATCAATTATATGAATAGAATTAATACCCACATAGTTAGTAATATTAGATAGATGAAATTTTTCTTTCTTAATTTAGATTTATTCTAATTCATTCACGTTCTTCTATAAAAATGGATCGATGAATAAAAATACCATTCTTCTCAATTTATGTGTTCCATTTAAATCTCCTATTTTCTTGTTTTGATCAATGTTATAATTTATTTTTCCAATGGATTCACCAATACCCAGTTCCTGATTAGTATGCGAACAGTCTTCAGGAAAATGGATTAAAACCTCAGCAACGACGGGTGATGTTGGTATCTGTCGGAAAATCAATGATGAAGATAGATTAATCTTGGGATAATGAGGCAGAATCTTTGGTTTTTAATTATTCTCAAGTGACACATTATGTAGGTGTAAACATTATGAGTAGAAGACATCTATGAATACTCAATGCCCATAAACCATAGATCTGTTAAATAGAGGCATGACTAAACAAAAATCAGCAAGTTTTTAAAATGTAGGAAGATTCAACAAAGCTCATGATGATGCAGAATATAATTTTGTTGACCTATAATTTCCCAATAAACACTAATAGAGTTTTTTGTTTAAATGTCTTGTGTACCCTCTGAAAAAATGATATTGTTCGGACTAGACTAATGCATCACATGCAATGTTCCGCAATCACACATCATTTGATCCATACATGATATCAATTCATGTACTTAAATAAGTACATGGACATGAGTACAATTTACATCGGAAATAAAAGGTCATGTATTTGAAATAGATATATCATTGTGTATATGGGTCGATTTATAGACATGGCCACTACAAAATATAGTGTCACAGTTCATAGATATAGACACCATACATGGTATCTTATAGATGACAGGTTTATCATTTCATATGTCTCTTTATTTCATTTAATTTGTAGATATGTCATGTTTGTGGAGACATAGATATTGTGTGTTGTTTTTCCACATGAGAAGACATGTGGATAGCCAAATATGTCTTATCCCCCTATAACATACAATGAACCCTAATCATGAGTATTTTATTATCTTTGGATCCATAGTTTGGACTTGTATAGGTTGAGTATTTTTTCTTGGTCCATTCCCTCGAGGGTATTGTGTGATATTACATCCAAACCGTAGAATTTTGATCATGTTTATAGGATGAGTTTCAGAAATATTTTTTGTGTCCCTTTGTGAGACTAGAGTATGATGTTGTATATTTTTTCTTCCCTATGTGCTATTTTTGGAATCAGTGTTACCTTTCTTAGAGAGGAATTGATCTTCCATCTCATATGACATATCAGTTTGGTTTGTGGTATCATTGAAATATTACCCCTTATGCAGCAAGATGACCCAAATTGTCTTCCAGGTGCCCCCGTCAGTTCTGTTCATAGACCCATATCTGAGTATTAGTGTACTCTTAGACCAATTAGCATTCATGGGTGGCTACCAATGAATTATAGATCTTCATAATGTGTCTTCGATGATGGTATGTCTCTTGGAGTGGATTATCCCAGATGTAATGTTTTCTTTCAAGAAGAATCATATGGCTGGTTGGTTTTTATGATCACCTTGGGTGTGGTGTCTTTCTTGATTATATCTGGGGGATTTTGTTATACACTTATTGAGAGATAATGTCAAGACCCGTCCCAGTGGGCTCCGCGCCGTGAGTCCCCAAGCCCGCCTCCAATAGGCTTGGGGCTGGTGACTAGAACCGAGTAGGAATATCACTATCATGGGAGGCATAGCCTAAGTACCTATACACATGAACATATCTCCAAGACCACAAATGCTGAAAAGTAAAAGACTAAGGAACAAAATTCTTGTATACAACTGAACCCCAACCAATAGAGTACAACAAATGGTAGACTACAGTAAATGTAAACTGGGCCAAAATGACAAGCCCACCAAAAACAAACAAACAAGAGTCTGAAACCGCAAAGTCCAACCTGTAAGCACAAAAGGTACTGGGATAGCCGCTCGTAGTCGTAGGGATGCCTCAGACTTTAGGGAACTCAGAATACTTGGTCTTTTCCTGGTCCGCCCTGGACTCTGTCAAAAGGCTGCTCGTCTACACAAGACACCAGACATGTGGGAAAAGCCCGTGCAGGGGTAACTATAACAATACTCAATAGAGGACCCCAAAAAACACAAAGAAATATAAAGTAAAGGTACAGTCAGCTATGCACGGTATATTTTTAGAAAACATATAAAAAAACCAGATATACTCAAAACCCAGACCCATGGTCTACAGACAAGCCACGCAACCGCATACCCCCATAAGGGATTCTGTTCGAACATTCAGTGATGCGCTCGTTCCGGGTGAACACACTCCACAAGTATTATAGCTCTGATGACACCCATCTGAGATGTGTTGTTCGTCAGGAACCATCACGAGAGATAGCTACACTCATTACAGGAGACACACTCCTAATTTGAAAAGTTATGGTAGATAGAATCACTCATTACGGGAGACACACAATTAAGTGAGAAAGATCTTGATACATAGATTAGGATATCTACCAGGGCCATGGAAGATACCGCGAATCATCGGGAATTCACCGGCTAGGTAGAGGATCAATACCCAGTAGAGGTGGTCACGCCGATGCCTAACTCTACCTAGGGTCTGGAATGGATAGAGGATCTTGATCCAGGCCACTTGGATGGATATCTGACACTATCACATAAATCCGTGCTGAAGAGATCATTATCCTGCATGAGGGAAAGATGTCAGCCCCTTAGGGAAACAAGAAGAAGGGGCACTAACCCAAAAGAAAGATGTTCAAGGCATGGTGAACAAAAGGACCAAGCCGTTTTCCAAAAAGTACATGCTATGATGCCTGAAGCCGTGTTGATCATCCCATGTCCGTGTACTACACAATGTACATTCCAAGATTCGGGGAAGGTCTAATACGCTGTGTGGCTAGGGTCACACGCCATGTGATTCTTCTCTGACCCCGAATCCTTAGCTACCACTGCCAGTACTACACGGCGTGTTCTTCCGATGTACACGCTGTGTATTCTGAAAAGTTCTAGAAACGTCACTCTTCACCGGTGTGCCTCTCATGTTGTTCCTATCATCAACCTAGCCGTCTGATTGCCGCAAAAATTCCAGGTTCTGGTCGCCCTGACACCACAAAGCCGCTTCTGACATTTTTGGACCTCCGATTGACTCCAAAAACGTGTTCCGATCTTCCCAAACAAAGAACGCTCGAAGAACGGTCATTCTAATCTGGTATGATTCGTCATCCTCCATCATCACCGCACCTCCAAAAGTCTGTTGCTATGTCAAACCTTCGATTTGGGATCATTGCGTCGCAGAACGGATGCACAACGATCCGGTGTTCGTCTCCCTACGAAGAACGTGAAGAACACATGGGGAAAAAGGAGGAAGAAAATCAAAATAAACAAATTGAGGAATGAACCTCCATTTTCATTTGTCGCGACATTGATCCACTCCTATTAATGGGATTAAACGGAGAAAGAATCAACAAAAACATAAGCATGGATCGATTACCCATAATCATCCCGAAGAAAATCCCTCCGACAAAAAAGTACGAGTCTGTGGATCAAATTGTTGTGGTTGATCCACGTTCGTCATTTAAACTTAAATACGGGGAAAATAAATCGAAATAACAACGCATACCTTTCGATAGGATCGATCATTGATGAAGGCGTTGCGCTACTTTTGTCGTTGTGATCCTTCAACGTCGGCGCAACGATTCTTGATTTTGATCCGTCGTCGTTTGCCAACGCGTCCTCCTCCGCCCAAGCTCCAAGAGAAATCTCTCTCTCTCAACTCCCTTGGTTATGAGGCTAACCCTGCAAATTTTCCATAAGAATTAATATATAGGGGACGGTTAGGTTGTGCTAAAAAAAGGAAACATTTTAAAATAATAAAATAAATCATTAATTTATTTTATTCCTTCTAATGTATTTCCCCCTTTTAAAAGGCCCAAAATTAAACTTGGCAGACGACCTGCGCCAGTCGAGGTTAGGGTCGTTCATAGGAAAATTCATCATCATGGACGCAACGATGCCCTCAGATTTTTAATCTGGGCTTCTGTTTAGAAACTTCCACAACCGCGCACAAGCTTTGACTCACATAACTTAAAAAAAGTTCAAACCACCATTCCGGGATCACTGGACCTCGGAATGATGTGCTACCTTCACGCTCGGTCTCGAAATAATTCCTTATAATATTTAAAATAATAAACAGAAAAATCCGAGAAATTAAATTCTCCCAAACTTGGGGCTCTACGTCCCCGAAAAGCCAAAACAAGGGGTACTCAAAAAGATGAGTGTACTGGGCACAAATCTGAGCCTCCCGCTCCCACGTGCTGTCCTGAAGATTCCCATGCTGCCACCGGACGCACACCAAGGGAATCAATCTACCATGAAGGATCCTCTCCTTCCTATCCTCGATCTCCATGGGCTACACAGAAAAGGTCACTCCATCCTCGATGTCCAGCTTTCCACAGTCGATGACGTACAATGGGTCATGCACAGACCTCCTCAGTTGTGACACGTGGAAGCTATCATTTACCTGATGCAACTGTGGCGGTAGAGATTGGTGGTACGCCACCTCACCAACTATGCAGAGAATCTGGAAAGGTCCGATGAACCTCGGAGATATCTTGCTGCCTCGGCCAAATATCTATAACCCTCGTCGAGGTGAGACCCGAAGAAAGACGTGGCCTCCCTCTTCAAACTCCAGAGGTCTTTGTCGCCTATCAGCATAAGGCTTATGCCGGCTCTGGGTAGCATTCATCCGCTCTCTGATGACTTGAACCTTCTCTGTGGTTGCTCGCATTAACTCTGGACCCATGAGTGCTGACTCTCCGGGGTCGGTCCAGCAAAGCGGTGACCGGCAGGGTCTCCCATACAAGGCCTCAAATGGTTCTATACCGATAGTGGAGTGGTAGTTGTTGTTTTACAAAAAATCCACCAGTGGTAGGTGGTCCTCCCGACTACGACCAAAGTCCAAGGTACAGGCTCGCAACATATCCTCCAAAATTTGAATGGTCCTCTCCGTCTGACCATTCGTATGGGGATGAAATGTTGTGCTCAGGCATAGCTGAGTCCCAAAAGCCTCTTGCAATCCCTTCCACAACCGGGATGTGAAGCGGGCATCTTGGTCTGAGACTATAGTCGAGGGGACGTCATGAAGCTGAACTATATCACGGACGTAGAGGCATCCCAAGGTATCTACGGAACTCAGCTCCTTAATAGCTAGGAAGTGGGCCGACTTGGTGAGTAGGTCAAGGATCACCCAGATGGAATCATGCCCTTTGGATGTCTGTGGTAAGCTCGTCATGAAGTCTATCAATATTCCATCCCACTTCCACTCTAGGTCTTCCAGGGGTGATCTAATCCCGCTGGAACCTGGTGCTCAGCCTTCACATGCTGGCATGTGATGCATCAAGAAACGAACTCTATTATTGCCTTCTTCATTCCTGACCACCAGAACTATCGTCGAAGATCCTGGAACATCTTTGACACTCCAGGATGTACCGCCAAATGGGGTGTATGAAACTCCCTCCGGACCTCCTCCTGGAATGCCACTGGTACAATAGTGCATCCTCTAAAAAGAAGTACGTGCTCCCCACCTTGCGAATATCCATAAGGAGCATCTCATGTGGATAACTGATCATGTATAGCCACACAGTCGTCATCCCCAAGACGTGCCTCCCTAACTCGCTGTAAGAGTGGAGGGGTGAAAACCATCGACTGTAGGTAAGCCTTATCCTCTCCATCCACGAAGGATAACTGTAATGTGGCTAACTTTTGTGTCGCCTCACTCAACAGATGTGAGCTCGACCTTCTGCTAAGAGCATCTGCCACCTTGTTCCCCTTCCCTGGAGTATAGATGATCTCGAAATCATAGTCCTGGAGGAACTCTAGCCAACGTCTCTACCTCAGATTCCAAACCTTCTTTTAAAAGATGTACTTGAGGCTCTTGTGGTTAGAGTAGACAATGAACTGCTCACCCATAAGGTAGTGTCGCCACATCTTCAATGAAAAGACTACCGCTGCCAACTTGAGATCATGGGTTGCATAGTTTTTCTCATGTTTCCTAAGCTAGCGCGAACCATAAGCAATCATTTCATGCTGCTGCATCAAGACATAGCTGAGCCTGGTCCCTGATGCATCTCAAAAAACTACGTACTCGACACCATCCTCAGGAAATCTCAAGACTGGGGCACTCGTCAAACTCTGGCTCACCTTCTCGAAAGCCTGCTAGCACTTTTCTGTCCACACGAAGTGTTTCCCTTTCCTGGTCAAGGATTTCATCAGTGCTAATATCTGGGAGAAGTAAAGAATGAATATATGGTAATACCCTGCCAACCCAAGGAAGCTCCGCACCTCCGTCACGCTCCGAGATGGCTCCCATGCTAACACAGCCTCCACCTTGGCTGGGTCGACAGCTACTCCATCTGCTGAGATGACATGTCCTAGAAAGTGGACCGCCCAAATCTAGAACTGACACTTTGAGAGCTTCCCATAAAGCTGGTGCTCCCGAAGTATGTCCAGAACCATCTGTAGGTGTCTCACATGCTCCTCCTCTGACGCCGAGTACACAAGGATGTCGTCGATGAAGACCACTACGAACCGGTCCAAGTACAACTGGATGATCCAGTTCATCAACCCCATGAAAACTACGGGGGCATTTATCCCGCCAAAATACATCACCACGTACTCATAGGGACTGTAGCGGCATCTGAAAGTCGTCTTCGGTATAGCCTCACCCCGCACTCATAGCTGGTGATAGATAGATCGAAGGTCAACCTTTGAGAACCACTATGACCCTCTTAGATGATCAAAGAGGTCATTGATTCTCAGCGGTGGATACTTTTTCTTCACCGTTACATGGTTCAGGCGCCGGTAATCCATGCGCAGTCTTAAAATCCCGTCGGCCTTCTTGGCAAACAAGACTGGGGCCACCCAGGGAGAAACGTTATGTCTCACGAAACCCTTTCTATGAAAATACTCCAACTGCACCCTCAACTCGCGAAGCTCTGCGAGAGCCATCTGATTTGTCGACGAGGAAATCGGAGTCGTCCTAGGGTATAAGTTGATGCAGAAGTCAATCTCCTGGTGGGGAGGTAACCCTGGAACATCTTCTGGAATGACGTCCTCATACTCCACCATCACTGCTGGGAACTGAGAGCTCACAACATCCACTACTCCGAGGGTAAGGCTAGCCAAATCTTGAGTGATCACCTTCCCCCTCCAATTCATGATCCCATTTTGTGCTGCCTGGTTTTCCTTTTCTTCGACAAAGGAAAACCTTGTTCCATCACGACAGACACACCGCACCCTTCACCTAAAACAGTCCATCAGGGCATGGACCGAAGATAACCAATCCATACCAAGAATGATGTCATAAGGCCTCAACGCTACCACCAAGAGATTCCAACCGAAACTCTCACCTCCAAAGGTAAGATCACACTGTCTGCATAGGTGTGTGATCATCGAGTCTCCTCCCGTAGGTGTCTCCAAGCATAAGGATCGATTCAAAGGTTCTATCATAATCTTGAGTTTTTGTACAAGACATGTGTCTATAAGGGAATGAATGGCACATGTGTCTATGAGTACGGACACTAAGGTGGAAAAGACACAGATCATACCTCGAATCATCCCTAGAGCACCTGGTTCATATGCCTCGACCGCATGCAGATGTCCCCGTCCCTATCCCCCAGCTCCAAGAGCCTAGTGCGAACCTCCTGGGGGTGGTGGTGGAAGTAAGTCGAAGCATCTTCCACCACCTGCAGCTCACCCTGCTCCTCTCCCACATCTACCGCCTGGCGGATCTTCCTGCTCTATTCTCTGCCTCTTCCTCGGTGGTCTATCCACCACTTCCCTATCAACAGCTCGACGGGACGGGCAATCTTTAGCGAGATGTCCCCTACCGTCGCATGCGTAGAATCGCTTCTCCCTAGGCTGAATGGATCTGGCCTGAGAGCACTGGACTGTCGATCCCTTGTCCGGGGTCCTCCTATGACGTCTCCCATGTCCAGATCCCTGCATCTGACGTCGACACCCTGCTATCGGTGTCTCCCCACCTGTTTTCCTGATTCTGACTACCGACGGATGTCTATCCTCCGCCAAGAAGCTCTCGATCATCAAGGCCCACTCGAGCACTCCGTCATATGTCTAAATGCATAAGGGCACGACACTAGATCGGATGTCTCACCGTAGACCTCACTCGAATGCCTGAGCCCTGAAGTACTGATCCCTGACCATATCCATTGAGTACCTGGAAAGGTTGGTGAACTTCGATGAACAGTCAGCCACCGTCATACTGCCCTGCTGGAGCTGAAGAAGCTCCTGGATGCGGACATCTCTCAGAGTAACTGGAGAGAAATCCTACCTGAAGAGTATCTCAAACTCCATCCATGAAATGGTCTCCTCGTCGTGAGTCTGCGTGTTCAGACTCCACCATCATCCCGCCGAACCCTGAAGAAGGCTCGCTCCTAGGATCACCATCTTGTCTGTTGGTGTCCTCGCTAGATTGAAATTTCTGGGCACCGCCTCAATCCATTCATTAGACACCTGAGGGTCGGGATCGCCTCAGAACCTAAGGGGCCTCTATCTCTGGAACACATGGTGTGCGCTAAGCCTGCATTCCTCGTTGGTCGGTACATCAGGTACCACTAGCTGCTCCACTGGTGGTGGTATAATAGGTGAACCACCTGGTGGAAACGCTTGGGGGGTTGGTCCCTGTATCGAAGCCTCATCACTGAGGGGGTCATCCTCATGACTGTGCTGCTGAATCCTAGCTGGTATGCATCGTGGAGGAATCTTGTAATGAAACAAGATGTGTCACGGTCAATGAGTATATCTGGATAGCTGACACCAAGGACATGGAAAACACAACCCATTCCTCTATGATGTATGTACCTTTTATTTCCCCGCAACCATTGTTTTCGTGAACCGGGTCAAAAAACATGTTATCAGAGTCCTGGTGTGTGGATACGTCGGCCGCCGCACCAACACTGGGGTCTCTAGCCTGAAAACTGAACCCGAAACACTCAACACTTTTCCCCAAACCAAACTCACAGACTCTTGGTCCTAAGGTAGAACCGACCACCTCTGATACCACTCTGTCAAGACATGTCCCAGTGGGGCCCACGCTGCGACTCCCCAAGCCCGCCTCCAATAGGGCAGGGGATGGCGACTAGCACCGAGTAGGCATATCACTAACATGGGAGGCATTGCCTAACTACCTGTACACATTCACACATCTCCATGCCAACAAATGATGAAAAGTAAAATACTAAGTAACAAAATTCATGCATACAACTAAACCCCAAACAACAGAGTATAACGAAAGGTAGAGTACTGTAAAAGTAAACTGGGCCAAAAATACAAGCCTGCCAAAAACAAACAAACAACAGTCTGAAACCTCAATGTCCAACCTGTAAGCACAAAAGGTACTGGGACTGCTACTTGTAGCCGTAGGGATGCCTCGGCTTATAGGGAACTCAGAAAGCTCGGTCATGTCCTGGTCCGCCCTGGACTCTTTCAAATAGTTGCTCGTCTGCATAAGACACCTGACGTGCAGGTAAAGCCCGTGCAGGGGTGAGTATAACAATACTCAGTAGAGGACCCTAAAAACCACAATGCAATAAAATGTAAAGGTACAGTCAGCTATGCACAGTATATGTTTACAGAACATATAAAACAAAACAAGATATACTAAAAACCCAGAACCGTTGTCTAGAGACAAGTAACGCAACTGCATACCCCCGTAAGGGATTCTATTCGAAGATTCTGTGATGCGTTTGTTCTGGGAAAACACACACCACGAGTCTTATAGCCCTGACGATGCCCGTCTAAGAAGTTCTATTCATCGGGAACCGTCATGAAAGATAGCTACATTCATTACGGGAGACACACTCCTGCGTGGAAAAGTTTCAGTAGATAGAAGCACTCATTTCTAGAGACACACTCCTGAGTGGGAAAGATCTCGATACACAGATGAGGTTCTCTGCCAGGGCCATGGAGGATACCGCGACTCATACGGAATTCACCCGCTAGGTAGAGGATCAACACCCAGTAGAGGTTGTCACATCGATGCCTGACTCTACGTAGGGTTTGGAATGGATTGAAGATCTCTATCCGGGCCTCTCAAATGGATTCCTGGCTCTATCACAGAAAGTCTTGCTGAAGGGATCATTATACTGCATGAGGTAAAGATGTCTGACCCTCAGGGAAACAAGAAGAAGGGGAACTAACCAAAACAAAAGATGTTCAAGGCATGGTGAACAAAAGGACCAAGTTGTTTTCCAAAATGTACATGTCATGCCGCCTGAAGCCATGTAGATCATCCAGTGTCCGTGTACTACCCAAAGTACATGCTGAGCTTCGGGGAAGGTCTAACATGCAGTGTGTCCAGGGTCACACGTCGTTTGATTCTTCTCTGACCCAGAAACCCTAGCCTCCACTGCCAGTACTACACCGAATGTTCATCGGAAGTACATGTCGTGTATTCTAGAAATTTCTAGAAACGGCACTCTTCGTCGGCGTGACTCCCATGCTTCTCCGATCATAAACCTGGCGATCTGATCACCAAAAAACTTCCTGGTTCTTGTCACCCCAACACCACGAAGCCACATCTGACGTTTTCGGGCCTCCGATCGGCTCCAAAAACGTGTTCTGATCTTCCCGCATGAAGAATTCTCGAAGAACGCTCTTTCTGGTCTGGTCCGATTCATCGTCCTCCATCATCATCGCACCTCCACAAGGTAGTTTTGATGTCGAACCTTCGATTTGGGATCGTTGCGTCGCAGAAAGTATGAACAACGATCCGTTGTTCATCGCCCCGTGAAGAACGCGAAGAACGCGCATGGAAAAAGGAGGCAGAAAATCCAAAAAAACAAATTGAGGAACAAACCTCCGCCGTCGTTCATCACAGAATTCATCCTCTCCCATTAATGGGATTAAACTGAGTAATAATCAACAAAAATATAAGCATGGATCAATTCCCCATAATCTTCCCGAAGAAAATCCCTCCAGCAAAAACGTACATGTCCGTGGATCAACATGTTCATGGTTGATTTGTGTTCGTCGTTTAAACATAAATACGGGGAAAAGAAATCGAAATAAAAACCCCTAACTTTTGAAAGGATAGATAATTGATGAAAGAACCACGCTTCCGTTGTCTTCATGATCATTCAATGTTGGTGCAACGATCAATGATTTTGATCTGTCAACGTTTGCCAACGCGTCCTCCTCCGCCCAAGCTCCAAGAGAAATCTCTCTCTAAAATCGCAGGGTTATGAGGCTAACCCTGCGAATTTTCAATAAGGATTCATTTATTAGGGAATATTAGGTTGTTCTAAAAAAGAAACGTTTTAAAATAATAAAATAAATCATTAATTTATTTTATTCCTTCTAAAGTATTTCCCCTTTTTAAAACTCCCAAAAATAAACTTTACAGACGACCTATGCTGGTCGAGGTTAGAGTCGTTTATAGGCAAAGTCGTCATCTCGAACGCAACGGTGCCCTCATATTTTAATCCGGGAAACCGTTTAGAAAATTCCACAACCGCGCACAAGCGCCGACTCACATAACATAAAAATGTTCAAACCACCATTTCGAGATCACGAGACCTCAGAATGATGTGCTGATTTCAGGCCCGGTCTCAAAATTATTCCATATAATATTTAAGGAAAATAAACGGAAAAATATGAGACATTAAAGATAATGTATATAAATGATTCTACATTTTATTTTACATTTATATTTTTCATCGTTCCATATTGGTTTTTTTATAGTCAACTATGTATGTAGTTTTCCACACATTTTTTGTCTTATGAAGAGTATGACCCATTTGATGGTTTACTGGAAGGACATGGAGTGGGTGGTAAATTGATGGTGCTTTTCATACTGGAGTTTTTTATAGATATCATTCATTTTAATTTTTTACTCACACATGGATCATATTTGACAAATTATGGTTTTTGGTTTGGATTGAATTTGGACCGCATTCTCCATATTCAGTTCCTTACTATCATAATATGATGTGGGATATTAGATCTATGCATCTACTGATTATGTTGTTCTATATTTTTTAATTTTTTTATGAAGATATGTCTGTATTATTTTCTTTTACATTAGTTAGATTCCACACATTTATGGGTTATTCTTACTAAGAACCAGTATCCATCCATTAAACGAGTAGTGGTTGGATAGTTGTAGTTAGGGGTTTGACATTGGAAGGTTGTGTCCAGACATTGTTTTATCAATGGTATTCAATTATAAAATATGAATAGAGTTAGTGGGATTTGTTTAGGGTTTCATTATTTTGTGTTTGGATTTCCAATTATGGGCTTTATCCTCCAGTATTTGTACGACATAGAACATATCCATACACTAGGACTCTGAACACCATCCTTTCATGTTGAAAGATGTAAAATATGGTTGTAGGGAATTTTTTATATTAAAATAATATAAGAATGGTTGTGTATTCTGTTAACATCATGATTTAGCTCCAATATTTAATCTTTTGGCCATGGTACATCATTTTTTATATTAGGAAGCATCAACGTAGACATCCATACATAATAAACTACAAGATCATGAGGATGATCCACCTAGTGGCAAGGCATCAGAAACATGGAATGTACATAAGATTTCTCTATGTGTTTTACAAGTTATACCATGACCCTTCCATTGGTATTTAGTTATAGAAACACTAGCTAAGTATGAACACAGGTTAAGTTCATTTCATAAGTAAAAAAGGATGAAACCTCCTATGATTTGTGGTAGCACAGACAGCCTGGTTGATGAGGACTGGGTAGAGGTAGTCACTGAGGTCTTCCATATTATGAGGATTCTTGTTTGTCCTTTGGAAGTCCTCACTATTTGTCTTATACAATTCAATTTTGGATGATTTGTGTAGCTTATTGACTAAGTTAGATGATGTAAAAACTCTCTACATATAATACATCAAGAATATCTTTTAGGTAGGAGTCTTATATGCCCTTGTATTTATATGTACATATATAGGAGTTATGAATCAACAATTGGCTATTATTACCATAGTGGTGTGCATCAAATTTTATAATGATCTCTCGCATTAATTCAAGGATATATTATGAGATCAGTTCTTCAGATCTTAGAACCTTAAGCACAGATTGTGTCATCACATCATGGAATTAGTTTATTCCATTTAAATAAAAACCTATGATAGGGAGATTGAAAAATATTTGGTAGTGGATATCTTTTTGGAAGAGTATTCACCACCTATATGTATCAATAGTGGGTACGTTGTGTTTGATACCTCAAATGTAAGTAGCTGATGAGATTTAGAGGGATCTATGAATGTAAGATGCTATATGAGGTGATACTAGAACATATTTTCATTAGTGTATGGATCTCGGGGTGGCTCTAATCATTTAGGGAGATATTGTGTTCCTAAAATTATGTTTACAAATATATGGTTTGATATTGTCTTACCAGATATACAATAGGGCATGAGACAGTCAAAGGGAAATCCAAATAGAGAAAGAGTCTAGAGATTGGTGGTTCACAAGGCATTAGACTTCTAAGATGGGTCATATATGTAGTTAATATTGGATGAAGGTTTTATCTTTTACATCCATTGTCCCTAGGTGTTCCATGATTGGCTTAGGGTGTTGTCGGACGTGGACGATGCAAACAACAGTCTATGTGGGTAAATGATGAAAAATCTCTAAGGAAAACATGAGGTATTATCTATATATTTTATACATTTTCTAATATTTTTATTGAAATATGTTAGATTCATTATTTCTATTCCAATTCTAAGATTTTAATTATAGAGATTCTGATTAATCTATTCACTCAACCCTCATGATTGGATATTCTAAAATGGGGTGACATTGTGATTAAACAATTTTTTTGATATTGTGATAATACTCTTATAGTAGAGTTATTAATATAGAATATTTTTCAATATCTAATGAACTCTTATTATTTCATCATAATAATTGTCCAGATATCAACATTTTAGGCACATATTGATTGTTTTAGGTAGTGAATGTTGTGTTTCCACAGTGATGGAATGAATTTTTCCTCTATATACTTAAAATAAATCCATGTAAATGATGGATAAGATATGGTACAAGAGAGTGCATCTGATTAATCATGAGTCAGATAGAATTAATCATGGGGTAGTAGATTCTTTGGATTATAAGTTTCATACATTTATAGTAGAGTATATTTAAATATAAAGTCCTATAGATTCCATGAGTTTATTTATTTTTTAAATTATATTGGATTATTTAGAGACTATAATCTTTTAATAAACTTGCTTTTGAGGCCCGATGAGATCGAAATAGAATTTTGATCTATATTAGTTCATTTAAGTAAACTTTTGAGAAATTTTTTCTAAAATTTACGTCGGTGCATGGATGAAAAATATAATTTCACTGTTTAAATGAAAACCTCCATATTCACCTAGAAAGGACATAACATCGACCAGTGAGGGTCAACCACAAAAGATAGTTTTTATAATTTTTGGAAAAAAATACAACAACATAAAATTGTATTTTATTTTCCTTTTCTCACCAATGACGGTGGAATAGAAGAACTACAATTCAGTGATGATTTGGAGATGAGTCCCTTTAATTAGACTCTGTAATGAAAGTAAAACAGAAAAGTTATTTCATTAATGAAATTATTCAACTATGTGGTGACGTATATTAAAAGAATAATTTTAATGTGTTTCTCTATTAATGGGATAAAGTATTGGGGAATCAAAAATTGAATTAAAATGAAAAAACTACAGCAAAAAATATTTCCGACGATAAATGATAAATACCAGTGAATCGTCAGCAACATCAATGCACCCTGATAACGATACCAAAGAATAAAAAACAACAACAGAATCCCTCTGAGTGGATCACTCAAACAATGAACCTCCTCCTTATAGGGGTTGTGTTTCTTTAAATTTCCTTTTACTCGTTCTTTATTATAAAATAATGAACATGGATCAACCCACGAACATGCTCATATGTGAATTTCATGTTCATACAGGAGGGTTCTTTTTTCATGGGATTCATGTATAATTATTGATTAATTGTTTGATAGTACTGAAATCATAATCCTCTCCAAGTTTAAACTATAATGTGGATGGCACATGCTGACCTAAATAAGTCATGAGACCATCTGCCTTTTACATTAAATTTTTACAAATATCCAACTTGACAGAAAGGCAATTTTATGGCCTTAGCCAAGAAGGTGGAAAACATTAGATACCAATGGTGAAAATTACATGAAGAATAGACCACTGACGTGGACCTAGTGGTCTGTAAAATAATCCACTACTGGTATCCCATGGGGAAACCATGAGAGAAAGACAGAGCACGATGACAGTGTGCGAGGGGTGGCTACCGCGACTGTCTTTGGCCCCAGTGAGGTGAAACGAGCCACTGAAAAAGATTGTCGGCTGTCTTGGGCCGACACAACCACACGACATCATCAACTAAGCAGCTCGCACTAGATGGACACAGTCCTGCACTACCATGCGTTCTTGAAACTGTGTGTTGGACTTGATGCAGGTCATAGTGGATTAGAACCAGCCCATTCTCATAGGTCGGACTAGGGTATGAAAACTGTGATACGGTGCGGCTCGTGTTGGTTTATATTGGCCTGATGTCATGTGTCAGGTCGACAACCTAATACTGGGCCGATAGATGGTACGAGTGGGGAAGAAACGTTCCACCCAGTTGCAGGTCGGGCTAGATAATACAGGGTCACACGGCGATCCGACAAGCTAAACCCCCTGGCTGAACCAATTCATTTCCAGCCAGGCCCAATGGGCCATTCTGAGGGTCCACATTGGACCGGGCCGACCCAAACCTGAAGTAGGTAAGGCTAGGTCAGTGAAACCGGGTTGGGGAATGGGGACCCCTAGACATGGTTGGTCAGGGCGATTCGACTGGATCAGATTGGGTTGAACACAATTGGCCCATGTTTACTAAAACACCAATAACATACAAACTATGAGTTCCATTGATGAGCCATTTGTGGAGTTGGAACCCTTTTGATGAGGTAGTTATTTTGGAATACTCTCATGTTATTTTCATTGAATTTTATATGTGAAGAATGGATTGAAGATCAGTTTCTCCTAAAATCTATCGCACTACATGGGAGAATCTTAAGGATGGATGAGACCTTAAGTTTGCGGACAAGTGACCCTATGTGTATTAGCTACGATGGCCGAGTAGGAAGTGACTCTATGTGACCTAGCATTCCCACGGTGGGGAGTAGCTCTGCCTGTCCTGACAGACCCACTGTACTAATTAGGGATGAGTACCTCAGTATGATTTCCAAGGTGGGAAGAAACTATGTATGACCCAGTATTCCCACGGTGGGGACTAGCTCAGTGTGACCCAGCATATCCACGGTACATATCAAGAATGACTGCCACAGCATTCCAAGTCCAGTGGGAAGAAACTCCGTATGACCCAACATTACCACATTGGGGAGCAGACCTGTGTGACCTTGTATACACATGGTACTCGTCAGTGATGTGCAGCCCAACAGCACATGATGTTCGGTGATACGATTGATATCATTACATTACTACTGTAGATTATACCTAGAGAGAGCTATCATTATTTATAGTTTTCTTTGTGGATTTCTTTTTGTTCATTCATTATTGGTTTGGGGTACCTAATGATTATAATTTTACTCACCCCTACACGAGCTTCACTACATGTGTTATGTCTGGTTCATACGACCAACAATATGGTGATGGACTTGGAGGCCTTGGACCAGGTGGTTCCTAGTGAGATCAGGCAAGCAGGACATGATTCCACAGCTTCTGAACGCTACATTGTACTTTCCCATTAGGTGTTATTTTCAAAATACAGGTTTAATTGATCTTTTACATACACTTTTGGCATATTTATTTTGTTGGGATTTTATTCTGGCCCATTTTCTTCTAGTTGTACCTTTGCACTCAATTGTTGCTGAGTAGCATTCATGTTCTCATTTCTAGTTTTCTTGGGATGTGGTTATGTGTTATTATGTGTAGGTACTCAAGAAAATGACTCCCAAATTCTGGTTGACACCTTTAGTGTTATTGAAAAAACCCCTGGCCTTGAGGAGGTGGGCTTAGGGAAGTCACAGAACATGAACCGGGGTACAGGTCATGACAAAGTGGAATTAGAGTCTGTCAGTTATTCCTTAATGACTGGGAGTCTATTATTTTGTGTTTGGTCAAATGTATTATATTTTTCAAGTTCGACATTTGGATTTAGGGATTCCCTTATTTGTGAGGCAGCAGATGTATCCACACACCAAGACATTGAATTCTTCTTTTCGACTCAATTCATAAATACTCTGATTGCATGCATCATATAGAAATTGAGTGTTTTCTCATGTTCTTCTAAATTTAGAGTCAACTCACCTATATTCAATTTAATTTGGTACATATTTATCTTTATTAGGACTCCTCCATGTAGACAGCCAACTAGGATACTGATGTGGGACCACGATTACTGCCCACCTAGAAATGTGGCATCTGTTCATGGGATACTACTAGAGATGGCTTTGCTAGGTGGAGAACCAATATTTCCACCACCTGTTGATCGACACATACTACCGACATTATAGGTTTATTATGCATGAAGAATCAGTGCATTACCATCGTTTGAGAGACAAATAACTACTAGGTTCACGGGAGAGACAAATCCTCAGGTCACTGATGAATTGCTAGAGGTGGTGATACGGTTCTTGCTCTCATTGAAGAAATCACTCAAATAAATGGAGAAATAAGATGAAATTCTTATTCATGGTTCAGAAGGGAGATGGTGGAGCCTGATGATTTAGACTAATGACGTGACAACCCACTCATGGGCTGACATTGACCAGATCTTCTGGGAGGAGTTCATCCACATAAACATTTACATAGTGTGCATATAGAAGCTGCATCACCTACATTAGAGTAGCATGTCAGTGGCTGAGTACTCTACGAGGTTCATAGAAATCTCCCACTATATTATAGTAATGGTGTGGGACCCTTTATTTAGTGAACAGACTAGTGATCAAGGAATCAAATGGGAGAACAGGTTGTCGGTGATTTCTCTCCACATCTGCACTCAGGCAGGAGTACTAGAATGATATCTACTAGTAGATATATTCCTCATTGAGAACGTAGCGATGGTGGAAGCTTCCACCTAGAGATAGGAAAAAGATACATTATTATTGATAATTAAGAAGCTTATGTGGGGGCCGATGTAGGAAAAAGCATTTGGGGGACAACCCTAGGACTCAAGGCCACTGGTGTGGGGATCCTAGAGTAGAGGGAATCAGCAGTGAACCAGGTTGAGCTTCACATACAGCAGGTACAGAAGGCTCGTGATAGCCCATCCAAATATATAGAAGATCTGAAAACAGTCAAGGGACTAGTGAGGTAGATTTACATTATCATGCGAGGTGGTTCACAATTCTAAGAATGTGGTAGGGGAGCTGGATGAGAAGTAGTCGGTGGCATGTGGTTCAAGGTACTACCACCACCACCACCCACAGGTGGTCCACCATGACCCCAGGAACAGGTGGATAGGGGTGATCTTAGATTCAAGAGATAGATCCATATGAACACATCACTCCATATATGATTATAGGTATGATGTATGTGTTATTCACCAAAGATTTTGGTCCTATATAAACATGTTTCAATCACTATTTTCTTTCTTTGGAACTCATTTTAGGATCAGAGATTTTAGTGGATCTATTGACTTGATCATTACAATTAAAGACTCCTACCGGAGGGGATTTGAAAATTACACAATTGTTCCGGCTTTGGGAGCTTACTCTTCGAGGTGAGAGCTTCCGAAAGGATATCATAGTAGTGGGGTCGATTCCTTTTTATTTAATCTTATTAATTGACTTGTTATACACAGTTCATGTATAGATCAACTATTTTAGGCATAGGGTGCGGTGTGTCCAAAAGGATGTCACTAGGTTTTCCATCACCAAGAAAAAAGGTAACTCTTTCAGTATAGGACAGACTTTCTTGAATGATGTTTCAACAGATCACTCACTAATTATCTAGCCTCACCCTCAGTGTCGTGGACCAGAGGATTCAATTCCTTCATATAGTTGTGGAAGAGTATGGGGATGTAATTTATAATTATGTTTGAGGACTACCTCCTTGTAGGGTGGGTAGAATATGGTATTAACTTGTTCCCCTAAAAAACACAGATATCCACACTTGAAAATTAGTTATATCCCACAGAGCATCGTGAATTGACAGTACAGTTTGAGGAAATGCAGTAGAAGGTCTTTTTTGAGGTGCAATGTTTCACCATGGGAAACCCTAGAGTTTTTTTCCAAGAAGTAAGATGGGATAATGATTATATAAAAATACATCTGGTGCTTGAACCATGTGACAGTGATGAACTAATATCAACTACAAAAAATTAATGACCTCTTCAACTAGATGAAGGTTGTGAGTTGGATCATGTAGATAGACCTCATGTCAGGCTAGAAATAGGATACGGATTTATCAAAGATGGCCTTCTGCTTCTAGTATGGCCACTAAACATTCTTAGTAATTCCCTTCATCATAACCAATGTGCCAACAGTTATCACGGGAATAATGAATAGGATCATGCAACCTTACATTGATTAATTCATTGTGGCCTTGATAGATGACATCATGGTTTAATCAGCATCAGAAAATGACAACACTACACAACATTGGATAGTCCTGGATACACTCTGAGTGCAATAGATTTATGGGAACCTCTCTATGTTCCTATTCTAGATTTGGGAAATCCAATTTCTGGGACATGACATCTTGGAGGTTGGACTTGCATTTGATGTATTGAATATAGTGGTAGTGATTTCTTGGGAGCCACCCTAGAGCGTGACTTGGGTACAAAGTATCTAGAGGATTCATGGAAACTACCAGGGGTTTGTTCCCAAATTTTATATAGTAGAAATACCATTATCAGCATTGACATGAATGATATAACCCTTCGTGTGAACATAGAGGTGATGAAAGATTTTCCAGGAGCATAGGTGGAGACTGACATGTGCCATAATCTTGAGAGAACTAGAGGAGGAGTTTGGTATGTAGTTTTCTGTGATGCATCCGGAACCAATCTAGGTTGCTTCCTGATGTAGGAGTGAGTTATGATCAATTATGATTCCTAGAAGTTGAGTAAAATGAGATGAACTATGTGACCCATGACCTGGAGTTGGAAGAGGTGGTCTTTTCTTTGATGATCTGGTGGCACTACTTAATGGGAGATCAGATTACAGTCTACATCCACCACAAGGGTCTTAGGTATATATTCATTCAAAAATAAATGAACATGAGGAAGAGATGATGGATGGATTTCCTCTAGGACTATTACTTTGAGATAGTCTATATACATGGGAAAGGGGACATGGTGGAACACGAACTAAGTTGTAGTTCAGGTTTGATGTTGCTGAGTGAGGCGACATGGCAGCTAACCACAAAGTAGATATCCTTCATCGATGTTGTTAGATAATGTTACCTTTATTCAATAGTTTCCCCCCATTATTATAGTGATTTAGAGAGGCACAACTTGTGTATTTTGACTGTGCGACACTATGTGGTTATTTATTTTCAGGACATGCACCTAATGGATTTTCAAAAGGTGGACATCACACCATCCTTTTCAAAGGGCGTGTAGTAGTACCAATGTAACTAAGAAATTATAATTATAGGTATTTCCATACATATATTGTAGTGGTAAATTATAGAGTGGTGAAAGTGTAACAAGATCTCAGATGTTAGTACTGGTGTCCAAGGCTGAAGAACGAAGTAGCTATGTTTATTTCATGATGCCTCAATTTTCACTAAGTGATTGCTGGGAATTAGATTCCATTAGGCATGGAAACACCACTTTATGTACCAATGAGGAAGTGATATGGTATCTCAATGGTATTAATGACATGATTACAATGCATGTCTAAGGTCCACAATTCTATCTGGATGATTGTTGATAGACTCACCAAGTCAGTTAACTTCATATCCATATAAGAGCAAGGATTAGAAGAGGGGTTGAGATGCCTCTATTTCCAAGAGATAGTGCATATACAAGGGGTGCCTTCGACAATCATCTCAGACCCTGATGCTTACATTACATACCAGATGTGAAAGAGATTACAATAGGTATTTGGGACTCATCTACGCTTAATCACATCCTTTCACCCTCATAAAGATGGTCAGACTGAGTGGCCCATCCACACATTGGAGGAAATGATTCATGATTAAAACATGTATTTTGGTCATAGTAGGGTGGGCCACATAACACAAGGGGAGTTTCAAAACAATAAGAGTTGTCACTACACCATTCTCATGGCACCGTTTGTGTCCATTTATGCATGTCCATGCAGATCGCCTCTAAGTTGGATTGACCTAGGGGAATCAGCACTCAAGGGTCAATATTTGGTACAGGAAACCATTGATATGGTGATGATCATATAGCAGTAGATGAGTACTACACATACTAGTAAACAATCAAATTCTTACAAATGACTGATGCCCTTGGAGTTCGATGAAGGAGACCATTTTCCCTTCGGGTATCAACCCTACATGGATTGTGGGGATTTGGCCAGGGAGGCATGTTATCTCTGAGGTTTATTGAATTATCTATATTATGAGATGAGTTGGAAATTTTGCATACCACATAGCCCTCCCCCAATAGATTCACCACATACATCATGTTTTCCATGTGTCACTATAGAGGAGGTACGTGCATGATCCATCACACACCATCGACTAGGGAGATATAGACATTTATGATGGGGTGATGTATGTGGATTTCCTATTAGAGATATATGATTTAACGTAAATGGTCTTCTATGTATGTTTGATTCCTCTGGTGCAGTTTTGTGGAATCATGAGTCCCTCCATGAGAGTACATGGGATCATGAGGCTCATATTCAGGATTAGTACTCCCATTTTTTCATTTATATTTAATGTGGATTATGAAAACATTATGAAATAAAGGTTAGGGTAATGAAATGTCTCATAAATTCCATTTTTTTGTAATTATACGGGATTTTTTTGAGACTAGAAACATTTGAAGACAACAGATTCTGAGGCCAGGTGATCCTAGAATAGAATTTTGATCTTTTTTGGTTCATTTAAGTAAACATGTGAAAGGGTTTTCTATCTTTTAAAAGAGTTCTTATATAAAAATAATGAGGGAACATTTGAACTCGGAATTTATTGATTCTCGAATAAAGGAATTAACTTCGACTGACGTGGGTCTATTGAAAAAGACAGTCTACATTCACTTAAAGAATCATTGATAGTTAATTTAATATTTTTTCTCACCATTGATTGGTGGAACTCCAGCAATGTTGTGTGGAGACGAGATGGCAATGATCCCATTTAATGATACTCCTTAATGGAATTGAAACAGACACAATATCTCATTAATGAAAAAACATAATGACGGTGTGACGCAACATAATGAAAATGTTGTGATACATTTCTCTCTTAATGGGATCAAATGTTTGTGAATAAATTTTGAAATTACTATAATGAAAACATGGGGAATATAATATCCAGTAATGAATTAAGAACATTGGTTAATCACCAGTGACATCGATGAACCACGAGAGTGGGAACAGGGAGTGATGAATGGAAACAAAAACCCCACAAACGGTACTCTCCCATGACGAACAACCTCCAGGTATGATTTTTTTTAAATTTACATTGACCATTATTCTTTTTAAAATAATTAACACAGATCAATACAGGAATAGGTTGATCCACAGATCACTCATTCTTGTAGGATGGGGCATTTTTCTTGGGTTTCGTTAATCAGGATTGATTAATTAGTTGATAGAACTGCAATCCTGAACCTGGTAATGTCTTATCATTAATGAGGAGAGTGAAGGATGAACTGAACAATGCCTGATCCCCTCCTCCTTGTTCATTATTCATGGCCAAATACCCAAATTTACGGTGATATGATTCCAAGGCCTTTGTAGGGAAGGCAGTATACAATGGAGACCGGAGGCGCAAATTACATGATGAACGAACATCCACAACAGACAAAGTGGACTATGGAAGAACTAGCCAGTAGTGGTCCATGGAATCAACTGTGGGTGGATGGTGGTTCCCCGTGATGGTGCACCAAGGGGTGGAAGCCCCGGCTGGCTCGGGCCCTACGTCATGGAGGAAAGAGCCAACAGAAACATCAGACGCAGCCCACACCTGCGGGTCGTGATCCCTCCCTAGAACGCAGTCCAGTGACTGTGTGAGAGAACCAAGGCATGTCTGGAATAGTTGGGCGTGGAACTCTTCATGCCGAATTCCCACACATCCGGATTGAGGAAAAATGGCACGCACTCGCATGATGGGTAGAGTAGACATTTCCAGCAGGCAGGCGAAACCAAGGAACACAAACATGGACACAGCGTGTCCCGGGATGGTTTAAACTGGCCCTCTCATGAGGACTAGGCCAAAAATATAATACCAAGCTAGTGGGGGCCTTAGAAACCAATATACTAGTCTTTTAGTTGTGGGTTGGGTATATTTGACCCATTCATTGCGCAACCCGATGGGTGGACCCCTGGGCAAACCGTGTTGGGTCCTGCAATGCCCATTGCGCTTGGCCCATTGGAAAGACCAGACCGGACCGAACCAGACCCAAAATGGTTTGGGATGGGTCTATTGAACCAATCAGGTCCATGCTGGACCCCCAGGATGGTTTGATAGGGATGGTCCGACTGGGTCGGACTGTTCCCATATGCAACCATCACATGTTTACAAAAATGCCAATTACTTTCAATCTGACAGTCCGATTAACAAGCCCTTTATGGAATTGTAACCCTTGAGATGAGGTGGTTCTTTTTTAATACAATAATGGGGTTTTACAAGAAGTTGAAATGTGATGAATGGACTGAGTAATTGTATCTTCAGGATTCAAACGCAATGTGTGCATGAATCTTGCAGTTGAATTATACCCGAAGACTGCTGACAAGCGACCTTGTTTGGATCGGCTATGATAACCTAGAGAGAAGTGTCTTGGTGGGAACTAGTAAGACGATGTTGGGGAGTAACTCTATGTGACTAGGTAGTCCCATTGTACTCATAAGGGATAAAGACCTCAGTATGATGGAAAACGTGGAAAGCGGCTCTGTGTGACCTGGTAGGCCCATGGTGGGGAGTGGATCTGTGTTTCCCAGCATTCCCACTGTACATATCAGGGATGATTTCAACAATATTCCATGTTTATTGGGAAGAATCTTTGTTTGAACTTGCATGCCCACAGCGGGGACTGGCTCTTCGTCACCCAGCATACCAACAGTTCTCATTTGGGATGAGTACCCTAGTAGCCCATGGTTCCCAATGATATGACTAATGGAATTACATTCCTACTCTAGATTATACATGGTGTGAGTTTTCATGCTGCACAGTTATCATTTTGGTCATTCATTGTTTTTTTGGGGTACTTACTGAGTATACTGTTAATGAACCCTACACGGACTTCGTCCGCACATGTTTTTTCAGTTGCATACAACCGAAAACATAGAGATGGACTTGGTAGCATTGGACCAGGTGGTGCCATGTGAGATTAGTCAGGCATGATGTGCATCTCAGATTCCAATAGCTACTATGTACTAGCCCATTAGGTGGGATTTGTAGTGGATGGATATGCATCGATCGTGTACTTACTATTTTTGTAGTTTTCATTTGTTGGGATTGTATTCTGTGACATATACATCCCGTTGAACCATTACACTCAATAGTTGTTGAGTATCATCCATTTCCCTTTTCTAGTTTTCCTGGGAAATGGTTGTTTATATGTGTGTATATGTACTAAACCAAATTCCTTTCACTTTCAGGTTGACACCTTCAGTTCTAATCGCCTTCCACTGTCCTTCCAGAGGTGGGAATGGGCGAGTCATGACATGGGCCTTAGGAAACGGGTTGTGATATGAAATCATTTCCACAGAATGTATGATATTTACCTCCCAAATGAGTTATGGACTTATAAATTGAATTAAACACCTAAAACATACTAATATATTCAAAATAATTTAAAATGTCGTACTCAGAGCTTCGAGAGATGAGGGTTTAGTTAGAAGACCTTTCTGAATAAGGTCATTGTGAGACCTAGTGGTTTCCTATTGGAAGCCCTAGTGATGTTCAAAATAATTGTGTATGTGATCTTGGGGTTATGAGTGGATTAATATCACTTGAATAATACTACAATGAAATATATATAGCCACTATTGATGATCAATGAACCCTTTTATCAATTAAGAGGTAAAAAATTGTTCTCTAAAATTTACCTCAGACCATGCAATCAGAAGCATGAGTAGAGGATGACGATATACTAATGCAGACATATAGATGTGTCTATGGTCAATATGAGTAAATAGTTATTCCTTTTTGAATGAATAATTACCCATCAAATTTTATGTGAATTATTAAATGGTTCTTTCAAAATTTCTTATACCATTTAATAATTATATTTATCAATGGAATCATACAGTGTTTGGTGTCTAAGAAGGATCATATGAGACACTTGATAATGTTCTTGCACACAAACATCGAAAACTAACTTTTCCAAAATCTCTTTTAGTGTTAGTTTTTTATTCTAGAGTTCCACATAGTAGGAGAAGTCATATCAAAATCTAATATACTAGTCGATCGGGTGAAGGTTGAGGAAATTATTTATTAAGTGCTAAACATGTTTGTTAACAAGGTACGAAGCATCTTTGTGTTCAAAATATTCTATCAATGGTTTGTACCAAATTTATATAGAGGTTTAATATCCTTTATATATTATTCTGGGGAATTTGAAGTCATTCATATGGACAGAATGGTTCCAGTAGCGATTTTAGGTGTCGAGGTAGCGGTTAAAAATACTCCAATATTGATATTTCTAGAGGAGGTTGTTGAGTATGTAGAGATATATGATGTAGCAGGGACTGGAAATGAATGTTCTCTGATTTAGAGGCTACTGGTAATTTCATATGGATCATGTCAACTGAGATCGCATGAGTAGAACTATGAATCCATGATCATTGTTTTTTTGTATTTTTCATCAAACTCATGTTGTGGCCACACTACCAGATGGGTTAGTGGTTTATAATTTCCCATGACCACAAAAGTCTCAATTATATCTTTCAAATAAGGATCATAAAATGATATCGTGGAAACGGATAGAGTTCCTCCTAGAATATGACATTGATATTACATGTTCTCTTATAAATTGGAATGTGGTGGTAAATGATCACAGTTGGAGGTCTTTTTATTAGTTTTTTCTCAAGGTAATAGAGAAGCTAACATCATTTCTGTTTTCTTTTATAGACAAGGATGTTTATTAATATAATTATTTAATGGTTGTAACACTACTACACATAAAAAATTGAAGGGTTTATTAGCATGAAAATACTAATAATGAGAGCCCACGTGATCATATATCTACTAGATGTTCCCATAATGGATATTCTGAAGGTGAGAGGCACACTATCCATTTAATTGGAAGGAGTATTTTATTTCTGAAATTAAGGGTGGAGATAGTGTGGGAGTTTCTTACATCCAATTTGGTAGTACATACAGGTGTGACACTGATGTTTTAGGAACTCCGACATTAGTTTTGTTTTCCAGATATGAATATTGTTATATGAATAATTAGTCTTTTAATGCATATCTAGTTAGTATTTTAAGGTATATAACCGCATTTATGCATTTTTAGATCAACCACATGAGGATTTACTATGTGAGTGGAATTATATTTCAACAAATATCATGATGGTTTTACCATGTACCTCTAGGGGAAACAATTATACTAGTGTGATCATACACCAACTCACCCTGTCGACCTACATCCTAGATAATTTAGAACAGATTTTAGTATAGAGGATGGGATGAAATTATACCTAGGATATAGTATAACTCTATATAGTTCCCTCGAAGATAATATTTTTTCATGATTCATTCTTCATATATCGGTTAAGAAGAGGATTATATGTGGGCTTTTGGACTCAGTTATGTTTGAGCATATCATATCACCCCCAGACTAATGACCACACAAAACTAAAAACACAATTATATCATGTGATGATTTTGGATTTCATGTTGGGCTTTGGAAATAGTTGGGTGGACCACATGCAGTTGTTATAGTTTTTGTGCAATAATTTTTACCATTACACAATTATAATGGAACAATTCAATGATTTTTATGAAATATCATTTAAGTCACCGCATTATAGGAATTATCTAGGTGAGTGAGAAATTATCGGCCTATATTTGGTGTGAGCAACTAAATAGAAGGTTCCTATCATCCATGGGATGATGAGTACTACATAGAGTGATGATAAGTCTTATAGTTAATGATTATGGATACCTCTATTGTTCGTGGAGGGTGGAAATGTGTTCCTATGTGTCTTAATTTTACATGGATTGAGGAGATTTTTATATAGCATCATGTTATCTCTAGGATTCATTATAGCCTTCCAGATAATTATTAGGGTTCTTAAGGTGGGGTAACACATAGCTCTTCCACCATAGTTTGACTGAGTACAAAATTTATTCCTTGTTTCGCTGATGATAAGTTATATGCATGAACCATCAAACATTATCAAATTGGGAGAGACCGAAATTTAGGATATAAATACCTTTATAGAGTACATGGTGGAGATTGGATAATATCATGATAGGATTCTATGTCAGATATCGGTTCCCCTTGTGTGTGTCATATGGTAGCATGTGGAACTTCTTGAGAGAAAATAGGAGAAGGGTGTCCCATTTTAAATTAAATCACCATCCTATTTTAGGTTAGATTTTTCTCATTTTAGTTTGAAACCCCCTTGTGTTTGTGATAATTTAATATCACGGATTTTCATTATATTATTTTTGTCTATTATATTGATTATGTTTTAGACCAACAAAATAGATTTCATGAGATTTTGAGCATTATGTTCTAAGAACAATTTTTTGAAATATATTAAAAATACATAATAAAACATGTGATTAGTTTTTTAGAAAAAGTTGATTAACACCTAAATGTGTACAAGATCCTAAATATGAGGGATGAATTGAGTTCATAACATGATTTTTACACGTGAAACAACATAATCATTATCGGTGTGAGGTTGTTGTGAAAAAAATTGTTTAATGTCTGAATAAAAAATTGAATTTTTTAATATTTTGGCACAATTGCCTATGTCTCATTCATGTATATAGTTATATAATTTAATTATGGTTTTCCTCTCAATACCGAGAGATTAATTCAACCATTGGAGATCTTTCATCGCGAATGATGGTGGATCATGATTGAATCAAGAATCATTGCACCAACAGAGTTCACATGCCTCATATAAGTTAAATATATGACAATTATTATTAAAATATAGGTTTAAATGTATGTTATGTTTGTTTAATTTCAATCTCAATTTACAATTTTATATGAATGTAGATCAATTGCATGAATAATTGATATTTCCATCCTTGTAAGAATTATATTGTTGTAATTATTGTCAATACATTTCAATTTATTCTTTTTTTATTTTCCTTTTCAATTAAAATAAATCATGGAAATTTTGAAATTGGATGAGGTATATTCCTCCCTTCCTTTTCATATCGATTTCTCTTATATTCATTGTGTTCAATCATTATGGGTATTTCTTGAGCAAATAGTTCAACTATTACATAGTTCCCGATCATTTCAAAATTATTCATCAATGAAACTCATCAAAACAAATGGTAAAACATATCACATTAGTTGTATTTTGAGAATAAAATATGGTTATGGGTGAATTTAGGGATAGTGATTTCAAATCGTAAATTTTTCCATCATCCTAAGTGACTCACGAAAATACTAAAAATAATATGATTAGATGATTAATAAATGGATTCGGACCCCATAATCATGATATCAATTGATTAGAGGCATGAAATATCTCCGATATATAGGTTTTGGGAAGGATAGATTCTATAGAGAAGTAAAAGATGGAACAAAGAAGATCATGGAGTATCTAGAAATTCCTGAGTTACATGTATGTATATCATGTTTACCTACCATATGGCCCACCTGTATGCAACATTAGGGATCCCACTCTTGTTAATAATCATATACCATATACCTCGGTCACATCCCACATGATCACTCCGGGATATCAGATTGTGTACACTAGTATGTAAACAAACACAGGAAAAAGGAATATGACCAGTGCCATGCCAGGTACATGGACACAGTCATGTTCTGGTGTAGACAGGACGATAAACTGACAGAACCACCTATGATGTACATTGCTACCATACGCAGTGACATCTGTGCCACATAATAATTGTGTTTTGTTTCTCTTCATGTTCTGTAATTATTCCACATTCTTTGTATTTGTATAATAACATGATCTATGAGGATTTTCCACATAGTGATACTTTTGGATAACTAGGTATGTTTTGTATCCCAAGTAAACTTCATGTACCCTCTTTCAAGAGTGTTCATAGATCATTACATCCTAATTTTGGGAAATTCCCAGTTGAGAATATTCCAATTTCAAATAACATCAAGGATTAAATGTGGAATTTAATTCACATCACTGGACTCTGATCCCATCAATATATCCACTGTTATTTAGATTTGTTGTGTCCCTTAATAACACTAGTGTGAGATCCTCAATCATTAATTTTCTCTAAGTGGTGTTTCTGTAATCATAATGACCTGACTATGTAGGGTGATGATCCTCCATCTAGAACACCATATCTATGGGGATTGTGGAATCATTGACTTGTGATCACCTATGTATCATGTTGATATAGATTTGTTTTATAGTGTCCCTCTCTTTTCATATATTATCATTATGTAATTTTTGTTGAATATAAAATATATTAAACAAATAGATACCAAAATACCATATTTGTTTAGTGTGTTTAGAAATATGGAAGCATAAAAACATTTACATATGTGAGATACATTATCTCCGAGTATGGTTTCCATGATTAGAAACCTAGTTATACACATAAAAAATAATATAAATCTTATATCATGGTAAAAATTAATCATAAAATGGGGTGACCTAAGACAATAAGTAAGGGTAATAAAATAAATATGTAAGCATAAACATGATCATAAGTATTTGATTACAATGTAATGGCATAAAAATATCAAAAAATATATAATAAAGATCATAATAATGAATCATGGCATAAATATTGGATTTTTAGAGGACATTAATCATAAGGTAACTAAGATCCTAATCAATTAAATCATAACATAAGAATAATACATGTAATTATAGAGGAAAAATAATCATATAAAATGTTTTCCATAGTTTCAAGGAATCAAATACAAGGGAATTTTTGTATTATGAGTTCAATCGATATAACATCATAGTATTCATGTTTTAATCCAATGACTATCTTAGTGTTCAAGGTATAGTCTGAATACTATCGAAGAAGACAATGTACTTTACTGAATTGAGTTCACTCTCTATTCCTACGATGCCTATATCTTAAGATATAATTATTTAACTAAATAATTGGGGGGGATATTTAGGTCCCAAAAATCTCATCATGAAATCATATATATATGTGTTCCATAAGGTAATTAACAATCACATCATAACCAATGAAAAAATGGGTATCAAGAAAATGTAATCATATAACAACATGTGGACTAAGACATAGCATTCGTAATAATTAAATTAAAGAATAACCCATGATATAAAGAGGGTATCTTAATAATATAACCATGTAATGTTATATTTTTTATAGACATATATATATTGAATGATAAACTAGTTTCAATTACATAAATCTAAAAAGACATAAACCATTCAGAGAATGAATATGAATGGAACCTTTGGATAATTTTCATTAAAAGGAATTATTAAAAAATGAATATTAGATGGACAATTAACTAAAAATAACATTTAAATCCATTTCATAAAAAATAACCTTAATACATTGAATTTTTTAAATATAATGTTTTTTTAAAAACATTTTTATTAATAACTAATTATTGAAATTAGAAATAATGATTATAACCAGTTTATATGAAAAATATTTTTGAAACTATATAAAACATATTTTTAATCCTTTTTCCTTTAAAATGTATTTTAATATGATTTTAAAAAAATTATAACATTTTTTTAAAATAAAAATTATTCTTATCAAAAAATAATATTTTTATTGAATTTTTTTAAAAACAAAATTTTAATTTATTTTAAGAAACAATGTGTGAATATTTTAATTACCTAAGAATATATAATAAAATACTATATTATACAAAAATTTTGGAGTCTTCATGAGGCATGGATCAAAATATTTAATCTATGGAAGAATAATAATAAACAATCTCGATAAATAATGGCAGTTCGTCAATAAAATATTACAACTATGGAAAAATAAATCATACTCACTATTTAAGAAAATGAAATTAAATTATTCATAAAATTACCTTAAAATAATTATATTCATGATATATAAGGTTAAAATGAAATATATACACTTTGTAAAAAAAACATTGATTACTAACAAAACATGTGTCTTAATGAATATAGACTAAGAAAAAATACTTTCAAAATTTTCCAGTATTTGATCCATATACCCCAAGAAATAAAGATCATAAAATGGATATGTAAATTACCATAAATTAAAACATAATAATCATATAATACATCCAATTTTTTTATAATGATAACATATAATATATAGTATGTGAAGATATCTTTTTTCTTACGAAAAATGAATTTTTGAGGAGAAAACACTAACCTTATATCAGGAAAATGTTTATACTCATATGAAAATACTATATAATAAATATAAGTTTATTATAAATATCTAAAATTGAAATTTTATTATATATAATACAATATATTTATTTATATTTCCTTCTTAATAATAATTCCATATTAATGTTCTTTTTTAGGAAATATTAGCTTTGTTTTTTATACTAGTGTTGACATATTATTCTCGATCCACTTATTAAGATAATTATTTAGTTATTTATAGATCATAAAAAGTGATATTAATATCATATATTATTAGTATGTATTTATTTGTAATAATCTATAAATAATTAATCTATTAATTGGAATGCACCGTTCATGGATAGAATTTTCCGTATGTACGTAAGAAGGATATTTCCATTTAATTATCATTTTGAAAGAATAAATATAGATGAAATATATGTATATATTTATATATAATTATTAAATTAGAATTATTATTTTATATATATCATATAAATTTACTAAAAAATCCATAATATGTTATATACAATTCGTGAATGGATCAAATCACTTTAAGGATGTGGTAGTGTAGACTTACACAAATAAAGTTGTTATATATGATAAAATTTGGACTAAATTAGGGAATATTTTAAATAAAAATTAAAAAATATTAAAAAATCATTAATATCATTTATATAATGTACAAATATATTCTCCACCAATATATCCAACCATGAGTTGTGGTAATGGAAATCTGAACGACAACAATTCGTGAGGTTGTAGTACCTTCGACACTAGAATGGTAATTTAGATACCCATTAGATTGAAGTGTTAGTATGTGTATGTTTAATAAATAAAATTAAAAATATTATAATATTATATATATACTTATGGTATTACATAATAATATAATAATAATATATTTTGGGTGTATAATGAAAGTAAAAAATTGAAGATTTTTTATAGGATGCTACTTCATCATTGGGTAATGCTATTTTTTTGTAGTAAAAAAGAATCCATGGATCTTTGTATTACCAAAGGAAGGATTCAATGATTAAGTTATGGATTCAGGTATGATATTTAGGCAGACTATTTTCGATCCAATGGGATTCAGGTGTGAAAATTTGTGGGAGGGGTGACTCCCTTTTTATAGAGGAAGATTAGTGGCATTCTTGTAATCGTTTTAATATGGAATTCGACCTAAATTTTTCCAATGGGGAGCGACAAAACTAATATTAAAAATTAGAGAAAATAAAATATCTGGTGTATTTATGAACATAAAATTTATTTTTAATAATTATAAATGAGTTTTTTGTTTTTATTATAAAGGATTAGTCTTGGTTAAGATAATTTTTCTATTAATCGCTTTCATTAATTTTAATGTCTTTCACTACTCTTTCTACTAAAAGAATAAGTTGAAAATATTATAAATTAATATATATTATTAAAAAAATATGGAATCAATTTTTCCAAATTTAACTCATATATTTTTCAAAAAATAATATAAATTTAATGCCACATTCATGTGAAGATATCTATTTTTATGTGATAATTCTTAAATTTTGAAATGTTATTATAACTAATTTCAATGGGAAATGGTTTACAATGAAGTTTATTGGATTAAATTATGTAAAATCGATGTAATTAATAATTAATACCTAATAAAAATATAATTTAAAAATATTAATATATTAGATGAAAACTCATATTTTTTAAAAATCAGTATTTTCACTATGCATCATGAAATAAACTTTTTCATAAAAAACATGGTAATATAATTTCTACATTTGGAATTATATATAAATTTCACTATCCGAAATTAAATTTTAAAAAAGTTCTAAAATTATTGATATTATTTTTTCTATAAAGACATTTGAATTTTTTTCATTTTAGAAAATTGTATTTTCAATCATAAAATGGTATTACCAAAAAAAAAATAAATTTATTATTGTCAATAAGATTAATTTATATGAAATAATTATAAATAATATTTGAAAATAAATTATTAATTATCATATTACTATGTTTAACATCTAGTTTATTACTATCACATATAAATAATAATAATAATAATAATAGTAATAATAATATATTTTAAAAACTCAGTATTGTGTGGAACACCAGAAATTCCAGGGTTTCTTGTAGCACAAAAATCTCATTATTTTTTTGTATAAATAAATATTTAATTAATTTTATAAAAATTAAATATAATACATATAATTATTTTATTAAAAAATGGTTCAAAAAAACTCAGGGTGTTGTATTCCTCACAACAAAAAATGAAATTTTCCCTCAAAATTCATCATTTTAAACAAAAAAATGGGGAAAGTCTACATATTAATATCCCCAAGTTAAAACATATCTTCTCCTAATTTGAAATTTAAACAAAAAAACATTTACCATGTGATTGGTCAGTTTTGGATGAAGTTCTGAGATTAATCTAGATTTTCGGTTGGTTTTTTCTTATAAGGGAGAACCTACTCCAGTGGTATGACCTCTGAGTTACATATATATGGAAGATCAGGTATATACTAACTCAATTTAGATTCCCGAATCACATCATGTAAAATATTGATATTTGGATTTTGTTTCATATGATAGACTACCACCTCAATACAATTAAGAATTTCCAAGGGAATGATATAAATAGTGATCTGTTTCTATTTATTTCGGAATATCAAGGCCATCAACCCAGGGGATGGTCATAGAAAATTTTATGAAAAATTCAAAATCTATATCACGTTTATTTTTATCATTGTCACTATTCAAACTGTTATTAATAAAATTCCTCAATTTATTTATTTAAATGTATTATAATATAATGTCTTTCTAGAAAATGGGTGAACATTTATTGTTTTATTTTGTCCTATAGTATATTAATGAACATTATGCATCTTTAACATTGATAATATTTTCATGGTACAATAATAATATCATTATATTAAACATAGGTTTTAAATAAATCAAATTGATGTAGAAAATGAAAGTGATGGCCTCAACTAGTGGGATTATACCCATTGAAACCCATTTATTAGATAATTTAATAGAGATAAACTCATTGAAATTTTCCATTGACCAATCCATAGAAAATATATAATATCAATGGAATTAGAGAAAATATTTATTGGATAAGATCTAACCCATAATGATTAGAACCCAAACAAAATTTTCCAAACAATCGAAAAAATTATCAATGTTTCACGCCTTACTATTATGTAATTTTGTAGTTTATTAAATATATAGATGTCAAGAACCTTGAAAAATTATGTTGTACATTATTTTTTTATATAATAATGAATATTTTTTATTTCTATTAATATTTTGTTATATATGATTTATTTATTTAATAAAACACAACAAAATATTTTGGTTAATATTCAAATTCATTTTTGAAATTTATTTCAATAAATTAATGGATTTTTGTAATAGAAAATATTTTAATAAAATATTATTATTTAATAATTTTTATACAATTTTAATGAAAAAATAGTTTTTATAAATAAAAATGAAATATTTATTAATGTTCAAAAACAATTATTTAAAAAAACAAATCATTAATCAATATATGTTTATTATTATTTTAAAATCAAAAATGAAAATTTTTTAAATATTAATTTGATAAAATTAACAATATTTTTATAATCAGAAAATAAAAAGTATCAAATAGTTAATTTTTCATATTTTTAATAGATTGTGTAATTTTTGGGTAAAATAAAATATCCTATAAATTTATATTTTGTGTTATGAAGTTATAATGATACATAAGTTATTTATAAATAATATAAAGTGTATCCACAAAAAATTATATGTTATCCCTTAAAAAATCTAATTTAATGTTTATTTTATTAATTTAAAAAATCCATTTTGAATCCTTCAAAACCATTAATATATTTTCTATGTTAAAAATCATTTCTTTGAGATTATGGAAATATTGAACATTAAAAGGGTACTATATTATTATATTCAACCCATGGTTCAAAAAACTGTTTAAACAACTCCCATTTGGATGAAACAATAGTAAAAATCCTATTTGAATGTTTGTGGTTTTAGTTATTTTTAATGTATATTCAATAACATATGTGTGAGAAAAATAAATGAAGTCCCGAATCATTTCTTTTATAAACTCACCCATGATCCCATTATTCTTCTCCTAGGTTGATCTTCCCATGTATTTGGAGTCACACACTAAATAATGATATTTGTTCCACCTCTTATTTATTTATTTATTTATTATCATATTCCTAATATTTCCAATTCTCAGTGCTATGATATTTATTTTACGTCCCAATAGATTCCCATTTAATTTAAAAATGATAAAATACACCTTTAACTCACATAATCTCATTTTATGAGTTCTTCTTTGATGCTTTTATGATGTTGAAATTTTACCATGATTTTTCAATGGAAAAAAATATTTACTCAATACCATACCTATTTCATATTATGGATATTAAACGTTATAAACATATTTTTATTATAAAAGGATCATATATTTATTTATTCCAAATTATTCAATCGTCAAATAAAATATGACAAAAAAATTTAATCCATGTGGTATGATATATGTGGCACACTGAATAATGAGAATGAAATGAATGTGATTATTGCACCCAATATTATATATCCCTATAATGAATTGGGTAATATTTTGTATCATTAGATTTCATGTTGGGATATGGAGTGAAACATATTCTATTATGGGAATTTTTTAAAAACAATTTCTTGGTCTTCAGCGTTAAAATATGATTTTGATGCATTATTTTAAGTAGTTTCCACATTTCACAAAATTACTTTATGATTATCAGGGTATAAGAAGTTTGTTTCTTATGTTTATTATCTTCACTCTTTATATTACCCATTTATTTTACTATTGTATATCATGTATTATTCTCCTTATTTAAAGAAATGATTTTTTCCATATTGGGTTTTATAGATCACCTCTTTCTTATGAATGTACCAAGGTTATCCCATGTGGTTTTAAAATCCTTATAATTATAGGAAATTGTTAAGCATGTTTTCAATAATCTTTTGTATCAAATTTTCATAATCTTATTCAATCTTCTTAATTAAAAAATATACTAGATATCATGATCAACCGGGTTATATAATGTGAAATTTTATGTAATTTGTCGAGAATTAATGTGTGTTAAAAATTAGTTTGTATAGTTGGTATCAAATGAAAAAATTATCCATTTTTAGATTAGGATTATATAACTATAATGATATACTTATTTAAAAGACTGATTATATGAAAATATCACTCAATTTTTTTATGTTTATATTTTTTATCAAGAAAATACATCTCTGTCTAGATACTGCATTGGGATGTTGTTTGGTATTGAATGTAACTTAGGGTATCATCTCTAATAGGGTGCATGAGTCATGTATCATCATTACATGGTATAAAAAATATACCTCACTATTCTATGGGTTTGATACCAATGGGGGAAATTCATTGGTAAATTCAAAATATCATTACGAAACATTATTATGTGAACTAAAAATTACCCACATGAATATGTGTTTGTAAAAGGGTCATTGAATACATAGATTGAAGTGTATAAATTAATAATTAAATAAATACAGGTAATTTATATATTATCTCTTAAATTTTATTAGATTCTATTTATTTTGTTTTATATTTTAAAAATTAACACAAATAATTTTCTTTATATTATAAAAAATTTCCCTAAATAAAAATAATTAGTTAAACAATCAATCTAAAGTGAAATTTTATGACTAAACCAATGAGATGCCTAACCTTATCAGTGTAGGAGTCAAAATATTAATGCTAATACTCTCTAATCTAACTCAAGACTCGAATAGATTCCTGGATCAGAAGGAGAACCCAAATCCCTAAATGAAAGAACATGCTATGATTGTTTTCATTATATAGGAAAGGAATCCATTATTTAATAGATCAAATCCATTGATAATATCTTATTCATCCATCAATGTATCAAATAAGTGAATTCCCTACTGGATTATTTTCATATGGAGGTAGAATCTAATCAGTGGTTTACATTGATCAAAAATAACAAACCAAAGGAAGATATTAATGAATCTATGAGGATGGAATTTAAAAAAAAATAAAAAATATTTTTCATAAAACTCTTTATATTAAAATGAAAATTGGTTCCCTTTCCCTTGAGAAAAAAGTGATGAATCTATCTGTTTGTATAAGTAAAAATTCACAAGACATTAATGATACGTCTCTAGATTTTTTATTACCCCTATATTTAAGGATGATTGAATATTTGGAGGGCTAGATCCATGACTATAAAATTCCATAGAGATATAATATTTTAATATATTTAATGGAATTGTCTTAATTTCCTTGAATGTCAAAATAGAAATTGAAAAATAATAAGTGCATTATATGGAGAAGAAGCTGAATGTGGAGTTTGACTCTGAATCTTCAATAGCGAAATCAAAAATAGCCACAAAATTTCAATATCCATGTTGTGAGTTTTTTTTAATTAATCACCTAGAAACATCCATGTGATGATGATTAAATTCTTTAATAGTTGGAAGGAATGAAACCTAGCTAAAAATTGTGAAAATATAAAACCTAAAATGCATTGGATGAGATTAATTCTCTAGTCAACCATCATAAGATTTTTCATTTCTACAACTAAATGGAACTATGTCACATATCAAACCAATTCACTAATCCAATGTTTTTCAAAGACAACTAACATCCTCTATGGTAGGAAGGGGAATATTTTTTCCTCATGACCACTTTGGTGGATCATAATACTGATTAATTGATATATATATACTAGTTATTCATTCCAAAATAGATAAAATAC
The DNA here is from genome assembly GCA_963277665.1 of Viscum album. Classification (NCBI taxonomy): domain Eukaryota; kingdom Viridiplantae; phylum Streptophyta; class Magnoliopsida; order Santalales; family Viscaceae; genus Viscum; species Viscum album. The sequence goes on from OY728151.1 coordinate 1,961,259,703, forward strand.
ATTTTTATTTTAATTATATTAATTCATTTATATGATAAATGCTTAGTAGAGCTATTGAAGTAGGGCCACTAATCATGGAAGAAGAGTTGTCCCTGAAAATGGGAAATTGGAAAAATATCGCATCTCATTTACATAACTCCTCCCCTATCTGAATTTTTGGGATGAAGATCCCAAAATAAAAATTTAATAATTCTAATGGTGAAATTTGAGGCAATTATAGATAGGAATTGGATTTCCTGAGATAGTTCAATCATAAATTACTCTAACAATAAAATCATTATCCTTATCCTGTATCGACCCCCCAAATTTATGAATGAGAAAGGAGGAGGTTGAATATTCTATAACATGAACATCAGAATCATGGTTATTATTTCTCTGTTAGAATGATTATATAGATCTAATTTTTAAGTATAATGTAATAATAATCATCTAAGACAATCTTATACTGAGGGAATACATTTATTTGTCTCATGATTAATTTCATGGTCTTCCTCCTAGATGAGATGTTCCATTTTCAATTGATCTTCACTATGGGGTGCATGAGTCATAATTATCATGTAGAAGGATTTGTTAATTCACATTTTCAATGATTTTTGTGAGCTCAATAAGATGAAGATAATGAAAAATATCATCTATCATAGATTGATTAACTATTTGATTAGCTAAATGGATAACAGTACTTGTCCAATGTATATATGTGGTCAGGATATTACAATTTTTATGTGATGCATGTGGATATCCCCAAGACTACTCAGTAAACAAGGTATGAGTATTATAAGTTCATAATAATGAAATATTGGCTAACTATTTTATCAGAAATCATCATGGACATGATTAATATATTCTTAAAGATTCCAATTAAATATTTTTTGTATTATTTATAGTTGATATTATAATATTCCTAAAAATATTGGAGGAGCATTAGGAGAATCTGAGCGTTGTTCTAAATACCATGTTAAATAAAATGATTTATGAAATTTACAATAAATGTGAGTTTTGTTATAAGGAAGTATCATACTAGGTGTATATCATCATGAGTAATGGGATATATGTGGACTATTCAAAGGTAGAAGAAAGTTAAGGATGGACGAGGAAAGCAGCTGTGATTAATAAATATTATTTTATTGGATGACCTAGGTATTACAATGTATTTTTGAATAATGTATTATGATATTCAAACACTATAACTATTATAAAATAAAATGATTCATGTTTTCCCTAAATTATTATTTTCAATGGAGATTCAATTAGTTGAAATGAAGGTTTATCACTATCCTTATACTCACAATACCCACATGTAGATAACATTGTGTGGAATTCAATGATTTATAAAAGAATTGGTTGGGTTGTGTGTTAATTTAGAATTAAAATTTTATATCATGTACATCAAGGATGTTTATTTTTAATGAAAAAATACCCAACACAAGTTCTTTAGTTCTATGTAGTGATGATCACTTTTAAAATATGGATACATTATCTATTTGGGTTGAATTGTTAAATATATATTAATCAAAAAATGTATCAAACATAAATTCACACGGAGATAGATGAAAATGTTCCAATAAATATAGTTTGATATAAATAAGGACTATGACTAATCAATCATATATATTCTTAGAAAAGTGAATAAAGGGGTTGATTCTCTATGTATAAAGAATCCAAAATTCTATCGTTTATGGAAGTTGTGGGTGTCTGATCTTATTATGTTTGATAAGAATGGACATGGGAATCATAATAAAAGTTACAGAATAAATCAATTCACAAATTATTCCTCCACCATCCCATCTAGAAAATATAATGTATAAAAATATAAATGATTTGGAAATCTAGAAGAAATTGTAATAGTTATGAAAATAGAATTCCCTAGTGGGGTATTTTAATTAAAAGGAGATGTGAGATATGGGTCAAGAATTTGTGTACCATAAATTCTTTATTTATATATGGTGTTATTGGATGGTCCACATATCTCAATATTCTCTATCCTCCCAGGAAGTACAGATATATATGGATATCTCTATGAACTGTATCTAGGGGAAAATATGAATAAGGAGATAAAAAAATTTACATCAAGAAATATTTTATGTCAGCATGTGAATTTTGAAAGGTAAAATTAAAATGGGATGACACATCCATTATACATGAATACATAGAAACAAAAAAAATATCACCATAGACATTGTCACTAGTCTTCCAAAGATATAATGAGGGAATAATGTTATATTGGTCGTGGTTCCACATCATACAATGAATTTAAAAACCATTATGATTTTATATGATTCATCACTCTATCAATCAATATATGATATATATATATATAAGAGATGTTATAAGGGTTCATGGATAAAAAATATGGATTGTCTTTGATCAAGATCGAAGATTCAAATATATGGTTTACTAGTGTTACCAACAAGATTTCAACACTTAGATAAATTATAATATTTTATATCATCCTAAAACTGAATGATAGTCAAATAGAAAAACTAAGAAACTAGAATAAATGTTGAGGGAATGTTGTTTGGAAATTAATGATTAATTAAGCCAAAATCTTCCTCTGATCAATTTCAAAAAAATAGTTTCCATATGATAATCCAAATGGCACCCTAAATTGTCTTTTATGTAAATAAGTGTAGAACACATGTATGATTAGATGTTATTATGAATCATAAACATATAAGTCTTAAAATAGTTTAGTAAATAGTGTAAATGGTTATGACCACATAGTATCAAATCTAGGTTGTTCAGAGTAGATAGAAGGGAAATGGTGGCTATCATCGATGAGACCTATAGGCCACATTTCTCCATTGATTAATGTGATGATATTTGGGTGAGGTTAATCCTATTCCATGATACATCGACCCCTTTGAGATCCTAGGCCACATCAGAGTGGTGTCCTACTGAATAGAACACCCACCTAACCTATCTCAATTACATGATGTATTCCAAGTGTCCCTCTTAAAAATTTATATATTAGACAACTAACTTGTACTCAATCTAGAGGTGGTATTATTAAAAAATTCCCTTTAATATGTGGAGAATTCGATGGGGATAATATAAAATTCAGATAATGTTCTATGAAATAAGAAAATACACCTAGTTAAAGTGTTGTAGAGAAACCAAACGATAGAGAAAGGACTGTCGGAACCAAAGAAATTCATGAAATAGTAGGATCTTACACCAACTCACCATGTCGACCTACATCCTAGGTATTTGAGGACAAGATTTTAGTATAGATGATGTGATTAAATTATGTTTTGGAGATAGTATAACTCCATATAGTTCTCTCGAAGATAATATTTTCTCATGATTCATTCTTCACATATTGATTACGAAGAGGATTACAGATGGCCTTTTTGACCCAGTTATGTTCGAGTATAGCATATCACCCCTATAATGATAACCATACAAAATAGAAAATAAATTTCTATGATGAGATGCTTTAGGATTTCATGTTGGGATTTGGAAATAGTAGGGTGTACCACCTACACTTGTTGGAGTTTTTTATGAAATAACAGTTACCCTTATACCATTATAATTGGATGATTCAATGATTTTTATTATATATCATTTAATTCACCCCATTATGGTAATTTTCTCTGTGAGTGAGATGTTAAGGACCTAGATTTGGTGAGAGCTACTAAATAGATGGTTCATATCATCCCAGAGATGATGAGTACTATATAGAGTTTTGATAAGCCTTATAGGTAATGATGATGGATACATATATTGTTCGAGGAATGGAAAATTGTGTTCATATGTGTTTTTATTTGACATGGATTGAGGATATTTTTCTATAACATCATGTTTTCTATATGATTCATTATAGCCTTGCAGATAATTATTAATGTTTTTGAGGTGAAGTAACAAAAATCTTTGCCACCGTAGTTTTACCGAGTACACAATTTATACCATGTTTCGCAGATGATAAGTTATATGCATGACCCGTCAAACATTATCAAATTGGGAGAGATAGAAATTGAGAACATCAATACCTTTATATAGTACAGAGTGGAGATCAGGTAATGTCATCATAAGATCCTATTTTAGATATTGATTACCCTCGTGTGTGTTTTATGGTATCATAGGGAACATCTTGAGAGAACATAGAAGTAGGGTGAACCATTTTAAATAACATCACTATCATATTTTAGAGTAGTTTTTCCCTTTTTAGTATGAAATCCCCTATGTGTGTGATTATTTAATATGTTATATATTCAATGTATTATTTTTTTGTATTATATTGATTATTTTTTGGACCAATAACGTATATTTCAATAGATTTTGAGTCATTATGTTCTAAGAATAAATGATTGATATATATTAAAAAAACACTAAATAGAACATGTGATTAGTTTTTTAGAAAATGTTAAATAACACTTACATGGGGTACAAGATCTTCAGTATGAGAGAACCATTGAGTTCAAAACATGGGTTTTACATTAGGAACAACATAATCATTATCCCATCAAGGTGGTTGTGGAAAAATTGTTATGTGTGTGAATAAAAAATGATTTTTTTATATTATGGAAAAATTGTTGATTTCTCTTTCATATATATAGTTATAGAATTTAATTACAGTTTTCCGCTCAATACTGATAGATTAGGTCAACCATTGGAGATAATTCTTGGTGAAATATGGGGGATCGTGATCGAATCCGGAATCGATGCAACAATAGAGTCCAAAAGTCTGATATAAGATAAAATTATTATTATTATTATTATTAAAATATAGGTGTAGATATAAGTTATGTTTTTTAAATTTCCATCTCCATTTACAATTTGATATGAAATTAACTCAATTATGTGACCATAATTGATATGTGAATCCTTGTAAAAATTATATTAATGTAATTATTGTTAGTACATTTGTATTTATTCCTTCTTTATTTCCTTTTTCAATTATAATAAATCATATAAAAATGAAAATTGGTTGAGTTACATTCCTCTGTTTATTTTGTTATCTATTTCCCTTATATTTTTTTGTGTTCAATCATCATGGGTATTTCTATAATAATAGTTCTCCCATTACCTGGTTCCCAATCATTTCATTATTATTCATTAACGCCACTTATAAAAAATGGTAAAACATGTCACTTTAGTTGTATTTTGAGAATAAAATATGGTGATTGATGAATAGAGGGATAGTAATTTCAAATCATAAATTATTCTTTCATCCTGAGTGACATGAAAAAACTAAAAATACTATGAGAAAATGACTACTAAGTGAATTATGACCCCATAATCACGAGATCTGTTGATTAGAGCCATCAACTATACCATATATACATGTCTTGGGATGGATATATTATGTAGAGAAGTAAAAGATAGATCAAAAGAGATCATGGTATATCTAGAAATTCATGAACAATATGCATGTATATCATGTTTAACTGCCATATGGCTCCCCGGTATGCAACATTAGGGATCCCAATAGAGTTAAGAATCATATACCATCTACCTAAGTCAAATTTTACATGATACCACCAAGATAGCTTAGGTTGTACACTAGTATGTATGCAAACACATGAAAAATGTATACAACCGGTGCCACACAAAGTACATGGACACAAACATATTCAGGTGAACATGAGACGATAAACTGACACAACCACCTATCATGGACATTACCACCATAAATAGCCACATCTAGGCAGCATAATAATTGTGTTTTATTACTCATTCTGTAGTGTAATTATTCTGAATACTTTGTATTTGTATAATAACATGATCTATGAGGATTTTCCACATAGTGAGACTTTTGGATAACTAGACATGTTTTGTACCCCAAGTAAATTTCATGTACCCTTCTTCAATAGTGATCATAGACTATCACTTCCTGATTTTTTATCAGGATTGCGAATCTTACCTTTTAAAATTACCTCAAGGTTAAATGTGTAATTACATCCATATCATTGAACTATGATCCCATAGATATGTAGAGTTTTAGTTAGATTTGTTGTGTCCCTCTATGACACTGGAGTGAGAACCTCAATCATCAATGTTCTCAAGGTGGTGTTTATGTAATCAGAATGGACACACTAAGTAGTGTGTTGATCCTCTATCTAGAATTCCATATCGATGGGATTTGAGGCATCTTTGACAAATGATCTCATATGTATCATGTTGATCTAGATTGTTTTTATAGTGTCCTTATCTTCTCTAACATTATCAATATTTAAGTTTTGTTGTATAAAAAATACATTACACAAATAGATACCAAAATACCGTATTTGTTTAGTTTGTTTAGAAACTATGAAGTAAAAAAACATGTACATATGTGAGCTAGATTATCTCTCAGTATGGTCTCCATGATAAGAAACCATTTTATACATATAATTCATAAATTAAAAATTATATCATAGTAAAAATTAATCATAAAATGGGGGGAGCTAAGATGATTATTAAGGGTAATAAAAGAGATATGTAAGAATAAACATGATCATAACTGTGTGAGAACATGATAATGTCATAAAAATATCATAAAATACATAATAAAGATCATAATCATGAATCATATTATAAATATTGGATTTTTAGAGGACATGAATCATAAAGTAACCAAGATCCTAATCAAGTAAATCATAACCAAGGAATAAGACAAGAAATTATAGAAGAAAAATGATCATATAAAATGATTTCCCTAGTTGAAAGGAATCAAATACAAGGAAATATTTTTATTATGAGTTCAATAGTTATACCATCATAGTAGTCATAGTTTATTCCCATGACATTATTAGTAGTCAAGGTTTAGTCTGAACTCTATCATTATAGACAAAGTACTTTACTGAATTGAGTTCACACTCTATTCCCACTTTGCATATCTCATAAGTTATAAATATATAACTAAAGAATTGGGGGGGATGTAAGTCCCACAAATCTCATCATGAAATCATATAAATGTGCTCCATTATATAATTAGCAATCACATCATAACCAATGAAAAAAATGGGTATCAAGAAAATGTAATCTTTTCACAACATGTAGACTAAGACATAGCAACCATAATAATTTAATTAGGGAATATACCCTAAAATAAATAGGGTCTCCTAAAAATATAACCAAGTAATGTGATTTTTTATATACATATATATAGGTAATGATAAAATAGTTTCAATAACACAGATCCAAAAAGAAATAAACCATTCAGTGAAAGAATATGAATGGAGCCTTGGAAAATTTTTATTTAAAAAAATGAATCAAAAAATATTATTAGATGGAGAATGATATAGAAATATCATTTAAATCAATTTCATAAAAAATACCCTTAATTCATTGAATAATTAATTTTTAAAATATTATGCCTTTTTAAAAACAAATTTTTGTCAAAATATTATTGAAATTTAAAATAATGATTAAAATAATTTTATATGGAAAATATATTTTGAAACAATATAGAATATATTCTTAATACATTTTACATTAAAATTTTATTTAATATGATTTAAAACATATTTTTGATAAAATTGTTTTTTAAATTTAAACAACTCTTACCAAAAAGAGAATTACAATCGAATTTTCATGAAAACGTTTTTGAATTTATTTTAATAAAAAAACTATGAAATTTTTTTAAATATATACGAATATACAATTGAATACTACAATATAATAAAATTCGGGATTCTTTATGAGGTATAAATAATAATATTTCATTTATGGAGGACTAATAATAAACAATCCCAATAATTAATGACAATTCATCAATAGAATATTGCAACTAGGTAATAATGAATCATACTCACTATATAAGAAAATGAAATTAAATTATGCATAAAATATCCCTAAAAATAATTTTATTCACGATTTATAAGTTCAAAAGGAATTATAGACACTTTTTTAAATAACATTGTTTTTAAAAAAAACATGTATCTTAATGAATATAGACTAAGAAAAAAATATGTTACCAATTTGGTAACATTTGATCCATAAACCCCATGAAATAATGATAATAAAATGGATATTTATATTACCATAAATTAAAACACAATAATTATTTAATACATCCAATGGATGTATAATCATAACATATAATAAATTGTACATGAATATTTCTTTTGTCTCACAAAAAATAAAATTTAGAGGAGAAAACCCTAACCTTATCTCATGACATTATTCATACTCCTATGAAAAACCTACATAATAAATATAATTTTATTCTAAATATATAAAATACAAATAATATTATATATAATATAATATATTTCTTTATGTTACCTTCTTATTAATAATTTCATCCTAATGTTATGTTTTAGGTAATATCAGCTTTGTTTTTCATACAAGTACTGACATGTTATTCTTGATCCACTTATTAAGATACTGATTTACTTATTTACATATTATAAAAAATGACATTAATATCATATATTTTTAGTCTGTATTTAATTATAATATTATTTAAATAATTTATATATGAATTGGAATGCACCGTTCATCGATTTGATTTGTCATATGTACGTTAAAAGGATATTTCTATTTAATTATAACTTGAAAGAATGAATGTAGATGAAATATATTAATATATTTATATATTATTATTAAATTATAATTATTATTATATATATATATCATATAAATATACCAAAAAAATACATAATATGTTCTATATAATATGTGAATGGATCACATCACTATGAGGAGGTAGTAGTGAAGAATTCCACAAACAAAATTATTTAATACAAAAAAATTTGAAACAATTAGGAAATTTGTTAAATAATAATTAAATAATCTAAATAAAATCATTAATATAGTTTAAAAATATATTTTCCACCACTATTTCCAACCATGAGAGGTGGTAATGGAAAACTGAACCACAACAATTCATGAGGTTGTAGTTCTTTAAACACTGAAATGGTAAATTCGATACCCATTAGATTGAAGTGTGAGTATGTGTAGGTTTAATACGTATATTTAAAAATATTATAATATTATATATATACTTATCGTATTAAATATTCATGGAATTATAATATATTTGGATTGTATAATGAAATAAAATTAATGAAGACTGATGAAGGATGTTACCTCATTATTTGGTAACTTACTTTGGTTTGTAGTATAATTAAACCATGGATGTTTTTATTCCCAAAGGAAGTATTAAATGATTAAGGTATGGATTTTGGGAGGATATTTATACCGAGTATTTTCTATCCAATGAGATTCAGATGTGAGAATTTGTGGGAGGGTGACTCCCTTTTTAAAGCGAAGATGAGTGATATCCATGAAAATTTTTTAATTTAGAATTGGACCCCAATTTTTCCAATGCAGAGTGGAACCAATAATATTAAAAAATAGATAAAATAATGGATATGGTATATTTATGGACATAAAATATATTTATAATATTTTTCAATGAAATTTTGGTCTTTATGATCAAATATTAGTGCTTTTTTAAGATAATTTTTCTCTTAATCGCTTTCATTAATTTTAATATATTTAAGTAATATTTTTCGTAAAAGACTAAGATGAACATTTTCCAAACTAATAATTATTCTTACTAAAAATATAGAATCAATATTTCCAATTCTAAATCATATTTTTTTTTTAAAAAAAAAATAAATTTAATGCCTCATACATGTGAAGATATCTAGTTTTTATTTGATAATGTTTAAATTTTGAAATTTTTGTATTACCAATTTCAATTGGAATTGGTTTAAAATGATATGTATTTGATTAAATTATGTACAAATTATCTAATTAATAATTAATACCTAATAAAAATATAATTTAAAAATATTAATATTTTATATGAAAGACATTTTTTAATTAAAATTCAGTATTTTTCACTACGACTCATGAAATGAAGTTTTTCATAAAATAACATGGTCATATAATTTCAAAATTAAGAATTATATATAAACTTCACTATCTAAAATTAAATTTCAAAAAATTTCTAAAATTATTGATATTTTTTGTCATATAAGGAATGACAAATTTGTTAAGTTTAGAATACTGTATTTTCAATCATAAGAATGTATTAACAAAAATTACATTTCTTATTATCAATATGATTAATTTACATTAAATAATTTTAAATAATCTTTGAAAATAAATTATTAAATATAATAATACTATGTTTAATATCTAGTTTATAAATATCACATAAAAATAAAATATAAGAATAAGAAGAAATTTTTTTAAAAACTCAGTATTGCGTGTAAAACAAGACATGTAGGGGTTTCATGTAGTACAAAAATTTCATCAATTTTTACTATAAATAAATATTAATTTACTGTAAATTAAATGAAATAGATTAAAGATAATTAATTTATTAAAAAAATGGTTCATAAAACATATGGTGTTTTTCCCTCACCACATAAAATGAAATTTTCCCTCAAAATTAATCATTTAGACATAAAAATGGGGGAAAATATACATAATAATATCCTCAAGTTCCCACAAATCTTTTTTAAACTGATATTTATCAAAAAAACATTGACTATGTGAGTGGTCATTTTTGAATAACTTTATCAGATTGATCTAGAATATCAATTGGTTTTTTCTTATAAGGGAGAACCTACTCTGGTGGTATGACCTCTGAGTTACATACATATGTAGGTTTAGGTATGTACTAACTCAATTGAGATTCACGAAGAACATAATGGACTATAGTTATATTTGGAGTTTTTTCAATATGATAGGTTACCACCTCGATACAATTAAGAATTTCAAGGGGAATGATATAAATAGGGTTCAGTTTTTATTTATTCTTTAATCTCAAGGCCATTAACCCGGGAGATAGTCAAAGAAATAATTATGAAAAATTATAAATCAATATCACTTTAATTGTTATCATTGTTACTATTCAAACTGTTATTAATAAAATTCCCCAATTTATTAATTTAAATGTCATATTATGTAACATATTTTTAGAAAATGGGTGAACTTCATTGGTTTTATTTTATCCTACAGAATATTAATGGCCATTATGCATTTTTAACATTGATAATATTGTCTTGGTGCACTTATCACATCATTATTATAAATTATATGTTTTAAATAAATCCAATTTTCATAGAAAATGAATGTGATGGCCTCAACTAGTGGGATTATACCTTTTGAAACCCATTTATTGGAGAATTTAATAGAGGTAAAATCATTGCAATTTTACATTTACCAATCCCTAGAAATGATTGAATATCTTTGGCATGAGAGAAATTATTTATTGGATAAGTTCAATATTATAAAGATCAGAACCCAAACCAAAATCTCCAAACCATCCAAAAAAGTCTCAATGTTTTACACCTTAATCTTAAGTAATTTTATAGTGTCTAAAATGGATATGTATCAAGAACATAGAAATATTGTGTTGTACATTATTTTTTTATATAATAAGTTATATTTTTTCGTTCTATTAATATTTTGTTAGAAATTATATTTTTATTCAATAAAACACAATATAATATTTTGGGTAATATGAAAATTCAATTTAGAAATTTATTTTAATAAATTAATGGATTTTTTAATAGAAAATATTTTAATAAACTATTATAATTAAATAACTTTAATAAAATTTAAATGAAAAAATAGTTGTTTTAATGTAAAATTAAATTTTTATTAAATTTGAAAAATTATTATTCAAAAAACCCATTATTATTCAATATATATATATAATTATTTTAAAATTGGAATTGAAAAAATTTAAAATATTACTTTGATAAAATTAAAAATATTTTTATAATATGAAAATAAAACATATCTGATAGTTAATTTTTTAAATTTTAATATATTCTATAATTTTCAGGTAAAATAAAATATCCTATAAATTTATATTTTGAGTTATGAAGTTATAATGATACATAAGTTATTTATAAATAACATAAGGTGTATCCACAACCAAATATTGGGTTTCCCATTAAAATAATCTAATTTAAAAATTAAATTATTAATTTATTAAATCCATTATGAATCCTTCAAAAACATTAGTAAATTTAATGAGTTAGAAATCATTTCATTGATATTATGGAAATCATGATCATTAAAAGGGTAGTATATTATTATGTTCAACCCATGGTTTAAAAAACAATTTAAACTACTCTCATTTGGATGAAACAATTGTAAAATACCATTTGACTGTTTGTGGTTATAGTTATTTTTTATGTAGATTCAAAAACATATGTTTTAGAAACAAATCATGACTCATTTATTTTATAAACTCACCCACGATCCCATTATTCTTCTCTTAAGGAGATCTTCCCATGTATTGGGATTCACACACTCAATAATGATATTTTTTCCTTGTCATTATTTTTTATTTTATTATCCAATTACTAATATTTTCAATTCATAGTGTTATGATATTTATTATATGTCCCAATGGACTCCAATTTAATTTAAAAATAATAAAATATCCCCTTTAACTCACATAATCCCTTTTTATGAGTTCTTTTTTGTTGCATTTATGATGTTGAAATTTTACCATGAATTTTCAGTGGAAATTTTTTTAGCCAATACCAAATCTATTTCATATTAAGAATATTAACCTTTATAAGCATATAAATATTTTAAAAGGTAAATATATTTATTTATTCCAATTTTATAAATCATCAAATAAAATATGACAAAAAAATGAATCCATGTGGTATGATCTATATGGAACACTAAATCATGAGAATGAAATGAATGTGATTTATTCACCTAATATTATATATCCCTCCAATGAATTGGTTAATATTTAGTCTCATGAGATGTCATATTTGGATATAGAGTAAAACATATTCAATTATGGGAATTATTATTTCACAATTTCTTGGAATTTATCCTTAAAATATGTTTATGATGCATTATTATAAGTAGTTTCCACATTTCTATAATTCTTTCATGATTAACTGGGTATATGAATTTTGTTTTAATTTTATTATATTGACCCATTAATATTTCTATTGTATATCATGTATTATTATACTCATTTGAAGCAACGAAGTTTTCTTTACTGGGCTTTATAGCTCACCTCTTTCTTATGAATGCACCCAAGTTATCCCATGTTGTTTTAAAATCCATGGAATTTTAGAAGATTGTTATGGTTGTTTTCAATAATTTTTTTTATAAAATGCTCATGATGTTATTAAAACAATATTATTAAAAAATATACTAGATATCATGATCATCCAGGTTATATAATGTTCAATTTTATGTTATTAATCAAAAATTTATATGTACTAAAAAATGGGGTTTTGTAGTTGTTATTAAAGAATAAAATTATCCATTTTGATATTAGTATTATAGAACTATAACGATAGACTTATTTATAAGACTAATTATATGAAAATATAACTCAAAATTGTTATGTATTGATTTTTTTATCAAGAAAATACATTTCTATCTAGATACTACATTTGGACGTTGTTCTGGAATGAATATAACATGGGGTAACATCTGTAACAGGGTGCATGAGGCATGTATCATCAAAAAATGGTACAAAAAATAGACCTTACTATTCTATGGGTTTGATACCCATGGAGGATATTCATTGGTAAATTCATAAGATCATTAAGAAACATTATTAATTGAACTAAAAATTACCCACAAGAATATGTGTTAGTAAATGGATCATGGATTACATATATTGAAGCTTATAAATTCATAATTAAGGACATACATGTAATTTATATATTATATTTTATATTTTATTGGATTATCTTTATTTTGTATAATATTTTAAAAATTATCACAATTAATTTTCCTTATATTATAGCCAATTGAAAAAAAATAGGAATAACCGGTTAAATAATCAATCTAAAGTAAAATGTGATGACTACCCCAAGGAGATGCCTACCATAATGGGAGAATGAATCAAAATATTTATTTTGATACTCTATAATCAGACTCAGTATTCTAATAGATTCTTGGATAAGAAGGAGAACCCAAATCTAGAAAATAAAGGACATGCAATGATTTTTTTCATTATATGGAAAAGGACTCCATAATTTAATGGATCATCTAATCCCTTAATCACAGAATAATGGATCAAATCCATTGAAAATATCTTATTCATCCATAAATGTTTCAAATATGTCAATTCTCTACTATATGATATTCATATTGATGTATAATCTAATCAGTGGTGTATATTGATTAAAAATAACAATCCAATGGAAGAGATTAACAAAACTATGAGGATATAATTTTAAAAAAATTTGAAAATTATTTTCCTCAAAATCATTATTCTAAAATGAAAATTTGTTTCCTTTCCCTTGAGAAAAAAGGTGATGAATCTATCTGGTTGTATAAGGAAAAATTCACTAGACATTAATGACACGTCTTTGGATTTGTATTACCCATGAATTCAAGGATGATTTCTTATTTGGTGGGCTAAAAACTTTTCTATAAAATTATATAGAGATATAATATTTTAATATATTTAATGAAATTGTCTTATTTTCTTTCAAAGTCATAATAGAGATTAGAAATTAAAAAGTGTAACATTTGGAGAAGAAGTTGAATGTGGTGTTTGACTCTGAATCTTAATTGTATAAATCAAACAATACCATGAAATTTCAATATCCATGTTGTCATTTTTTTAAAATTAATCACCTAAAACATCCATATGAGGATGATGAAATTATTTAATAGTGGGAAGGAAGGAAACCTAGCTTAAAATTGTGAAAACATGAAACCTAAAAACGCATTTTATGTGATTAATTATGTGGTCAACCATCATAAAATTTTCATTCCTATAAATACAAGGAACTATGTCACATATCAAACCAATTCACTAATACAATGGTTTTGAAATACAACAAACAACCTCCATGGTAGTAAGGGGAATATGGTTTCATCACGGCCACTTAGGTGGATCCTAATACTGATTTATTGATATATATTTTAGTTATTCATTCAAAAGTAGATAAAATACATTTGGATTTTCATTATATGGATTCATTCATATAATAAATGTTTAGTAGAGCTATTGAAATTGGGCTATAAATCATTGATGTAGGGTTATCCCTAAATATATAAAATGGGGAAATTATCGATTCCCATGTACATAACTCCTCCCATGTCCAAATGTGTTCGAAGAATATCTCAAAGAACGATTTTATAATTATAATGTTGCAATTTGATGCAATTATATGTAGGAATTGGATTTCCCTATATAGGCCTCTCATAAATTACTCAAATAATGAAATCATTATACCTATCATGTATAGACCCCCCCACCCCCAAATTTATTCAAGTAAAAGGATGAATTTGAATATTTTATTACATAATCATCACAATCATGGTTATTATTTCTTTATGAGAATGATTATATAGCTCTAATTTTAATGTATAAGGTAATAATAATCATCGATGACAATCCTATACTGAGGGAATACATAGATTTGTCTGATGATTAATTTCATGGCCTTCCTCCTAGGTTAGATGTTCAATTTTCAATTGATCATACACATGGGACATTAACATCATACAATACTCTATATAGAATGGTTGTGAAAGAGAATGAGGAGTTAATAAAAAACTATAAGATAATCCCAATAGATGGTTCATACACTGAATTTCTATACTATGGGGTTCATGGTTCATAATTATCATGTAGAAGGATTTGTTAATTCACCTTTTCATAGATTTTCGTGAGCTCAATAAGATGAAGATAATGAAAAATGACATCTTTCATTGATTGATGACCTGTTCGATTAGCAAAATGGCTCACAATACTTTTCCAAGGTAGATATGTGCTCAGGATGTTTCTATGTTTATGTGAAGCATGAGGATATCCCCAATACTACAAACTGAACAAGGTATGAGTACTACGAGTTCATAATAATGACATTTGGGGTCACTATTTCACAAAAAATCATCATGTAAATGATTAATATATTCTTTAGAAATTCCCATTGAATATTTTTTGTATTATTTATAGATGATTTTATAATATTCCACAAAATAATGGTGGAGCATTAGGATAATCTCAGCATTGATCTATATACCATGTGAAAGGACATGATTTATGAAAAGTAAAGTAAATGTGAGGTTTAGTAGAAGGAAGTCTCATACAAGTTGCATATCATCACGAGTAATGGGATATATGTGGACCATATAATGGTAGAATCAATAGAAGGATGGACAAGAAAAACATCTATGATTAATATACATTTTTTCATTAGATTAAATGGGTATTATATTTTATTTTTGAATAATGTATCAGGATATTCAAACCCCCTAAATAATATAAAATAAAAGGTTTCATGTTTTCCCTGAATGATTATTTTGAATGGAGATTCAATGAGTTAAAATAATGGTTTATCACAATCCATATACTCACATTACCCTCATTTGGATAACATTGTGTTGTATTCAGTGATTCATCGAAGAAGTGATTTTGTTTCGTGATAATTTTAAAAAAAATTAATATCATCTACATCATGGATGTTTATTTTTCAATAAAAATTTACCAAACAAATGTTTTTTTGTTGTGTGTACTGATTATTATTTTTAAAATATGTCTACATTATCTATTTCAGGAGAATTGTGAAATATATAATGATCACAAAATATCAAATATAAATTCACATAGAGATAGATGAATACGTTCCAATAAATATGGATAGAATAGATTGAAGATTATGATTGATCAATCACAAATAATCATAGAAAAGTAAACAAAAGGGTTGATTCTCTATGTGGAAATTATCCTCAATTCTATCATTGATGATAGTTGTGGGGGTATGATCTTCTTATGTTTGATAATATTTGACATGGGAATCATAATATATGTTACATAATAAATCAATTCACTGATTATTCCTCCAACATCCCATCTAGAAAATATAAAGGATTCTAAGAGAACGGATGTGGAAATTTATAAGAATATGGAATCACTATGAAAACATAATTCGGTAGTGGAGTATTTTAATTAAAAGGATTTGTGAGATATGGGTTAAGAATATGTGTACCATAAATTCTAGATTTATGTATGGAGCTATTGGATGATCCACATATCTCAACATTCTCTATTCACTCAAGAAGTAAAAATATGTAAGAATATATACATGAACTATATCTTGGAGACAATATGAATAAGGAGATAACAAAATATACATTAAGACATATTGTATGTCAGCATGTGAATGTTGAAAATTTAATATAAAATGGGATGATGCAACCATTATACATACCTACATAAAAAAAATCTCACCATAGACATTGTAATTATTCTTCCAAAGACATAATGAGGGAATAATGTTATATGGGGTGTGGTTCCTGATCTTACAATGAATGTACAATAAATTTTTATTTTATATTATTTCTCACTCAATCAATCATGATTTGATATATATTAGGGATGTTAAAATGGTTCATGAAATAAAACTATTGATTTTATCTGATCAAGATCAGTGATGCAAATATATGTTTTTATGGAGTTACCAACATGATTTCAATAGTTAGATGAAATACAGAACGTTCTATCATCCTAAAACTGATTGATAGTCAGATTTAACAATTAATACAGAAGAATAAATGTTGAGGGCATGTTGTTTAGACATCAATGTTGCGTCAGACCAACATTATCCTTTGATCAATTTTAAAAAAATAGTTTCTACATGACAATCTAAATGGGTCCCTATAATGACCATTATGGGAATATTTGTCGAAAACCTATATGATGAAATGTTGTTAGGGATCATAAACATGTAGGTCCTAAAATGGTTAAGTAAATAGTGGAAATGCTTATGACCACACAGTATCATATCAAGGCTGTTCAGAGTTGACAGAATAGAAATGGTGACAATCATCGATGAGACAAGTAGGATTATATTGGAGAGACGATATTCCTCCACATATCTCCATTGATTAATGTAATGATATTTGGGTGAGGGTAAATCCTTGTCCATGATACATTGACCACTTTGACATCCTTGGCCACATCAGAGTGGTGTCTTGCTGAATAGAACTCACACCTAACATATCTCAATTATAATATGTATTTCATGTGTATCTCTTAAAAATATATATACTAGACCACTAACATGTACTCAATCTAGAGGTGGTACCATTGAATAATTCCATTTCATATGTGGAGCAGCCGACGAGGATAATAGATTATAGAGATAAAGTTAAATGATATAAGAAAATACAACCAGTCAAAGTGTCGTAGAGAAACCAAAAGATCAAGAAAGTATTGAAGGAACTAAATGAATTAATGAAATAGAGTTACAAAAATTACTTTTATTATTGGAAATGACAATTTAAAAGGATAATTTTTTATGTGGGGATTTTAATGACCTCAAATTTTATGAATAAAATCACCCTTTTTGTTTATATAAATTTCTTATTATCTAATATGGTTATATAAAACACTAGAAATTTTTTGATTTTTTTATATTATATAATGTTTAAATGATTTTTACAGTATTTACCATTATTAATATATCTATTGAATAATGATCACATGGTTAGTATAAATATTGTGTTGTAATAGATACAATTGATATAGAAAAATTGATTGATATCCACTACTAGTAGATTGGTACCCTATGAATCCCATTTATAAGAGTTTCTCAAAGAAGTAACATCTCTAGTATTTTCATTTTTCCTATCCCTAAGTTAGATCAAGTAACTTTATCGTGGGAGAAAATGTTTACAACCAATATTCAGGTACATTGATATCTCAGAACAAATCACGTTCATTTAACCACCTAGTGATGCTCTTACCACTTCAAACCATACTATTTGGGTGTTTTATAGTGTATGAAAGGGATATTTACCAACACCATAATAATAGGAGTTTTATACATTGTAGTTTTTAAAATATTGTTTATATGTTCTTCCAATTATTGTGAGATTATAAATTATTTTTATTTCAATATAACAGTACAAACATAGTATTTTGGGTGATATTCAAATTCAATTAAGGAATTTATTTTGATGAATTAATGGATTTATTCAATAAATAATATACTTATAAAATATTAATATTAAATAATTAATTAAATATAAATGATCATATAGGTTTCATGAAGTCCAATGTAATTTAATAAATGTCAATTGTTAAATTAAAAGTGATAATTAACATATTTAAAAAATTATTTAGTATTATTAATATTATTTTTGGAATTGTTATGTCAAAATAATATAATGGTGAATTTTACATTATTTTACGAGATAATAAATTTTTTGGTTAAAACATAAATATTTTATAATTTCACTTTTTGTATAATGACATATTAATGACCCAAATGTGAAGTAAAAAATAATATAAATGGTATCCACTACCTTATATATGTAATACATTTAAAGTTATTCAATTCTATGTTTATATGATTAATTTTATAAATACATTATGATCCTCTAAAACAATAAATATATTATTAAAATTTAATTAATTTATTTCACAGTATCACTCACAAAAATTAGTCTATTATTTTTCTATTTCATGCTCATGGACCAATTATATAATTGAAACGACTTCCATTTCGAAGAAACCTCTGGAAAAAATAATTGGAACTATTTTTCTTTTTGGTTTTTTATATAGAGTCCAAAACCAATGTTTTATAAATATTAAATAAATCCCCACTCATTTCATTTATAAACCCACCCAGGATCCCATTTTACATCACCAGGTATCCTTATTGAACATCCCTACTCTTCCATCCCTTTTATAGTGTCCTCTAAAGGTTCCCCCATCCTATATAGAAACTCCTCCCAATCATTTTGAGTAACACACTCAAGTAACAGATCACTTCCTTTTCTTCTTTATTGACTTTTTTATATTATCTTATTCAGTCAATTTCTACGTAATAATCTTTATATTTTTCTTCCCTTGTACCGATTACTTAAAATTTGTTTTAGAAATGATCAGAGGCCCCTTTTTCTCTCGATAACCATTTTTATGAATATTTATATGATGATGATATTCTGTCTAAATTTCACCGCAATTTTCCTATTCCAAAACAATTTTTTATTGAATAACATAAAAATTTACAATCAAGGATGTTCACATTTAAGAAGTTATATGTATATATATTATATGAGACATAAATCTATTTATTCAAAGCTACTTTATTGTTGAATAAAATATTATTATGAGTGAATCCATTCTTATTGATCTATGTGGAACTCGGATGCATGACAACTAAATTCCAGTGAAGGGTGTGCACAAAATTATATTGTGCTCCATTGAATTGGGTAATGGTTATCCTCATGATACATTCTGATGGGATAAGAAGTTAACCAGATTAGTTTTTTTGGAACTTATACAATCCTTATTTATTTTTAGATATCTATGAACTATGTTTATAATGTAGTGTTTGATGAGTTTCGACAATTCCCTAGTGGCTTTATGATTATCATGTTATATCATGTCTCATTGTTCATATTTCTCATTCTTACTGTTTTTCCCCATTGATTTTCCTTTCCAGAATAATGAATTATTTTATTCATGTTAAATCATGTTTATTACTTTACAATAATTTATAGTCAAACAATTTTAAATGTATCTCCACATGTTATCCTGTGATATTATAAAAGATGTGGAATTTTAGAAGCACATTATTGCAGTTTTCAATAATTTTATTGTATCATATGTTCATGATGATATGTTATTTGACTATTTCAAAAATAATGTATAATTATTGATCATCCAGATTGTATAATGTCTTAGTTTTTGTAATAAATCATCAACTAACTTATACTAAAGAATAGTAATATCTTTAAAATCAATAAATATAGGCCGATGATGATATTCCTTGATATAATATTGAATGAAACTGACCTTATATTCGACTTCATCAGATATCTAAATTAAGAATATATTAATAATCTAAATTCACCTAAACACATTTTAGCTCTAAATATCAGACCATTAAGGCCTTAATAAGGATCTAATAGAATACAATATTCAATGTTTTTATTGAAACAAAACTCATATAGAGGATAATGTTGATCATCTCAACCATTGAAATCCAAGGAAAAAGTTCCCAGTATCTTATCTAGTTTTTGAATTGACATTTCAGACTTATAATTCATATAAGGATGATAAGATGTTCTGAAACTCAATTTTTTATAATGTGCTTGTTGAATACTGCACTTTTGTGTTGAGGTAAACATCATATATAAATACCTGAACCCACACTTACAGATTTAGTACTTAAATATTTGATGTATTTTATTTACAAGAGATAACATAAAATCAAATAGTACATAACAAATCCATGTAACTTTTCTAGTTTAGGTTTTGCGGGATTAGACAAAAATATATTAAATCATAGTTTATAGATAATACTACAAAATAACTAATTGGATTCCTCTATATTAGCACCTTAACTGCCCTTTGAACATCTACGTAATGTATTCATTTTATTCAAAACATGTTATGAGAAAAAAATCATAGTAGTAGTTATAAAAAAGAATGAAATTGTTATTCCATAAAAACTTATAAAAGATTTTCCTTTGAACATAAACTTAATATTATTACTTATAAAAACACGAGGTTCCCAAAAAAGAATCAAAATTATAAATAAATAATATTGGTAACATTTTGAATTACATACTTTGGATTTTAATCCTCATGGTTGACATATTATTTTTATCATTCACGACTACATTACAATGTGACACATATGGCTACCATACATTATAACCCTCACAACTACCTTATGGTGTATCCATCGCAGTGACACATGGAGTAACCATATGGATAACCTCAAACATAAAAATAACCAATGAAATTAAGGAAGATATAGTTCACACCCTTCATCATAAAAAGTGCTCTAGAACTAGATAATAATAAGAAACATGAATAATGTCATAAAAACATTGCTTTTGAATTTTGTAAAAATAGGAATTGGACACATTATTTTAAAATTTATGTCCTTTACAAATATCAAATAATTGATGTAAGAAATAATATATTGAAATAAATATGTGAAAAAACTAGAAATACAAAAAATAATAAACAATAGAAATAGAAATTATTTACATAAATATTCTTAGTACCAAATAATCAAAGAAGTAGTATGATAGCCCAACGAATAGAAATTGGGTTATGAATTCTCATACCTCCATTTCTTCTTACATAAAACATGTTTAAAACTCTTATATAATGGTTAAAATCATGTTATTAATAGTTTAAATAAGAATAATAATTTTTATTACGCATTATATGATCATACCTCACATTTATTAATAATATTATGTTATTTACATTGTTTTGTGTGTGATCTTTACATGGTTTCCATGGAAGGTTCCTAAACGATTATTTTTTTGAATAGAAGAGAAACAAAAAAAGTGGAATGAAATGGTATTAATAAGTTTCAATAATATTAAATTATTCCATAAATAATTTTTAATAAATTTTACGATGAATAACAAGATAAAACTTTATCTATAATTCGATCAATTTGGCGGTCCTTTGATAATCTTGAACTTATTTCATCATGTACCGCTACTGTTAGGCATATAATTTAATTTGGGAACATTGGATTTGTAATATCATAAATTTTGAAATATATTTAAACCATTAAAATATGATTCCAATCATATTTGAAGGCTTTAAATTAAATTGAACGCACATCGTCCATGAAGTCGGTTAATCAACACATCACAGCAAATGTTTATATTTTTAGAATAATAGGGAGAGGAGATGAATTATGATGTTGAATTTTTCAATAAGGATGATAAGTATATATATATATATATATTATATAAAAATATAGATTTAATTAAACATAGATAATAGGAGGTTAATAGAAAAGAAGAAAAAAATTATTTGAAATAAAAATACAAAAAACTGAAAGATGATTGTTACCTCTTGATCATATATCCTTCAGATCCCCCTTAAGGGCATTAGTTTTGGACTTTTGGTGAAACCACCATGTATTTCATGTGTGGAAGTTAATTGGAAAATTTTTTGGGTAGAATTAAAGAAATTCTCAAAGATTGATAGGTGTGGGAGGATGAGGGGTGAGTTTAGTATTTATAGTGGAGGATAGGAGGGGGTTTTTGATGACCCGCCCCTACCGGTCTCAAGACGCAACTGCCCAAGCCCGCCTCTATAGGCCAAGGGCTCGCGACAAGCGCCGAAGTTGTAACAATCTCGGGGTGGCCTTTGCCTAAGTACATATAGACACAACCCGCTCAATACATATGTGCATAGTAAAAATAAAACCAAATAATGAACAACTATAAACCAACCATAGTCATGCATCAACTTATAAAAAGAAAAAGTAAAGTGCTGAAAAGAACTGACAAGATAAATGAACAGAAAAATGGCAAACAACCGCCCAACCTGAAAGGTTCCACAACCCGGCAACATGCAAAAAAAGTAAATAGCTGTTGAGTCTCACACCTGAAAGTCCTACTACGACCACTAAACACAGCCCAAGCTCTTGTGTCCTCTATTATCCTCTATAGTCTCGATCAACCTGCCCATCATCTGCAAGGGCACACCATGTGCGGGAAAAGACCAAGCATGGGAGAGTATAAAGATACTCAGTAGGATATCCTGAAATCTCGAGGGAGCAACAATGTAGGTACTAAAATGCTGAGAAGTAGATAGAATAGAGAACAGTGAAAGTGTACAAAAATATAATGCAGGTCAACCCAAACAGAGAAATAAAGTAGTCTTGTCTGACCTCTAGTAGCTATACATGAAAAGCATGTGGCATACCCTGCGTGTCTTCGCCCATCCTAGAAGGAGAGTAACTGAACCCATGGAGTGGGAATGACGTTATGGAGTATATATATATATATGCTCAACATGAAACCCAAAAGAGTTCTTAAGGGGATCTCCATATCTAAGCTTAGCCCAAGATAAGTTGTCAACAGTTCTAAGGGTAGCCATAACTGATTCCCAACAACCTCGCACGTCAAAGCTGCCTCATCGCTAAATCGTGCAACCAAGGATCCCTCTATGGTAACCATGTAGAAAAGTACATGACTAGCCTCATTGAAAGGGTTTAGTCGAAAAGAAGTCGTAAGGTAACCCACTGCCAAGACCAACTGGAGGGTAAACCCCAAGAGGTTGTCGGGTGACCCACTGCTGAGCCCTATTGGAGGGTAAACCCTAAACGGTTTCCGAGTGACCCACTACCGAGCTCCGCTAGAGCATAAACCCTAAAGTCATTGGGTAACCCACTACCCAGCCCCGCTGGAGCGTAAATCCTAAGGCCAATAGGTAAACCACTATTTAGCTTGGATGGAGGGTAAAACATGATACGCCGGTGGGTAACCCACTGCCCATCCACGCTGGAGGCTAAACCCTGAACATGTCCGATAACTCCACACTGCCTGAACCATCTTTGGGTGTCGCTACATCGTGAACATATGTTGGGTCAGAGTTCATCAAAGGAACCCCTGACCAACATTCTTTCATGTTTCTATATTTAATGAGATCTCATCAGAGGCTTTGCATTGACAAAGAGATTACATCATGGTAATTCCCGTGGAAAAACACGCCTGATAGACTAATTACTCACTGAAAACGGAATCCTAAAGAAAAAGATATTCAACACCACTTTATGCCCATATGGTGTCTTTTCGGTCCCACACCTCGGTCCCGAAAGTGGTTAGGCGAACTTTTCCATCGCGATGCTCTCAAAAAAACCTCCAAAACGACTACCCATTCGCCCCGAATAGACGTCTGATGAAAATGTTGCAAAACACTGCTCACAGATTTAAGGACGGCCCATGGGAGCCCATGTCTCAACTCTGTCTTCGACGCCTAAAACCACCCTGTACAACTTCGTCTCAATCCCAAAGTCACAAAGCCGGTGATGGCTCCTTAAATGGACTCTGGATGTGTTCGTGCCATCCGAAAGAAGAATCATTGTGAGGTACTTAACGAGCATGACATGGCATCAAGCCCCCCTGTATCAGGAATTAAAAATCCCGAAGACCATCTCAAAATCTCTGTCGTGATCCGAGGATTTCGCTACCACATACGGAATGCAAAACAGACTCCGGTAGAAAATGTCAGGGGTGTCCGAAGGCCAGGGGACTACCACCCTTAGGGTTGGACCGGCCCGGACCAGCTGGTCCACCCAGCTTGGGCCGGCCCGCGGCCTGGGCCCTGACCCGCGATGGACCCGGACGACCAGCCCTCGTGTCCGATCGCTGTTCCATGTGGAGACCCACCTTCGACGGGTCTCGGTCTCCCCCACAGGGTCGCGCGCCTAGACCCCCATCGCGCCCCACAACGGCGACCTCCGCCCGCCGCCACTGCCGAGGACCGCCGCCTCCTGGAAACTTCCGGACCACTGCGTCGACCGCCGGATAGCCCTGGAACCGCCGGAAAACCCAATGTTGGGCCCAAAAACAACTCGGGGTCACCCCGGACACCCCAGGACTCGAAATTTTGATCCGAAAAGATAGTTGGGAAGCAAAATCGATCCTTATGAATCTATGGTCTTCTCTTGATTATTGGATTGAAATTCGATGTAAAGAATTTAATTCAAGGAAGATGTGGAAAATTAAAAATGAAAATTCAAACTTTCTAACCCACTGGGTGTAGCCCGTAGCTTCACCAAAGGTCTGCTGCAAATTCCACCGCCTTTCCAAATAGGACGGGAAGCGTGAAGCTTCTTAAGAAGGATTCCTCTAGGGATAAAACAAGGGGGAAGTAGGAGGAGGGGTGGGAGAAGTGTTTAAATAGAAAAACACTTAAACTCCCTCAAGTAGGCTATGTACCCGAACTTTCTGCGGGGTCGGGGTTAAGCTGCCTCTAGGGTAAAATCCACATTCTGAGCATAACAATGGTCTCAAAATTTTATTCCGAGCCTCCGTTAAGATGTTGTAAAGATCACTCTGGAGGCCACTAAATTATAAAAACACCTATAACACCCCAAACTTCGACGGTACGTTTCTCTTTGAATAATGTGATAGCGTGTGTTGTATGCAACACCAAGTTCTAACACACCATAACCAATCAAACTAGCCGTTATGAATAGTAATACCTACTTTTTGAAATTATATATATTTTATATTTTAAAACGGACTTCATTTTTGGATTCGGAAAATCGAATTTAGCCTAAGGTAAAATTTTGGTACTTTTCGGATAACTTTCATATTTTAATGGATAGTGAAATTTACTAAAATTTAATTAAAAACAAATTTTTTAATCAAAATAATTAATAGTGATAAATTATGAATTTGAGTGGTTTTAAAGTATATTTAGAATATATTTTTACCATTTAATGTAATGTTGGTTATTGGACATAATTTTACAATTAAACCGAACATAAACAAGTGTCAATCTTTTGATAGTTATTAACTCTTAAAAACACGCTTTTTGTTTTGACAGCGGGAATTAATTTTAAATTAATTTCTGCCACTTCTGTGTTTTGAATTTAGAAAAATGGATTCCATATTTGGAATCAGGTTGTCCAAATTGTGTAAATAGGTAACTTTTATATTTAGACATTTTGAATAATTACTGCAGTAAATATTTTATTTACAATAGTTAAGGGTAAATCCGATAAATAAGGGTTAAAAAATAATATTATAATAATACTAAATTACCCTAAAACGTGTCCTAGACTTATTGGTTGATACATGTTCGGCCATAGGCATCTTTGGGTCGATTTTGGGACCCCATGGTTCCACTTGTAGGTGATAGGGACACTTTATTTTAATTAAGTTAAAATGAATAAAAAAATGATACAAGCATATATCTTTTAGCAAAACAATTTTTACGTAGGGTTATATATGTTGGATTTTATATTATAAATATTAATTAGAAAGATAAAAAATATTTATTATATAATTATATTTTATTTATAATTTTTAGACATTAAATAATTTAATTTATTTATGACACAATGATGATGAATTAATTACAATAATAGTGAAAAATTAAAATAATTGATATTATAAATACCCAAATAAATATAATATGAAACTTTTAATGAATTAAACTAATTTTCTATGATAATATGAAATATTAGTATTGATTTAATTAACTTTTTTCGAAGTAATCATTCTGTTATGAGTTTCACAAAAATCAACTATTTAATAGTGTCAAAATTGACCTAAAAGAGTTTTTAAAACAAATATTATATTATTAATTGATATTAAATTCCTAAAAATATAATTTTAGGCCAAGACACTTATATCATGATAGTTTAATCATTAATGGACCACTTGGGGGTCGCTTGGATGTATATAGTAAGTTTATTAACCATATTATATAAAAATACAAAGAGACATTGTAAAAGTGAAACTAATTAACTTAGAGTTAATACTTAAGGATAAGGTTAATATAAATACCCAAACCTGACTAAATTCTATTGTTTGAGTTGTTTTCGACACATACCCACCTTAACCTTTGAATAATCAACATTGGAGCCATTGGAAACCGAATATAAATTTATTATAAACTAATATCTCTAGCTTTTCCAAAGGTTCCCCTCACCCCTCTTATAAAAGGAAACTCCTCCTTCTCATTTCTTCACACCTTCAAAGCCTTTTGGTTCGGCTAAACTCTGCCCAAATACTCTCCAAAATTCCCTCACTACAACCTAGAGGCCTTAGTTTGATCATAAAGCCAACCTATGGAGCCCTTTTGATCAAATCAAAAGGAAGTAACCGAAGAAGAGGTAATGATTTCACCACACTTTTCCAAGTTCCTTTCTTCTTCCACTTCTTCTTCCTTTGTTGTTACCATTCTAAAATAATAACTCCAGTATCATATATATACTTTGATTTTATTATAAATATGGTACAACCATATTCAGTATTCTATCCACCCTTTTGAATAACATGTCACTATACGTGCGTACGTACGGCTTACCGTCTCCACGTCGTGGTGTAATTGTTATTCAATATATTATTATTTGGATGGGTATAATATTGATGTGTAACTCATGTAAATAATAAATATAACATGTTAATGATTCTTTATATATGATTTACCATCCATTTATATATTATTTTAATATCAAAAGAATGATATTGTCGCTCGTGCGTTCGTACGGACTACCGTCTCCACGAACGCGATGAGATTCATTCTCTATCGTATCCATTCAAGTATATTTATCATTTGATGATTTAAAAATAATGTTTAAGGAATTGATGTCATTCTGTATATGAATAATATACAACCTATCCATGACAAACATGGCTTATGTAACAAAACATATAAAAGGAAACGGGTAAGTTAACCCCCAAAACAACGATAATACTAAGATATTATTAACAAAGCAATGTTAAAAGATCATATATGATATCATATGAATGTATATGATTCTTTTATAATTTAATAACAATTATTTCACCATTATACAGGAGTTTATCCTACCCCAACCAAGGAAAAGTACAAGGTAAGGGTTATTTCACAATCTCTTCAATATCCGAGGTTGTTTATATGTAATAATCTACTGGGATCTCTTTATCATCCACATCCATGTTTTCTTAAAAATGTATTTCAAAACATTTTTATGATTTACAAAAATATGGGTTAAAGTCATTTATACCCTTGTTTTACTTTTTATAAGAGGTTTATAAAGGAATATTTCCGTCGTTTTCAAAATAAGGTCCTTTTTAACTTTTTTGACAGAATTAAGGTAAGAATGTTTTTTTAACTTATACGGTGGGAGTGGCTATTTTCTGCCGTTATAAAATCTTCAAAGCTTTCCTTACAAGCTTATAAGATTATTTTCAAAGAAAATGTTTTATTTTATATGGCTCTTAAATTATTTCAAAAATAGAATGAGATATTTCTCTAAAAAGAGTTTTGATTTCATATATGTCAACATCCTTTGATTGATTTTACGCTTATTTGTAGTTGATTTATTAAGATACAAAACTTCTATATTGTATTGAAGGTTTTGTGATATGTTTGACTGTGGATGTTCTTTTTTTATACCATTCATAGTTTATGATGAATGTATTTACATTTCGTATGCTAGTTTTAATACGAATGTTTATGTTATGTTTAAACCTTTTCATATGGGAATGCATTGGACTAAATATGTGACGGGTGGAGCCCGCTATAGCTCCTCGATACATCGGTAGGTCTCATGGACAAACTAGTGTCTTGGCAGAAGGCCATGGAAAAATCTTATTTGTAGTCCTGGCACGAGGCCTTGGCTATGTGGTTATGATAGTCTGGCATTATGCATTCCATCATTATGAAAGTGGTTATTGATATTGCATTGAATTATTCGATTAGCAGAATATCCATGTGAATAATTAAATGGAATTATTTCATTTTACTTTTGCCATACTATGTTGATGTTCAAGTTTAAAATTCTTTTGTTTTAGTTATACATTTCCTTAAATGTTTATGCTTATTTTTGAAAGTTTCCAATATATTGTTATCCATACTGGGCATTTGAGCTCACCCCTTTTCTATGTTTTATTTTCCCCCGGATTTGATGAAGTAAATTATGAATGACCTGTAGGGATATTATGAGGGGATAATAGTGTGAATTATGGAGAAAATATGTTGTTGTAGTAGTTTTTCACCTTATGATGTAATGTAAAACTTTATTAATATATCTAGTGTTTCCAAGGCTACTAAACCAATGGTCTTTCGATATTTGATCTTTCTTGTGATCATGCCAGTGTTACGAAGTAATGCACCGACTCTGGGTCACTGGGGTCGGGGCGTTATAGTTGGTATCAGAGGGAGGTTTAGCACAAGCCTTGGAAACTAGATTTAGATAAACTCTGATTAGAGCACGTAGACCTAAGATGAACTTTGAGGATTAGTATAGAAGAACTTCCTAGAATTTTGGTATTGTAGAGATTTTGTGAGTTTTCCAAGCAATACATACCTGTATGGATACGAGCAGGTAGAGGCGGCTCTGGAATAGATGTACCTAAGTGTAAAACCCGAAAACACCGCTTTGAGCTAGACTCGAACGGGAACTGGTGCACGAAAACGGGCCTCGCTACATTATTGGTTACGACACTCCCAGGGGATCTGCTTAGGATAACTCTCATTTTCTTTACAAATCATTATGAAGGGATTATGCGTATATATTTACTAAAAGAAAATATTTTTATGATTATGGATTATATCCATAAATAGTTCAATTTATGTTAAGTATTTTATAAGCATGGGATTATGTATTTTGATTCATAAACTGATCTAGTTTATGCCATTGTTTAGAAATGGCGCCTAGTAGAAGAAATGGAAACAGTATCAATGCACGCACTCCATGTAGGGATTGCCCTCCTACTCAAGATAATTATTGTGGAGCTGGTGATGCAACTGGTGTTGATCAGCTAATCACCATACTGGGACAACTCACTCAGGTTATGAATAATAACCTTACCCGTATGGAGCACCCTGATCCGCATCTTGGAGGATAAATGTTAGATCGATTCATGAGGCAACAACCACCAATGTTCAATGGGAGTAAAAATCCCTTAGTAGCTGAGCAATGGATAAATTCCCTAGAGAAGATATTTCAGGCTTTGGGGAGTAGTGAAAGGGAAAAGTTATCATGGAAGTTTACCGCCTCACTGCAGATGTTGATCAATGGTGGTCATTGATTCAAAACATGAAGGAACATGATGAAGTATCAAATATGGAATGGAGGGAGTTCAAAGATTTGTTTTTAGAAAAATACTTTCCTCGCGACCATCGAGCAGATATGGAAAGGCAATTTCTGAGTCTGAGACAGAAGGAGGATGAGAATGTCGCAATGTATGAGGATAATTTTACAAGGTTAGCCAGGTATGCTAGAGATTATATACGTAACCCAAGAAGTAAGATTGTTCATTTCTTTGACGGGTTAAAACCATTTCTCCTTCGAGCATTAGTCTCGCAATCCTTTTCATCGTATGAAGACATTGTCTCATGTGCTATCATGACCGAAAAGGAATTCTCGAAGTCTTATGACTTTAAAGCAAAGAAAGAGAAGAAGAGGCCTACTCATCAATCTGGGAATGGAAATAAGGGGAAGAAAGGAAAGTTTGAATATCCATCCTGTGGTAAATGTGGGAAGAAACACCCCGGTACTTTCTTGAAGGGAATGGGCGTCTATTACAAATGTGGTGAAAAAGGCCACCAAGCTCGTGATTGCAAAGGGAAGAAGGAAGCTACCAATGTTCAGTGCTACAATTGCAGGGAGATGGGGAATTATGAAAATTAATGTCCTATGCGTCAGGAGAACTTACCTCATAAAAGTCCAATGGATCAAGGCCAAGCTTATGCTATCACTACTGCTGATGTAGAAGCTCCGAAAGACGTGGTGGCAGGTAATTTAATGGTTTCCTCAAGTTTAGAAAATGCATTATTTGATTCTGGATCATCGCATTATTTCATATCTTCCCAGTTTGCTAAGAAAATTAGATATTTCCAATTTTATTTAACAAGCGAGTTTTCAGTTAAAACTCCTAAGGTAAGTATCATTGAAACAAAGTTTTGTGAATCAGTCCCCATTAGAGCACAGAAATGTTCATTATCTGCTGATCTCATCGTCATACCTATGATTGAGTTTGATATAATCCTCAGTATGGACTGGCTTTTGGACTATGATGCGAAGATTTATTGTAAGAAGAAAGAGGTTACGATTCTTGATGATAATGATAAGGAACACCATATCTTTAGAGCAGAATCGTCACCACCTAAGTCTTATTTAGATCCACCCTCAATAGATCAACTAAATTCAATTATTGGGGAGTAAGAGAATGAAATAACTGTGGGTGAGGAAAGGAATGTTCAAATAGAGGATGTACCTATTGTGAAAGAATTTGTAGATGTATTTCTGGAAGATTTACCTGGACATCCTCCAGAACGAGAAGTTGAGTTTTCCATTGATTTGATTCCTGGATCAAGGCCTATATAGAATTCCCCTTATATAATGGCCATTTTAGAATAAGTTTAACTAAAGAAACAACTATAGGAATTGAGTAATAAGGGATTTATTCGCCCTAGTGTTTCTCCATGGGGAGCCCCTGTTCTTTTTGTTAAAAAGAAAGATGGATCTATGAGGTTATGTATCGACTACCGGGAGATCAATGCTATAACAATAAAGAACATGTATCCCCTACCACACATTGATGATTTAATTGACCAACTGCATGGAGATCAATACATTTCAAAGATTGACCTTCGATCTGGATACCATCAGTTGTGTGTGAAGAAGGAAGACATTCTGAAGACAACATTTCGAACTAGGTACGGGCATTACGAGTTTACTGTAATGCCTTTTGGATTGACTAATGCACCCTCTGTATTCATGGATCTGATGAATAGAGTTTTCAAGGAGTATCTAGATGAATTTGTGGTGGTATTTATTGATGATATCTTTGTATACTCTAGAATCTACGAAGATAATGAAAATCACTTGCGCATTATCTTGAAGACTCTGAGAAGAAATGAATTATATAGGATGTTTAGCAAGTGTGAATTTTGGCTTCATGATATTTCTTTTCTTGGCCATATTGTCACTAAATATGGAATATCTGTTGATCCTTCTAAGACCTAGGCAATCCAAGAATTTCTAGAACCTATGAGTATAACTGAGGTACGTAGTTTTATTGGTTTGACAGGTTATTATCGACGATTCGTCCAAAATTTTGCCAGATTGGCTAACCCATGAACGAAGCTCACACGTAAAGGGGTTAAATTTGTTTGGACAAAAGAGTGTGAAGAATGTTTCGAATAATTGAATAGAAGATTAGTCAATGCTCCTATATTGACTCTACCATCGGGGAATGATGGGTTCGTTATTTATAGTGATTCATCAAAGAAAGGACTTGGTTGTGTCCTTATGCAGAATGATAGAGTTATTGCCTATGCATCATGACAGTTGAAAATTCATGAACAAAACTATCCTACTCATGATCTCAAGTTAGCAGCTGTGATCTTTGCTTTGAAGATATGGAGGCACTACCTCTATGTTGAAAAATGTGAGATTTATACTGATCACAATAGTTTGAAGTTTATCTTCTCACAAAAAGAACTCAACATGAGGCAAAGGAGATGGCTTGAATTACTCAAGGATTATGATTGCACGATACACTACCACCCGGGGAAAGAAAACAAGGTGGAAGATGCATTGAGTAGAAAAGACCATGGAGTTTTGAACAATATGAGAATTGAAATGGATCCAATTTTCATGGATCTAGTGAAGATTGACATGGGAATAACCAGGGAAGGTGAAATATCAATGATTTTTCAAATGGTTGCCAAACCATCTTTACTATAAAGGATTAAGAGTTCTTAGACCGATGATGAAGAATTACAAAAGAAGATTAAAGCTGTGAATGATGGGAGATTGAGAGACTTTGTGTATGAAGATGGAATTTTGAAATTTGGGAAAAGACTTTGTGTTCCCAATATACCTGATCTAAAAAGGGAATTGCCGGATGATGCGCATAGTTCCAATTTCTCTATACACCCTAGGAGCACCAAAATGTATAGAGATTTGAAGGAACATTTTTGGTGGGACAACATGAAGAGTGATATTTCTGATTTTGTGTCATGATATATGGTTTGTCAGTTAGTTAAAGCTGGAAGGCAACAGCCTGGAGGAGTCATGCATCCTCTTCCCATACCGGAGTGGAAATGGGACAATATTACGATGGACTTTGTCATGGGGATACCAAAGACTCCTAGAAGGAACGATGCGATATGGGTTATTGTTGATTGTCTTACCAATTCAGCACATTTTCTTTCTATAATAGAAGATCTACCCCTGAAACGTTTAGAAATACTATATATTAATGATGTTGTGAGACTTCATGGAGTACCCCAATCGATTGTTTCTGATCGTGATCCCCATTTTACTTCAAGATTTTGGAAAAGTCTTTAGAAATCCCTGGAGATTGAACTTCTTTTGAGCACTGCTTACCACCCTCAGACAGATGGACAATCAGAACGGACTATTCAAACCCTAGAAGACATGTTGAGATCTTGCTCACTTGACTTTCAGGGTATGTGGGATCAATACATACCTCTCGTAGAATTTTCCTATAACAATAGCTTCCATTCGAGTATTCAGATGGCACCATATGAAGCGTTATACGAAAAGAGATTCCGTACGCCAACCTGTTGGGATGACGTTGGTGAAAGAAAACTTCTAGGCCCAGAACTGGTGGAGGAAACGGTGGAAAAGGTGAAGGTAATCCAAAATCACATCAAAGCAGCTCAAAGTAGGCAGAAGAGCTATGCCGATAATCGAAGGAAGGATTTGGTATTTCAAGTCGATGATCATGTTTTCCTGAAGGTATCTCCAGGGAAGGGAGTCATATGTTTTGGTAAGAAAGGTAAATTGAGTCCCAGGTACATCAGACCCTTCAAAATTCTATACCGAATTGGGGCTGTAGCTTACCGATTGGAAATGCCGCCAAGTCTCTCCAAAGTTCACGATGTGTTCCACGTATCTCTGTTGATGAAATACATGCCTGACCCAACGCATGTACTCACTTACGAGGAAATAGAACTGGAACACGATGTGTCTTATTGCGAAGAGTCTGTCCGGATTCTTGATACAAGAGAACAAGTGCTGAGAAACCGGACGACGCCTCTGGTAAAAGTTTTGTGGAGAAACCATAAGATGGAAGAGGCAACGTGGGAACCCGAGGAACTTATGATGAAGAACCACCTGAGTCTTTTCATGCGGTAGTATTCTAGAAATTTCTAGGATGAAATTATTTGAAGGAGAGGAGAATGTAACACCCCAAGCTTCTACGGTATGCTTCTCTTTGAATAATGTGATAGTGTGTGTTGTACGCAACACTGAGTTCTAACACACCATAACCAATCAAACATGCAGTTATGAATAGTAATACCTACTTTTTGAAATTATATATATATTATATTTTAAAATGGACTTCATTTTTGGATTCATAATATTGAATTTAGCCTAAGGTGAAATTTTGGTACTTTTCGGATAACTTTCATATTTTGATGAATAGTGAAAATTACTAAATTTTAATTAAAAAAAACTTTTTAAATCAAAATAATTAATAGTGATAAATTATGAATTTGAGTGGTTTTAAATTATATTTAGAATATATTTTTACCATTTAATATAATTTTGGTCATTGGACATAAATTTACAATTAAACCGAACATAAACAAGTGTCAATCTTTTGATAGTTATTAACTCTTAAAAACACGCTTTTTGTTTTGACAGCAGGAATTAATTCTAAATTAATTTCTGCCACTTCTGTGTTTTGAATTTAGAAAAATGGATTCCATATTTGGAATCAGGATTTCCAAATTGTGTAAATAGGTAACTTTTATTTTTAGACATTTTGAATAATTACTGCGGTAAATATTTTATTTACCATGGTTAAGGGTAAATCCGGTAAATAACGGATAAAAAATAATATTATAATAATACTAAATTACCCTAAAACATGTCCAAGCCTTATTGGTTGATACATTTTCGACCATAGTCATCTTTGGGTCGATTTTGGGACCCCATGGTACCACTTGTAGGTGATAGGGACACTTTATTTTAATTACGTTAAAATGAATACAAAAATGACACAAGCATATATCTTTTAGAAAAAAAATTTACATAGGGTTATATATGTTGGATTTTAGATTATAAATATTCATTAGAACGATAAAAAGATTTACTACATAATTATATTTTATTTATAATTTTTAGACATTAAATAATTTAATTTATTTATGACACAATGTGATGAATTAATTTCTATAATAGTGAAAATTTAAAATAATTGATATTTTAAAAATACCCAAATAAATATAATATGAAACTTTTAATGAATTATACTACTTTTCTAGGATAATAAGACATATTAGGATTTAATTAATTAACTTTGTTCGATGTAATCATTCCGTTATGAGTTTCACAAAAATCAACTATTGAATAGTGTCAAAATTGACATAAAAGAGTTTTTAAAACAAATATTATATTATTAATTGATATTAAATTCCTAAAAATCTAAGGTTCGGGAAATAGACATATATCAAGATAGGTTCATCATTAATGGACCACTTGGGGGGTCGCATGGATGTATATAATAAGTTTATTAACCATATTATATAAAAATACAAAGAGACATTGTAAAAGTGAAACTAGTTAACTTAGAGTTAATACTTAATGATAAGGTTAATATAAGTACACAAACCTGTCTAAATTCTATTGGTTGAGTTTTTTGCGACCCATCCCCACCTTAAACGTTGAATAATCAACTTTGGAGCCATTGTAAACCGAATATGAATTTATTATAAACTAATATCTTTAGCTTTTCCAAAGGTGCCCCTCACCCCTCTTATAAAAGGAAACACCTCCTTCTCATTTATTCACACCTTAAAAGCCTTTTGGATTAGCCAAAATCTGCCCAAATACTCTCCCAACTTCCCTCAATACAACCTAGAGGCCATAGTTTGATCAGAAAGCCAACCTAAGGATCCCTTTTGATCAAATCAAAAGGAAGAAACCGAAGAAGAGGTAATGATTTCACCACCCTTTTCCAAGTTCCTTTCTTCTTCCACTTCTTCTTCCTTTGTTGTTACCATTCTAAAATAATAACTCCAGTATAATATATATACTTTGATGTTATTATAAATATGTTACAACCATATTCAGTATTCTATCCGCCCTTTTGAATAACATGTCACCATACGTGCGAGCGTACGGCTTACCGTCTCCACGTCGTGGTGTAATTGTTATTCAATATATTATTATTTGGATGGGTATAATAATGATGTGTAACTCATGTAAATAATAAATATAACATGTTAATGATTCTGTATATATGATATACCTTCCATTTATATATTATTTTAATATCAAAAGAATGATATTGTCGCTCGTTCGTACGTACGGACTACCGTCTCCACGAACGCGATGAGATTCATTCTCCATCGTATCTATTCAAGTATAATTATCATTTGATGATTTAAAAATAATGTTTAAGGACTTGATATCATTATGTATATGAATAATATACAACCTATCCATGACAAACATGGCTTATGTAACAAAACATATAAAATAAAACGAGTAAGTTAACACCCGAAACGACGATGATACAAAGATATTATTAACAAAGAAATGTTAAAAGATCATATATGATATCATATGAATGTATATGATTAATGTATAATTTAATAACAATTTTTTCACCATTATTCAAGAGGTTAACCTACCCTAACCAAGGAAAAGTACAAGGTAAGGGTTATTTCACAATTTCTTCATTATCCGAGGTTGTTTATATGTAATAATCTACTGGGATCTCTTTATCATCCACATCCATGTTTTCTTAAAAATGTATTTCAAAACTTTTTTATTATTTACAAGAATATGGGTTAAAGTCATTTATACCTTTGTTTGACTTTTTATAAGAGGTTTATTAAGGAGTCTTTCCTTCGTTTTCAAAACAAGGTCCTTTTTAACCTTTTCGACAGAATTAAGGTAAGAATGTTTTTTTTAACTTATACGGTGGGTGCGGCTATTTTCCGCCGTTATAAAATATTCAAAGCTTTACATACAAGCTTATATGAATATTTTCATATAAAATGTCTTATTTTATATGGCTCTTAAATGATTTCAAAAAATAGAAAGAGATATTTCTCTAAAAAGAGTATTTATTTCATCTATGTCAACATCCTTTGATGGATTTTACGCTTATTTGTAGTTGATTTATTAAGATACAAAACTTCTATATTGTATTGAAGGTTTTGCGATATTTTTGACTGTGGAATGCTATTTTTATACCATTCATAGTTTATGATGAAATTATTTACATTTCATATGCTAGTTTTAATACGAATGTTTATGTTATGTTTAAACCTTTTCATATGGGAATGCATTGGACTTAATATGTGACGGGTGGAGCCCGCTATAGCTCCTTGATGAATCGGTAGGTCTCATTAGACAAACTAGTGTCTTGGCATAAGGCCTTGGGAAAATCTTATTTTTAGTCCTAGCACGAGGCCTTGGCTATGTGGTTATGATAGTCTGGAATTATGCATTCCATCATTATGAAAGTTGTTATTGATATTGCATGTGATTATTCGATTATTAGAATATCCATGTGAATAAGTAAATGGAATTATTTCATTTTACTTTTTCCATTCTATGTTGAAGTTCATGTTTAAAATGCCTTTGTTTTAGTTATACATTGCCTTAAATGTTTATGCTTATTTTTGAAAGTTTCCAATATATTGTTATCCTTACTGGGCATTTGAGCTCACCCCTTTTCTATGTTTTATTTTCCCCAGGATGTGAAGATGTAAATTATGAATGACCTGCAGGGATATTATGAGGGGATAAAAGTGTGGATTATGGAGAAAATATGTTGTAGTAGTAGTTTTTCACCTTATGATGTAATGTAAAACATTATGAATATATCTAGTGTTTCCAAGGCCACTAAACCAATTGGTCTTTCGAGATTTGATCTTTCTGGTGATCATGCCAACGTTACGAAGTAATGAACTGACTCTGGGTCACTGGGGTCTGGGCGTTACAACACTTATGGTGACATTTTCCATAGAAGGGTCGCGCCCACGAAAGTTACAACCCTCCTAGGGTAAACGGCACACTCTGTACTCAACAGTGCACTTGGTTTTTCCATCTGATCAACCATTAAGGAGTTATTTTTTTTGGCGTGTCCTTTGTGAACGCACTTAAAATTTAATTTCGGCCACATCGGGGCTCAGAATTACACGTCGTCTGAACACCTTACTCTGGAATAACATTAGGAAAAATTTCAAAGTCTTATAGGCTCAATACAAAAGTTCTTACATCATTCCCTAATTCATGTTTTTCATCAATGAAAAGAAAAAATACAAAAAAAACTCGGGATACTAAGCCCGCATCTGGATCTCCCATTCCCTGGTGCTCTTCTGCACCCTCCCATGCTGCCACAACACACGAACCAAAGGGATGGTCTGTCCACGCAGTGTCCGCTCATGTCGTTCCTCAATTCCATCGGGTGATCTGCAAAGGTGGATCCATCCTCGATGTCCAGCTCTCCCCAATAGATAATGTGCATGGGGTTGTGCACGTATTTCCTCAGCTACGACATGTGGTAGACGTCATGCACCCTCTCCAGCTGTGGGGGTAGATAAAGACGGTAGGTTACCTCACCAACCTTACGCACGATCTCAAAGGGCCCAATGAACCTCGGGGATAGCTTTCCACCCCTGCCAAACCTATGTGTACCACACAACAAAGAGACTCTAAATAAGACATACTCCCCCTACTTGAACTACAAAGGCCTGTGACGACGGTCTGGGTAGGACTTTTGTCTGCTCTGAGCCATCCTCATCCGCTCACGAATGAACTGTACCTTCTCCATCGTCGCCTACACCATCTCTGGTCCCACGAGAGAGGTCTCCCCTTGCTCCGTTCAGCACAACAGTGACCTGCAGGGTCTCCCGTTGAGGGCCACAAAGGGTGTCACGCTGATAGTGTAGTGGTAACTATTTTTGTACACGACCTCCACCAAGGGTAGGTGATCCTCCCACCTTATGACAAAGTCTAACACGCACGCCCTGAGTATATCCTCCAACAACTGGATAGTGCGCTAGATCTACCCATCCATCTGAGGGTGAAAATATGTACTCATCTGTAGTCGAGTCCCAAATTCCCCTACAGGACATGCCACAATCGCGATGTAAACCGCACGTCACGGTTGGAGATGGTCGTCGAGGGTACTCTATGAAGGTAGACAATCTCTCGAATGTACAGATGCCCTAGAATCTCCACCGAGCTATGCTCCCTGGTGGCAAGGAAGTGATTCGACTTTATGAGTTAGTCCATTATCACCAAAATGGAATCATGGCCCTTTGTTTTGCGTGGAAGCCCTATGATGAATCACATAGATACTCCATCCCACTTTCACTCCAGGATATCAAGAGGCTACAACAACACAGTTGGAACCTAATGCTCTGCCTTCACCTGCCGATTGGTTAGACACCGAGAAATGAACTCAGCTACGCTCTGCATCAAGCCGGAACACCAAAACTACTGCTGAAGATCTCTATACATATTCCCCACACTGGGATGTATAGCCTAGGGAGAAGGGTGGAACTCCCACATCACCTCC
The DNA here is from genome assembly GCA_963277665.1 of Viscum album. Lineage (NCBI taxonomy): Eukaryota > Viridiplantae > Streptophyta > Magnoliopsida > Santalales > Viscaceae > Viscum > Viscum album. The sequence continues at coordinate 1,961,299,624 of OY728151.1, forward strand.
TCCTTCATCTCCCCTAGTACTATAGCTCTCCCCCGGAACAGGATCTCATGATTCCCTAATTCAGAATACCCATCGGGTGTGTTGCTCATGGATATCTGATGGTGCAGTACCTCGCTGTCGACATCTCCCAGCTGCGACTCTCTCACATGAACAAGGAGCAAAGGAGCCAACACCATCGACTGCAGACATATCGTACCCTCCTGCTCCACCATGGTAAGTCGTAGGGAAGCCAACTGCTCTGAAGCTTCCTACACTAATCGAGCTTGGGAATTCCTTCTAAGATCATCTGCTAATAAATTTCCCTTCTATAGAGTGTATACTATCTTAAAATCATATTCCTACAGAAAATCCAACCAGGGAATCTTCCTCAGATTCAGATCCCTCTGAGTTAATATTTACTTGAGGATCTTGTGGTCTGAGTAGACCACAAAATGATCACCCAGAAGGTAGTGTCTCTATAACCTCAAGACGAATACCACCGCTGCCAGCTCCAAATCGTGAGTCACATAATTATACTCATGGGGCATCAACTTCCTCGACTGATATTCAATTACTGCTCGTTGTTGCATCAGCACGCACCCGAGCCCTGCTCTTGAAGCATCACAGTATACCCCAAATACAACGCCCTCCTCTAGAAGCCTCAACACGAGAGCACTAGTCAACCTCTGTCTCAACTCCTTGAAGGCCTTCTAGCACAGATCAGTCCAGGTGAATGACCTTCCCTTCTGCTTCAACATGGTCAGACGGGCAGAAATCCCGGGGAAATCTTCCACAAACGTCATCTTGTACCCTGGCAATCCAAGGAAGCTCCGAACCTCTGACGCGTTCTTGGGTGGTACCTAAGAAAGCATTTCCATTATATTTTGGGATCTATGGACAATCCCTACTCTGTAATGACATTACATAGAATGTGAAACCTCATGAATCCAGAACTGACACTTTGAGAGAATCTCGTATAGCTAGTGCTCCTCGAGTAAGTCTAGGACCATCATCAAATGCTCAGTGTGCTCCTCCTCCATCGTATAGTAGATGAGTACATCATCAATAATGACAACCACAAACTGGTCCATGTATGACTAGAAGATCTAGTTCATCAAATCCATGAAAACGGTGGTGGAATTCGTCACGCCAAAGGGCATCACCAGAAACTCACAATTCCCATAACAATAACAGAAACATAACTTTGAGATGTCAGCCTGACAAACCCACAATTGGTGGTAGCTAGATAGAAGATCAATCTTGGAGAACCACTTCACACCTCTCAACTGGTCGATGAGGTCATCGATCCTCAGAAAAGGGTACTTTTTCATTATCGTTCCCTAATTCAGGCAACGATAATCCACAAAAATCCACAGAGTCACATCCGCCTTTTTCACAAACAAAACCAAAGCTACCCAGGGGGACACACTGGGCCAGAGGAATCCCTTCTCGTGATGGTCCTCCAACTCAAGTAGTAGCTCTAGAATCTATTTGGGTGCAATCTAATATGCTTCACATGATATCGGGGCATTCCCCGGCTACAAGTCAATGAAAAAATCCATCTCTCACCTCGGAGGTAGTCTTGGGACATCCTTGGGAAAGAAGTCCATGTAGTCCTCTACAACGTTAGGGATCCAAGTTCCTATAGAATCTACTACTCCGAGATCCATGCTTGCTAAATATGGAGAAAAGGGTCTTTGTCTCTTACTCGTAGTACCCGTCTGCTCTGCCACGAGGTCTCGTTCAACAAGGATAGTGAACCTTGTCCCGTCAGAATGGACGCATCTGTCTAGTCTGCGCCTACAGTCAATATGCGTGTGAACCATAGAAACCCAATCTATGACCAAGATGACATCATATGGTTTCATAATGTTGATGAGTAGGTACCACATGAAACTCTCTCCTCGGAACGACAATTCTCACTGTCTGCAGATAAAGGTCACCAACAAGGCACTTCCTGTAGGAACCTCGAGGCTATCTGCAGGTGTCAACGCCTCTACTAGAAGCTCGAACTCTCATACCAAAATAAGAAATAAAAAAGAGTGTCTAGAGAATGTGTCTACTAGTACCAAAGAAAGTGTAGAGTAAATTCAAAGCGTACCTCAGACCATATCATGTGTTGGGGGGTCATGAACACCCATAGCCTGAAGCAGCCCACGACCCCTACCGCCAGCTCCCTGAGCCTGATACTGGTCGACTAGTGGTGGAAAGTGAAGGACCTCGAAACTCCATCCCAAACCTCCACGTCCAACCACTCTGTCTGCACCGCCTCCCTGAGGACCACCCTGTCCTCTTCTTGGGGATCAAAGGTCACAGTGGTGCCTCTGCTGCTACAGTGTGCCCACTACCTGCCACGTCTACTCGGTATGCGTGGTCGAGATGCCCTGTGCTGAGTGACCCCATCTGTCACATGCATAGCACTGGCTCTCTCCTGACTAACCCGGTTCTCCACGATGCCACTGTGGTGTACGACCCTGCCCCTGTGTCTTCTCATGGTAGGGCCTCATCAACTAAGGCTCTTCTCTCTCCCACCTGTCTGTCACTGAAGAATCTCTTCTGAAGTGGCCATTTCTAGGCCTTGTCAGCTGGCGTCCCTCAACCAAGAATCTCCCCTTCATGAGCTCCCACTCTAGCACCCCGTCATACGTAGTGATGCACATGGGTACTACACTAGCATTAACCTCCCTGCGAAGACCCTGCTCAAACATCTGTGGGTGGAAGTAACTATCGCTGACCATATCCTATGAGTAGAATGTTAGATCGGTAAACCGGGCCGAGTAATATTCCATGGTCATCCCCCCTTCTTCAGCTCCAGAATCTCATGAATACAAATGGAGCATAAAAAAATAGGGGGAGTACTTTTCCCTGAAGAGCTTCTGGAAGCTATCCCACGTGAGAGACGACTCGTCGTGGGTCTACATAACCAACCCCCACCAACGCCCGGCCGTATCGAGGAAAAGGCTTGCAGCTAGGGCAACCATCTGGTTCGTTGGTGTCCATACCAGCCTGAAAAGTCGATCCACAAACTCTAACCAGTCTTACGCTACCTGCGGATCCGAGTCTCTGGGGAAATTCTGCGGTCGCTGACGCTGAAAGTCTTGAAGTGCACTCAACATGCACTCAACCTCGGCTAGTGCTACTGGTACTAACTACTGCTCTCTAGGTGGATGGGATACTACTGAAGCACTATGCATATGGGGATCACTTGAGGGTCCCTGAACTGATGCATCATCACTCTCCAGGTCATCGTCATGAACTGGAGAGGGTATCCTGGATGGCTGCTATCATGGGGGCATCCAAAAAATTATCAAGGACTACCACAATTAGATGGTCATATATATATATATCAGTAGAAACAAATGGGAACTGACTCAAAAAAGGACAGTCAAAGACTCAATCCTACCGGATGCATATTCTAATGTTCCCTGCAACAAGTGTCTCAGCATTCCACATCGACAAGTAGGTTATTACGGTCCGGGTGAATGGATATATTGGCCGCCCATACCATCACTAGACTCCCAGGCCTGAGAGACTCTCTCGAGACACATCGACACTATTTCCCTAAATCCCAACTAATTCCTTTTAGGGGAATCTGAACAAAACCCCATGGAATGAACCACCTCTGATACCACTTTGTTGTGTCTTAACCCTACCGGTCATGAGCTAATACAACCCCAAGACTGCCTCCATAGGCCAGGGGCATCCAACAAGTGCCAAAGGCATAAAAATCTCAGGGAGGCCTTTTCCTAAGTACCTGTACACACATCCCACTCAATGCAGAAGTGCAGAGTAAAAAATAAAACCAATGAGAAAACAACTATAACCCAACCATAGTCATGCATATACTTCTAAATAGATAAAGTAAAGTACTGGGAAGATACCTGAACAGAAAAAGGGAAAACACAATCCCAACTCGAAAGGTTCCATAACCCGGAAAAATGTAAACAAAAGTAAATAGTTGGTGAGTCTCACACCTGAAATTCCTCCTACGACCACTGAACACAGCCCAAGCTCATGTGTCCTCTATTAACTTCTGTAGTCTCGATCAACTTATCTGTCGACTGCAAGGGCACACTAAGTGTGGGAAAAGCCCATGAAGGGGTGAGTATAATGATACATAGTAGGATGACCCGAAAGATTGAGAGAACAACAAAGGTGGTACAAAAATGGTGAGCAATAGACAGAATAGAGAACAGTGAAAGAGTATAGAAAATAGAGTGCAGCTCAACCCAAAAAGAGAATGAAATTAGTATCGTCCGACCATAAGGAGATAGACACGGAAAGCATGTGGCATACCCTGCATGTCTTCGCCCCTCTAAGAAGGAGAGTAACTTAACCCCGGGAGTGGGAACGAAAGTAGGGTGTATATATATATGCTCAATATGAAAACCGAATTTGTGCGTAAGGGGATCCCCATATCTATGCTCAGCCCATGATAAGTCGTCAACAGTTCTATGGCTATCCATCAATAATGTCCAATAGTCCCTCACGTCAAACCCGCCTCATCGCTGAATCACGCATCCAAGGATACCGCTCTGGTAACCACGTATAAATGACCCTGACTAGCCTCATAGAAAGGGATGAGTCTGAAAGAAGTTGTAAGGAAACCCACTACCTAGTCTAACTAGAGGGTAAACCCCAAGAGGTCATCAGGGGACCCACTGCCCAGCCCCGCTAGAGGGTAAACCCTATATTCAATGGGTATCCCACTGCCCTGATCTGCTGGAGGGTAAAACCTAAGGTCAACAGGTAACCCACTGGCCATCTTCGCTAGTCAGTAAACCCGGATACGTCAGTGGGTAACCCACTTCCCAGACAGCTGGAAGGTAAACCCAGAACTGGTCCGTCAACTCCGCACTACCTGAACCATCTCTGGGTGTCTCTACATCGTGACAGTGCATTGGGTCAGAGTGCATCAAAGGAACCCCCAACCAATGCTCTTTTATGTTTCCACATCTAAAGAGATCATGGAAGAGGCTTCACACACCCAAACATATTACACCATTGTAATCCTCTTGGAAAAATATGTGAGATGGAATACTTAATCGCTGTAAATGGACTCCCAACGAAAAGGTTATTCAATAAAATTTATGCCCATACGGTGTCTCATGGGGCCCATAACTCAGTCCCGAAAGAGGTCGGGTGAACTGCGCCATCGCGATGCTCTTAGAAAAACATGCCAAATTGATTAATCATTCTTTCCGAACGAATGTATGATGAAAAAGTCACAAAACACTGCTCACAAATTAAAGGACAGCCCATGGGGCCTAGGTCTCAACTCCAGATTCAATGCCTGAAACCACCCTAGACAACTTATTCTCAACGTCAGGGTCACAACACTGCTTAAGGTTCCTTAAACGGGCTCTGGATGTGTTCATGCCATCCAAAATTAGAATCCTGGTGAGGTACATAATGAGTGTGACACGCCACCGAGCCCTCCCCAGTCACGGGAATTAAGAACCCCCAAGACCATATTAAAATCTCTGTCTTGATCCGAGCATTGTGCTTCCACAGACAGCAAGCAAAAATGACACTCGTAGAGAATTTTATGGGTGTCCGATGGCAAGGGGACTACCCCCCCCCCCCTAGAAATGGGCCGGCCCGCGCCGGCCGGCCCCTCCCGCGCTGAAGGCGGGTCTCGGTCTCACGCATGGGGTCGCGCGCTACGACCCCCATCACACCCTGCAATGGTGACCTCTGGTCACCGCCTCCATCAATGAATTCCACTATAAGAACCCAGACCTTCTATTCAGGTTTGTTTTTCCTTTTTCAATAGTTTTTGAGAAAAGAGGAGTTTCTGAAAAAAATTTAAGTACACGCCGTGTACTTCGATGCCGCATGAGGCCATGTGCTGGCCATGTCCAAGCCACACACATGGTCTTGTGCGGTGATGTGGAGGCCGCTTAATGTTGAGTACGGAAAATCCTAGTACACGCCGTGTACTCCAAAAGTACACGTTGTGTACTTTTTTCATTAAACGCACTGCGGTCGTGTCTGGTGGACATAACCGTCTTCTTCTAGGTGTTCTTCATCCGAGAGAGTCCATACTATTGCGGAACTTCTCTGAGCCCCCGAGCCTCTTTCCGTTCTCCGAATTGACTGTTGTCGATTGCGTTGGAACCATAGCAGTAAGCTATTCCTTCTCCAAGATAATCATCTCCCAAATTCTCCTCTTTTTCAAGTTATCATGTGTTGAACGTTTTTTGTGTTTTCATAGATCTACGAAGTTATAAGGAGATTCAGGTCTCGTGGTTCATGTATACGGATCTCCTAGCATAAAGGTAGGTGGTTTTTCCCTTTCCGTTAGATGTCTTTGTGTATATTGTGACAATTCCACCAATACACTTGAACGGGGTGTTGCGTGTTTACTATATTTCCACTGTAGTTCTCATGCCTTGCTTTTATGCTTGTGTAGATGTAATATTTTTTTGTATGAGGATAATTGGTATTATTGGATGTCTTTCCCATGCCTTGTTCTGTTTACGACATTTTGTTCTTGTTCTACCTTTGGTCTTTATACCTTTTTTCCATGCCTTGTGACCATAGGATGGCGTATTGTTCCATGACATTCTTGATATGATATATACTGGTTAGCCAAGTAGCTCTGTATGTTTACTTTGTCCATATAGAAATATTATGCACTGACTTGAATGGGGCCATGAGAACCTGGGGCAATAGACTATAAGGGGATAGACCGAGTGAGCTTCCTAGAGAGTCTTGGATATTATAAACTGTAAGGGATAGACCAAGTGAGCTTTCTAGAGAGTCCTGGATATTATATACCACCAGAGGATAGACTAATTGAGCTTTCTTAGAGATTCTTGATGTTTATAGACTATACGGGGGTAGACCGAGTAAGCTTCCTTGGAGAGTCTTTGTTTTGTTTGAATTAACTTGAACCATCATAGACTATAGGATGCATTTGACGAGTGAGCTTCCTCAAGGAGTATTTATAGAACCTGGCTCTATAAGAGGAATTGACCAAGTGAGCTTCCTCATAGAGTCTCTAGACATGGGTCTATAAGGGGAATTGACCACGTGATCATCCCTAGAGAGTCCCTAACTACCTTATACTATAAGGGGAATTGACTGAGCGTTCTTCCTCAGAGATACTTATAATTTTTTGTATGACCAAACAAGAGGGGTTAGGCTAAGTGTACATCCCAGAGGGTTGTTGGTACTTCATGGATAAGAGCAGAGGGGATGGTTGTGAGTACGTCCAAGAGGGGATCTTGTTTGTGGTTAGCTGTTTTCTTCACTACTGCTTGTTGATCTATGGATTGTTTACTATTATGTATCATCTTGTTTACTGGTTAATGTTTAATTCTTACTGTACTATTACCTTCCATATGCTCACTAACTATTAGGAACAGATTTTCGGGTGGTTTCCTACAATGATTTAGTCTCACACCCTATTTGGGTCATGATTTTGGGCCCAAATAGATTATATTGTTGTAGGTATAGACAAGGGCAGGGACCTTTCAAATTCATGTACTTGATTGCCTAGGAATAGGAGATCATGGGACCAAGCAGAGGCTTGTGATGCTGAGGAGTTTCTTTTCTATTTTTCTTTTGTACTTTGGTTTAGTATTATATTCAAAATTGTGACTTGTTTGGATGTTTTCCTAGAAATATGTATCATGCATAATTTATATATGTGCTCCTTTTGCTTACACATTTAGTCTTATTTTTTTTCACTGTCTATGGATTTTTTACTGCTTCTGGTTTTGTTTATTTGTTCCTCTTCCTCTATGTTCTCTGCCAATGTGGGCATAGTTTTCCCACTATCACACCCCAGGCCCTCTCTACTGCACGGCATCTTCTGGAATTGGGGAAATGCACGTGAGGAAATTGACCAACCGGGTATGGGGCGCCTCTGGGTGGCTCCCAGAAGCAAGACGTTACAAAGTGGTATCAGAGGGATTCTTTTCTCTTGATTTACTGATTGGACGCTATAGCCAGAGATAGGCTGGAATAGGTACTTGGTAATAATCTATGTCCGGGAGTAGCTAACCCATGTACAGGGAAAATAAATACTACCTCATTTATTGTAGTATTACTAGTTTCACTTTTACAATTGATTTGATTTCTCTGTTGGGTGATTCACATGCCTTGGGTTGTTCTCGTTTCTGTTATTGTGGTTCTATTTCTATCGCAACCCGATGAGATGAGGGTACTCCATTTCATGCATCATATAGGCACTTGTTAGAAATCACATGCCATTCATTCTTTACATTCTATCTTGGATGCATCAACGATTGCATGTTGTTGTGATAGATGTTGTGTAGATTATACATGATGTTGTGATAGATTCTTTGATAGAATCTCTTCTATTTGATAGATAATCTGTTTGAATAATAATTTGCATAAATGGATGCCAAAATCTGGTTCTTGAGGTGTTTTGGGCCCTGATAGACCAGAATTTCTTGGATCATTGCATGTTTTCATTGTGATAACTTGTATTATATTCAGAGATTTCATTCGCGGGGAGTATGGGCCCTCACGGATCTGAACATGGAACCTTAACACGTTTTTTCTGTGTTTTCTAGTCTTCGGAGCAGTTTCTGAGCTACTTCCCAGAAAAACCCAGAATACACGACGTGTGCTTTATTAATAAATGTTGTGTAGTTTTTCAACCGTGTCACTGACTGTGTGGGAAGAAACATGGGTTTGTGAACATATCTTCAGGAACACGGTGTGTATGGTATGTACATGCTTTGTTGTAGTGACCGTGTTTCTACCCGTGTGGATAAATGCATGGATGTATGAAACGTTGACATTACATGTCATGTCCTTTTATCATATGTTGTGCCATTTACCTAAGTACCCAGCCGTGTTACGAACAACACGGGTCACGTAAAACCTTCAAGTACACGCTGTGTTCTCAGGGAGCATGTCATGTGGGGGTAAACCGTGTAGATGGTTGTGTGACTAAAAAAATGGATCATTGAATCCTTGTTTAGTACACATCATGTCCTTCGTGAACACGCCATGTAGTCTAGGAATTAAGAGTACCATGTGGGTAAGCCATGTATGGAGACTCGGGCATTGGAATTGAGTTCAAGTACATGCAGTGTGTTGGGACAACACTCTGTGTTGTTGGGGCGTTACAAGACCAGTTGTGGAAGAAGTACACGCCCATGTGAATGGATTAAAAGAACACACAGTGTAGTTTTTTTACTCGTCGTGTAGTCATGTTTTGTAACACCTGAATGTTTCTTTCTCTTGATCCCTTTTTGTACTCTTGTGCTCTCAGTATTTGATAATCCTGATCAAAGGTGTGCTTTTGACCTTTCAGAGCTATGCCACCAAGACTTCCTCTAGTTGTATGTCAGCTGCCAGACTGTGATTAGACACCAGATATGGCTGGTCAGGGACCTCCAGTAGATCCTCTTGTTGTGCCAGTATTGTCACCAGTAGTTATACCCATTGGAGGTGTCGATAGGCAGTTTAAGGAAGAAATTTTGAGGATTATGCATACCTTCTAGGGAGCGTCGCCTCTTTCCACATTGATGGAAGATTTGACACGAGTTTTCCAGCAGTAGCATCATCCTACTTTCTCAGAAATAGAGGACCTCAGGCTACAGAGTCGTGGCTAGAGGCCACACTGACAATTTTTGAGAATCTGGAGATACATCCAAAGAAAAGAGTGATGCTTGCTACCTATATGATCGGTGACTCCTCCAAGAGTTGGTGGGTGGTGATCTCATAGTCAGGACACCAGTAGAGTATGAATTGGGACAATTTTTTGCGCATCTTCTACAATTAATTCTACCTAGAGACCTTGAGGGCCGATCGAGCTCGAGAGTTTATGACTCTAGAGAAGGGTTCTCTTTCTGTTTTGGAGTACTCTCCTCGCTTTACTGAGCTGTAGTGTTTCACGCCGATTCTAGCATGTGATGAGTTGTTCCTAGCTAGGATGCTTGACGATGGACTCAGGCAGGAGATCCGTTCACTGGTGAACATCATCAGGATGACTTCGATATCCTCTAACGCCAACCAGGCACTAATCATAGAGCCCAATCTGAGGGATTCTGGAGTAGTGAGCTAGGGAGGTTCGACATCCAGAGTCAGTGTTCCTCAAAACGATAGCAGGAAGCACTGCATAGAGTCTTCTCGGGGAGATTAGAGTAGGCAGAATGTATCTTTAGGAAGCCCGGTAGTGTGCTACCAATGTGGGAGGAGCGGGTATACTAGGACTCAATGCCACAGAGACCTTATGAACTGCCGATCTTGCGAAAATATTGGCCATCTTTAGAGATTTTGTTAGATCTTCTCACCTACAGCTGGTGGTAGGGGATCTTTTATGACCCCATATTTAGGAGAAGCATCACCAGTTTCACACTAGTCTGAGAACTGGAGTTCTTCCAGCCGTGAAGGCCGAGGTGGAGGTCACGGATGTGGTGGTCAGTCACCAGGTTACCAGAAACAGAAGAGTGGATCTTCATAGAGTGGTTATCCAGGGTCGTAGGGCCGCAGTACAGGCCAGACGTTCACTGTGGAGCAGACTAATCATGAGAAAGATTCCGGACCTTCAACAGTTCGAGGTATGATCTTAGTAGCCTCATTTTTGTCATCAGCTCTTTTCGATACTAGTGTTATGCATAGATTTATCTATGTTGCTGATGTGGAGGGCCTTATGATCTGCAAATTTTCCTCTATCGATAATTAACTCCAGAAACACCGTTGGGGACTAGAGCTGTTAGTCTACGTCAGTACAGAGATTTCCCTTTTGAGTTTGCAGGGTGTCACTTCATATGGGACCTCTATGTCCTAGAAATGATGAGTTATGATTTCATTCTCAGAATGGACTTGTTAGTCACCTTCCAGGTAGTCATCGACTATTAATTTCACAGGGTGAGCATCATATCACTGGAGGGTGAATATTTTCTTCATAAGGGTGAGTGGGATGTCCAAGAGAGGAGATCAGGACCCGAGCATCATGGTCTAGGAGGAGTTACAGCACTAATTTCCAGTCTATATTTGGATGACCAGGGGACCTCACAGTTAGACTTTTCTCCAGTGGTGGATCATTTCAGGGATGTCTTTCCAGAGGAATTTTTAGGGTTTCTCCTAGAGCGTGAGGTATACTTTGCGATTGAGCTTGTGCGAAGAGTGGCACCGGTGTCCATTACTCCTTATAGGATGGCTAGAACTGAGTTACCAGAGCTCAAGAAGAATTTGGAAGAGTTGCATGAAATGGGTTTCATCCGACCAAGTACTTCCCCTTTGGGTACACATGTCCTATTTGCGAAGAAGGCAAACGGTACCCTTAGAAATTTTGTGGATTATCGGAATCTAAACCAGTTGACTATCAAGAACCGATATCCCTTACCGAGGATCGATGATCTATTTGATCATCATCGAGGAGCCTGAGTTTTATTGAATATTGACTTGAGGTACGATTATCATCAGTTTCATGTTAGACCATCTGATATACCTCTCATAGCGTTACGGAGTGGGTATGGTCTATATTAGTATATGGTTATAACATTCGGCCTCACGAACGCGCCTAATGTTTTCATGGAACTGATGAACTGAGTGTTCCATCCATACTTGGATTCCTTCATGGTTGTTTTCGAGGATGATATCTCAGTGTACTATCACACTCAACACGACCATGATACACATCTTGAGATCTTCTTGAGTACACTGAGGAAGCATCAGTTATATGCTATGATTTCAAAGTGCCACTTTTGGATGGACCAGATTCATTTATTGGGTCACATTATCTCAGAGACAAGAGTATCAATAGACCAAGAGAAAGTGAGATATGTAGTTTCCTGGGAGCATCCGAATAATGTCATTGAGGTGCAGAGTTTTCTAGGGATGACTGGATACTACAAGCGTTTCATATAAGACTTTTCATGCATCGCAGCACCACTGACAGGTCTGACCAAGAAAGTGGAAATGATCTTATGGTCGGATTCCTATGAGTCACCCTTTTAGGAGATGAAGTGGAGGTTGATGTCAGCACCAAAACTAGTCTTTTCAGAGCCTGGAAAGAAGTAAAATGTTTATTGTGATACCTCACGTATCGGGCTGGGAGCTGTGCTGATGCAGGGATATAGAGTCATTGCGTACGGGTCTCAACAGTTGAGGCCACATGAGAGTAACAACCCGACACATGATATTGAGCTGGCGGCAGTTGTTCATTTCTTATAATATTGGAGGCATTATCTTTTTCGAGAGCATATTGTGGTTTTCACTGACCAAAAAAGTCTCATGTACTCCTTCATCCAGCGTGATCTAAATCTGAGACAACATAGGTGGGTCGAGTATCATTAGTCCTTTGACTTTGAGATTTCATATACACCTAGAAAAAGAAATGTGTTGGATGATCGATTGAGTAGGATAACGTAGATATTGGCAGTTCAGGAGGCCGGAACTGAGTGGATGCTTACGGCTCTATTCTATGAGATGCATTTGGAGGTGCAAGATAAACAAGGGCGTATTTTCCTATCTTCTGTAGATATTACCTCTAATCTTCTCGATCGGGTACGGATGAGGCAGCTATCAGACTCAGAAGTCCCAATCCTACTGGAGGGTGTGTTAGGGGAGGGCCCTCTTCTTGGATGGATAGTGTGCGAGGATGAGATCTTGTGTTTCCTGGGATGCGTATGGGTGCCAACAGATCTACCCGAGGAGCTGATGCATGACTTTCATTCCGTAGTTTGGATAGTTCATCCTGGAATCACCAATATCTATCGTGATCTACACCATCAGTACTGGTGGCCAGGTATGAAGAGAGACATTGTAGGTTTCTTCATGAGGTGTTCCACTTGTTAGCAGGTGAAAGAAGAACACCAGCAACCAGGGGGTCGTTTGTAGCAATTACCCATTCCCGAATGGAAGTGGAATGATGTCGCGATAAACTTCATTACTGGTTTTTTGAGGTCACCTCAAGAAATGATGTAGTTTGAATTGTCATCGGCAGGCTTACGAAAGTTTGTCACTTCATGCCGATCATGGAGAGCTTCAGTTTTGATGAACTGGGACGGTTGTACATCCGAGAGATAGTACGTCTATGTGGAGGTCCACCCTCAATTGTTTCAGACAAGGATGCATGTTTTACTTCTTGGTTCTGGAAGGGGCTTCATAAGGCTTTGGGAACACAGGTACTTTTGAGTATAGTATACCATCCCCATACATATGGCCGGTCCGAGCGTATTATTTATGTGCCTGAGAATTTGCTCCGAGCTTGCATTATGGATTTTGGAGGTTCTTGGGATTAGCATATACCTCTAGTGTATTTTTCCTAAAACATTAGTTTTCAAACAATTATTCAGATGGCACCTGATGAGGATTTTTATGGTAGGACATTCTGATCACCCTTATGATGGCTGGAAGTAGGGGAGACAGCTTTGCTGGGACCTCGTCTCGTTTAGGGGCCCTCAGAGCAGATAGAGTTGATTCGGAAGTGGATATCTATAGCACAGTCTAGAAAAAAGTCTTATGCTGATCAGAGGAGATGACCTATGAAGTTCGAGGTCGGAGGTCAGGATTTCCTACGTGTGACACCGAGGCTGGGACACAAAAGGATTCAGAGACAGGGTAAGCTTTCACCAAGGCACTTCAGGCTGTTTGAGGTATTAGAGAGAGTTGGGATGGTTGCTGATCGGTTGAAGTTACCTCAGAGGTATCGAGCTATGCACGACGTCTTCCACATTTCTCAGCTCCGATGATACTCTTCAGACTCGTCTCATGTCTTTCAACCTGAGGAGGTTGAGCTCGAAGCGGATGCATCATTTGAGGAGAATCCTATCCGGATTGTTGATTGCAGTATGAAGGCTCTTCGTGGTCAGTCCATTACTCTGGTATAGGTGCTATGGCAGTACGAGCGAGTACAATATGAGACTTTGGAGAGGTAGGCTGATGTACGATCACAATGGCCAGAGCTGTTCGGGGTTTCATCTTCTACTCCTCGGTAGGGGAATTCGGGGAAGAATTTCATTAAGGGGTGAAGTTTCTAAGAACCTAGACCTTCTTCTCAGGTATGTTCTTCATTTTTATGGAGTTTTTTTAGAAAAGTGGAGTTTTTGGAAATTCTTGAAGTACATGCCATGTACTTTATAAGTACACACTGTGTACTTCGATGTCGCATGAGGCTATGTGCTGGCCGTGTCTGGCCCACACACATGGTCATGTGTGGTGTTTTGGAGGACACTTAAAGTAGAGTATAGAAAATCCTTGTACACGCCATGTACTCCAAAAGTACACACCGTGTCCAATATTTTTATTCATTAAATGCATCGGGGTCACATCTGATGGATAGAACCGTCTTCTTCTAGGTGTTCTTCATCCGGGAGAGTCCAAACTTCCATAAAACTTCTCCGAGCCCCCAAGACTCCATCCGTTCTCCGAATCGACTGTCATTGATTGCGTTGGAACCGCAGCGGTAATCTCTTCCTTCTTGTAAAGCATCATTTTCCAATTCATCCTTTTTGCATGTTATCGTGGGTTGTACTTTTTGTCCGTTTTCATAGATCTACAACATTCTAAGGAGATTCAAGCCTCGTTGTTCAAGTATATTTATCTACTAGCACCAAAGTAGGTGGTTTGTGCCTTTCGGTTATAATTCTGTGAGTATATCTTTCAAATTCCACCAATACCATTGAAAGAGGTATTGCATTTTTACTATTTTTCCTCTATATTTTTCTTGCCTTACTTGTATGCTTGTGAAGAGGTAATTTGGTTATGTATGAGGATAATTTCTATGCGTGAATGTTTTTCCAATGACTTGTTCTATTTACGACCTTTTGGTCTTATTCTTCCTTTGGACTTTACACCTGTTTTCTATGCCTTGTGACCGTAGGATAGAGTATTGTTCCCTGACATGCTTGTTATGCTATAGACTAGTTAGCCATGTAGGTCTGTCGGTTTAATTTTTCCATATAGCATTATTATGCACTAACTTGCACGGGGCTGTGAGAACCTGGTGCTATAGAATATAAGGGGATAGACCGAGTGAGCTTCCTCATAGATTCTTGGATATTATATACTATAGGGGATAGAGTAAGTGAGCTTCCCATAGAGTCTTGGATATTATACACCATAGGAGGATAGACCGAGTGAGCTTCTTGAGAGAGTATTTAGCTTTATAGACTATATGGGGGTAGACCGAGTGAGATTCCCCAGAGAGTATTTGTTTTATTGGAATGACCTTGAACCATCCTAGACTATAGGTGGAACTGGCCAAGTGAGATTCCTTAGAGAGTCATTGTACGACCTGGGGATATAAGAGGAATTGACCGAATGAGAATCCAAAGAGATACTCTATTCCTTGGGGCTATAAGGGGAATTGACCGCATGATCATCATCAGAGAGTCCCTGACTACCTTAGACTATATGGGGAATTGAATGAGCATGCTTCCTCACAGAGTCTTATAATTTTTCGTATGACCAAACCTGTGGGGTTAGGATGAGTGTACTTCCAAGAGGGTTGTTGGAACTTCCTGGTTAGGATGATAGGGGATGGCTGGGAGTACATCCCAGAGGGTTTCTTGTTTATTGTTAGCTGATTGTTTCACTACTGCTTGTTGATCTATGGATTGTTTACTATTGTGTATCATCATGTTTACTAGTTACTGTACTATTACCAACCATATGCTCACTGACTGTTAGGAACAGATCTTCGGGTTGTCTCTTACTGGTATTTAGTCTCACACCCTTTTTGGGTCATGCTTTTGGGACAAAACAGATTATATTGTTGCATGTATAGACAAGGGAAAGCGCCCTTCGTCTTTAGGTACTTGATTGCATTGGAGCAGGAGAGCATGGGACCAAGCCAAGGTTTGCGATGCTGAGGAGTTGATTATCTGTTTTTCTTTTTTACATTGGTTTAGTATTTTATTCAGCATTGTGACTTGTTTTTCAGTTTTCCTAGACATATGTATCATGCATCATTTCATATATATGTGTGTACTCCAGTTGCTTATTGTTTTAGATTTCCAATGTATAATCTTGTATGGATGTTTACAGCTTTCTCTATTGCATTTTCTTATCTTGTGTTGTGTACTCTGCCAATGAGGTAATAGTTTCCCCACTATCACACCCAAGGCCCTCGCTGCTAGTCGGCAGCCTCTGGTGTTTGCAAAAATGTACTTGAGGACATGTGACCAACCGAGTATGGGGCGCCTCTGGGTGGCTCCCGGAACCGAGACGTTACAAACGCCACCTGGGCCCGCCGCCACTTAGGACTGCCGCCACCTGGAACTGCCGCATCCTAGGAATTTCTAGACCTTAGCGCCGACTGCCAGACAGCCCTGGAACCGCCGGAAAACCCATGGTTTGGTCAGAAAAATTCCTGGGGCCACCCCTGACACCCCGAGACTCTAAAATTTGATCCAAAAGGATCATTGGGAAGCTTGAATCATGCCCTACGAATCTATGGTCTTCGCGTGATGATTGGATAGCAACTTGACGCAAAAAATTTAATTGAAGGAAGATGCGTAAAATTAAAAATGAAAATGCCAACTTCCTATCTCGCTGGGCATAGCCCGTAGCATCACGAATGGTATGTTGGAAATTCCACTACCTTGCCAGAGTGGAGGGGAAGCTTGAAGCTTTTTGAGAGAGATTCCCCCAGGGAGAAAACAAAGGGGAAGGAGGAGGATGGGTGAGAGAAGTGTTTAAATAGAAAAAACACTAAAACGCCCACTAGTAGACTCTGTACCCGAACTTTCGGGGGGGGGTTAAGCTAGCACTAGAGTAAAATCCATGTTCTAAGCGTATCAACGGTCTAGGAATTTTAATTTGATTTTCTATTGAGAAGTTTTAAAGTTCACGCCCAAGGCCGCTAAATTATGAAAACACCCCCAGTGGCGTTTTCCACAGAAGCGTCGCGCACGCAAAAGTTACACCCCTCCTAGGGTAAACGGCACGCTCCGGACTCAATGGTGCCCTAAATTTTCCCATCTGAGTAATCATTTAAGAGTTATTTTGTTTATTTTGTGTGTCTAGTGTGAAAACACTTAAAATTTAATTCCGGCCACATCAAGGCTCAGAATCACATGCCGTCTGAATGCCCTGCCCTGGAATAACATCAAGAAAAATTTCAAACTCTTACAGGCTCAGAACCCAGGTTCCCAAATGGTTTCCATTATATTAATCTTTATTTTAATATTTTTTCTCAAGTTTATGGATAATATTGATTCATGTAACCTAAAACAGTATATAGAGAACTTGAGGTCAATCCTAGGGTTCTTTCATCAGCCATGATTATAGGAATATTTTAATTAACAATTAAAGTATAAATATGGTAAATTATCGTATTTCATTATTTAGAAAATATTTATTTATTTTAGAAAAATGCCAATAATTTACCAGAACCATTTTCCAATATTTAGAATCCAAAAATTAAATTCATTTTTTCAAATTAATTTTCTAAATATGTCAAATAAAATAATAATTTATTGCAAAAATAACAATTTTAAAAATATTTTTCATTTTATAACACCATATAAAATTAACCATAGTCTTATAAAATAATATTATAACCATAAGAGAATACAATATTAATTTATTATTATATTTTATTGAAAAAATTAATTTAAATTATTTATTTAGTCACAATTTTTTAGTTAAATATTTATAACCTACAACAATAACAATACATTTATAATGATCATATTTTGACTTATAATATGCCTTCTTATTATAAATTCATTAGTGATGTTACTATTCATTTGGTTAATTTACTATTCATAATTTTAATGTTACTATTCATAATGGTATCATTGTTGTTCATAAGTGTAGGTTACTATTCACTGAAAAATGAACCATATACCATCGGACTCCAAATAACTTACTGATCGCATCCATGTACATCCATTATTTGAATTATGTTAAAGGAAGTGGAAAACTTTTAAACGAATTCTAGGACATAAAGGTCAAATAGAATTTAGTATTTTATTTTAGAACATAGTGTTTCCATATAAATTATCGAGATGTTACATTCTCCCCCTTTTAAATGATTTGCGCCCTCACTATTTGTTCATTTTACATATAATTATGAATTTACATATTAATAATTATGAAAAAAATTATTATGTATTTATAATTAACTAGAAGCTCAAAATATAATTAAATTTACAAATATTTTTAACAATAATTTCTAATATCCAATATTGTTGAGACCGTTCCTCTAATACCAACTATAAATATCTAAACCCACACATCCATATTCAGTACTAAATTTTTTTATTTAATATTTTATAAGAGATAACATTGAAATAAATACGTAATTATAAATCCAATGTCTGTATTCATTGAAGGATTCATTTTATTAGACAAACTAGACATTAAATTAGAGTTTACATAAATAATTACAAAATAAATTTTTGGATTCATCTAGAGTAGAACCATAATTTGCCATTGAAAATCTAATAAATCCTATGATTATTTTTCAAAACATACGATGAGAAAAAAATCTCACTATGGGTTAAAAAAAGGAATGATACTATTATTCCATTAATAGTTATAAAACATTTTTATTTGAACATAAACATAATAAAATTATATATAAAAACAATTTGTCCCTATTAAAGCATCAAAAGTAAAATAAAAAATAATGGAAGATTTGGTAATTACATAATTAATATAGTAACCCTCATGGAATCCATATGATTTTTAACCCTCCTACCTATCATACAACGTAACCCCCATGAAAACCTATCTATGTAACCCTCATGACTACTTTATAGTGTAACCATCATTGTAAGACAAGGTGTAATGATATGTCTGACCTCAAACATAAACATAACCAATGAATTAGAAAGATATATAGGTCCCACCATTAATCATAAAAATTTTCTAATAAAAAAAACATTTTCATAAAACATGAATAATTTCATAAAAACATTTCATATGAATTTTTTAAACAAATAATATTTTAAAAGAATATTTTTTAAGAAATTTCCATTACAAATATGATATAATTTAAGTAAATATTTATAGAATTAAAGGAATGTTAGTATGAAATTTAAATCCACATATTATAACATAAAATAAAAAATTCATTACACAATTAATATTACTACCATATAATAAATATGTAGAAGGTTAAGACAAGGAATATAAGTTTTTTAATGAATTCCCTTACCTCGAGTTCGTCATAATTAAAATGTCTTTAAAAAAATTTTATAATATTTTAAAGAGTGTTTTTAATACATTAAATTACCATAATAATTTTATACCACATTCTACAATCATTTTATAACACCATTCCAAACATTTATTAATAATTTTTTGTTATTTACATTTTTGTTTGTGCATTTTTACATGGTTTCCGTGGTCAGTTCATATTATTTTTTTCTTTTGGAATAGAATAGAAACTATATAAGTGGAATGATATGGTATTAATATATTTAAAAAATATTTAATGTTACTATAACTCATTTATTATAATATATGATTATGAATCATTAGATAACACATTAATGATATTTAGATCATTTTTGGTAGTTTTTCAATAATCATAAACGTCTTTCATCATATACCTTTAATATTATGCATATAAGTTGATTACTGAATATAATAGTGGTCCTATAATATAGTGAAAATTATTTTTCAACCATTAAATGGTTTATATCCAGATTTTATTGAAGTAAAGGAAATTGATGACACATCATCCCTGATACCTATAAATCGACAAATCACAGATGATGTTTTTATTTTTAGAATAATAGGGTTATGAAAAATAATATGATGATGAATTGTTTCATAAACATTATTATTACACAATAATATATACAATTATAGATCATTAAACCCTCTTGGACAATTGGAGTTGAAAAAATTATAAGAAAAGAAAAATAACATAAAAGAAAATACAGAAAAAGGGAAGGGATTTTTACCTCTTGATCCCTTCTCCTTGATATCCTCTTTATGGCCTTATGTTTTTCCTTTTTTGTTAAAACATGTGGTCATGGATGTGGTGACGAGACATGAAAAGTGTTTTAGGAATTATTTATACAATTATAAAAGAATGATAGGTGTGAAAGGAATAAGGGGTGGGGTGGTATTTATAGTAGAGGAGAGGAGGGATTTTCCATAATTTTATTCATTAGTTTAATATTTTGTTCTCAATACTATAAATAGTTTGGGGTAATATGAATCAAAATATAAAAGAGATAATGTGAGTTCTAACCAAGGGTTATTGTATTAGCTATTATTATAGTACAAATTTATTTAGTATATAATGTACATTTATGTTAAATTATTATATTTCACTATACATAAAAAATTCAAGTATTTCAAAAAAATTACAAAACATAAAACCTATCTATTTTTCAATATAGGGAATTCCAAAATGGAATTTTTTTTTTCAAAATAGTTTTATAAATACAATAATTTATTATTTAAATAAAATAAAAATTTATTACAAAATCAACAATTTTAAAACTATAACTAATTTTACAAGTGCTTGAAAATTTAATCATTATATCATAAAAATATCTAATGACAAAATGAAAATTAAATATTAAATTATGATTAATTTTTATGAATAAAATATAATTTAAATTATAAAATAAATCATATAATTATAATTATGTAGTTTTGACTTACAAAAATACCAACACTTATATAATGATCATATTTTCCATTATATGATACATTTTTTATATAAATTTATTGGAGTGGTAAATATTAGTTTATCCATTTATGTATTCACAAGGGTCCAGGTAATATTAATAATGTTAACATTACATTCATATGATTTGGTTACAAATCACAAAAAAAAAGTGTCCTATCAGACTCCAAATAATTTAGTCATCGCAATTTTGTATGTTTTTTTTCAAAAT
This sequence comes from Viscum album, assembly GCA_963277665.1. Lineage (NCBI taxonomy): Eukaryota > Viridiplantae > Streptophyta > Magnoliopsida > Santalales > Viscaceae > Viscum > Viscum album. The sequence continues at coordinate 1,961,320,407 of OY728151.1, forward strand.
TCAATACACATAAGTGGAAAATATATTTTTAAATTCTATGATATAGAAGTCACATAGTACTTATTGATTTATTTTTTAACATTTTTTTCAATTTAATAATCTCAAAAGAAAATAATTGAAAAGAAAATACTAGAAAATAAATGTTGATATTTACATCTTGATCCATTCTCCAAGAGATCCTTCTTAAGGAATTTGGTTTAGGAGATTTCGTGATTCCAGAAGGTCTTGGAATTAGGGAAGAGAAATGAAAAAGGATTTTAGAATAATTTAGAAACTTCTCATTAATTTGTAGGTGTGTGAGTAAGAGGGGGTTAAGGGTTGTATTTATAGTGTAGGAGAGGAGGGGTTTTCCACTATTTTAATCATTATTTTTATATTTTTTCCCAAGACTATGAATAGTCTCTATTAATCTCACCCCAAATAGTAAATAGATCATGTGATTTCAAACCATGGGTTATTACATGATCCATGATTCCAGGAATAGTTTATTGAACACATAATGTATAAATACATTAAATTACTGTATTTCATTATTCATTAAAATTCATGTATTTTGGAAAATTACCAAAAATTCACTCAAACCATTTATCAAGGTGTAGAATTTCAAAAAATACTCTATTTTATCAAACTATGGTTATAAAAATGTGAATTTTAAATTTTAAATAAAATGATAATTTTTTCCCAAAACAACAATTTTATAACTACAACTCCTTTTACAAAACCTTGAAAAAATAATCATGGTCTCAAAAAATTATCATAAAACCAAAAATAATAATTTATGATTACATATTATTAAAGTAATTTTACAATTAATTTAATTAATTAATAATAATATTATAATTAAATATTTATTACTTACAAAAATACCAACACTTATATAATGATTATATTATCACTTACATGATTCCGTTTTATTTTATCATCATTGGTGAGGATACACTTCATTTTTCTAATTTATATTCTTTAGGTTCTTATTAATATTTATAAGGGTAACAATTTTATTCCATTGGCTGGTTACTATTCACCAAAAAATTAATTGTGTCCTATCAAACTCAAAATAACATATTGATTGCAACCATGTATGTCCATTTTTTAAAATTTAATTCACAAAAGTGGAAAAATTTGTTTAAATAATTGTATATAAAGGTCCCATATAATTTAGTTATTCATTTAACAACATAAATATTCCTTTTAGAGTCCTGATATGTTACATCAATTGCCGATTAGATAGAATATAATGTGGTTTACAATAAAACCATACCACATCCAAAATTTTTATAATATAAATATTATCCATATAGAAGTCTTTTGTGATAACAATGAAATGTGATTTCATTTTTAGGATATCGACAACCACCCATATAGAATTAATAACTATGGATGTTTTTGGGAGACCAAAAAAATATTCCATAAGGGTTTTCTCTTATTTGCTTTTACTATAGGTAATGGATGCAACAACCATTTATAATTGTATCTATATTCCTTAACATGTTTTTTTATAAAGCACCGAGATACAATTTCTGTTATATCCATCTTCATGTAATCCCACTAGAAGTATTTTTTCAAGACATTATACCTATTTTTTATTATGGATAAAGAAAGAATTAACAAGTGTGATCTTCCTATAATAAATCCTTCTTCATAAATTGTAGGTAAGAAATAGAAACACGGTTCTTGAAATTTATCATTCCATCCTAATTATGGATAAACTTAGGAACATTTCTAACCTTATTCTACAACACTATATCCAAGATCTACACCACATTAATCATTATTTGGATAGAGGGTTGAACATACAATTCATCAAAATAATTATTTTCCCCTACCTTCATGATTTACTTATCTATCATTTTAAAATAATAAAATATTGTATATATTTATATCTTCATCATGTATATTATAACATTATCATTTCCACTCAATACATGTACTACCATTTTCAATATCATATGGTGGTAATGTATATATAATTCATAATCCATTATCAACTCATGCCATCTTCTCTAACTCATAATCATCTATTTCTTTGTGAATATCCATTCTAGACATTTATGATAGATATATATATATATATATCATTTATATATAATTATTATGCTTCAATTTCATTAAGGAATAAATTTCCACAAATAACTCTAAATCAAGAGTTGGTAAAATTATCACCTAAATCATAAACTACCATGTGGAATAGGCTATGACTATGTAATTATTCATTATATCACAAACTAATACCTTCAGTGATGCATCGCTATATATTAAAAAACATTCTCCAAAATAGGGTTATATAAAAATAATTGGGGAGATTAACCTTCTATTTATTTCCTCAAAATTTTCCTCGCATTCATATATCCACATGAACACACCATCCATATAAGTAAATATGATCATTGGATTATATAGTCATAATAAAATTTACAAATATTATCGATAATTTCTAGATCGACCATGAAATTTACAGATATTAGTCACTGTGGTCTGTCTAGACCAACATTCAATTGACTCGATTTTTTATAGATCTACTGTTATACAATCTCTAGAGATTGTTTGAACAAAAAATGCATCATTTTTTCATCAATAATCACACATTGTAAATTTCTTAGATATATTATCCTTCCTTATGGACTTTAATATAATTCTATAGTTGTGTTAATGCTACTCCTTTCTCTTTAAATATATAACAACATGATCTTCAAATACTACCAAAATTCGATTGAGGTAATCCTTAAACACGCTATTATTAAAATTAATATAGATATAAATGTAATTATTATGAACTAATGGAATATTTATATATGAATAATGATCAAACCTTGTATAGAATCACATCTTGAGAATATAATCTTTCTTGACCCTCATTTAGTGATACCCAGAATAAATGTCAGTCTTGGAAAAGTTTTGACCTCCATGTAGTTGATGAATCATGTCATCAATATGGGGAAGAGGATACTTGTTATTGAATGTGATATAGTTCAACTCTCTAAAAAATAAAATTATTCATTGATCCATATTTCATTTTCACTAAAATATTATGTTCACCCCAATGTGAAACAATTTTCTGAATGAATTCCTTATCCATCATATCATTGAGTAAAATCATCAATTCCTACAATATAGTTGGGGCCATTATATAGGGTCTCTAAAATTGGAATGGAACTAGGTATGAGATATAATGATAACATGACATTAATATTTGATGAAATTTTAGGAAAATATTCTATAAATACATCCAAAAGAAACAAAACAATAGGAATATCATTGATGATGATATTATACCCAACCAATTTACATAAACAACCCTTCTAAGGAAGAATTAAGACCCATACACTGGATCTCCATTGATATATCATACATATTTCCATGGTGATAAATTATAAAAGTATGTCTTGAAATATCAAATATAAATTACCTTCCACAAAAATTCATGTGGTCTTTATATGGGAAAATACAATTCACTCCTATGATGACATCAAATTCAACTAAAGGATGAATGAAAATATTTTCAATAAGAACACTTCCACAAGAGTCAACCTGAGAGGAATAATAGGATTGATATTCAATCATCTTACCTTTAGGGGTTTACATTGATAATTCCAATTTTAATATTTTGGATGGAATTTTTACACCCTTATAATTTTTTTTTGAAATGAAAACTGGTTATATCAAGAATCTAAAAAGACAATATAATTTCTAGAGTGGATGGTAATTGTATCATTCACCACAAAGTATTCACACCCCATGTCATAGATAGTGATTGAATGTGATTTCCCATTGTCCATCTATTTAACTGATCCTTGGAACCAATCATCATAACTATCCCTCATGTTTTGGAATCAGTTATCAAAATGCATATTCCCCTTACTCTTGTATCCCTGATGTGGGTGTAGAGAATGTTTTGTAGTTTTTTCTCTATTATCATCTATTTCATACTTCTTACCATCACATCAGTAGTAAAATTACTAATGACCTTCCATTGTAAATGCAAATAAAATTATTGGACGCATCACATCTATTTATACATGATTCTTTCCATAAATAAAGCATAATAGATTGATTTTTTCTTCTATTCATGGTATTTAAATTTTTATATGAAGATAATCATCATTTTTTTAAACCATGATATTGTTATGTAACTCCAAACATTAATTCAGAATTGGGTTCACAATGCACAATATCATTATATATACTAAATTATTTTTTTTCCAATGACCTTTTATGACGTGGATTTAAGGCCCTGAATAATCAATAAAACACACTTTTTGGATGGATGATACTTCCAGAATTGTACCTCATCTGTATTGTGAAATTATCCTTGTATGTACCTGTGGATTAATCCTCCCCTTGATTGAAAACATGGAACAAATTTTCAATATTTTTATGTCAAATAATAGGAATGTAATTAAATAAAAATAAGTGTAGGAACTCATCATAATCAATTTATTAAATTTAATATTACTTGCTCATATTATTGATTATAATCCACCAATGTTCTTCTCAACCTTTTAATCAAAAATATCTAAAATGAATTTCTTATGTTCAAAATACAATAGTGAATAGGGAATATCTTTTCATGGGAACTAATCCATTGTTCAACAATAAGTGGATAATATGACTAGCTAAATATTGGTGGATATTTTCTTTATAAAGGACTCATAATATTGTTGTTACCTCATTTTCCCTTTTGGAAGTCCACATGATTCATATCTTGACAAATCATTATGAGTATAGAAACAAGGTGTTTCATTCCAGCTCCAATATAATTCAGATTCATAGGAGAGAAATCACTATATAAATCATCAAACTCCACATTATTCTGGTTTCATAGGGTTCCATCCATTGGAAAAAATCAAATATCATAGAGTAAGAAACAATTATCATATTGAGGAACATCATATTCCTGAAAACCCATAAATAATATTTATTAATTTTGTAACATTACATAATTTATTCCACATTAGTATTATAGTATTTTATTCATAGAAATAATCCATTTAAATGCATTATTATGGTATTTTATGTGATTTTGAATTTCAAAATCATAGTACCCCCCCCCCCCCTAGTGTCAAACTAGGTGTGCAACAAAGCTGATTGTCAAGTTCCATGATATGCTTGAGTTAGATCTGACACACATTTTTAGAATTATTCTCCCATGGAACATTTGTTCCTAGGACACATATTGTTGTAGTATATATAAATGTATATATTTCTAGGAAACCACTCCACCTAACCTTTATCAAAAATTACATGAAACTTTCTTAAAAAATTTATCATCCTTATACATATCTTTAAAAATGTACTTAGGATAATCAAAAAGGTTTTCAAATTATAATTTACACAGGTTTACTAAGAAATATATTTGATAGCAACTATAATTAACCCCATCTTGAAAACATCTAAATTACATTATTTTTTCAGAATTCATTTACATGATAAAAAATGACACCTGAATACCATGTTATTCAAATAACTTTAGAAACACGGAATCAAAATAACTAGTATATATGTTTCTAAATTATCTCTTAGTAAGTTATCCATTAAAATAACTACTAGTATACATATCATAAATAATGATTTTATTCACTACTAAGTGAATGGAAACAAAAAAATATCTAAGATCATATATTCAGTAAGGGTAATAAAAAGAAAATTTGATTGCATAAAAATTAGAATAAGGGTATGATAATGTGATAATAACATTACACTGTCATACCCATCATAAAAATGATCATATATTTTAATCATGGAATCAATATTATACATTTAAAATACATATACTATAAGTGATTTAGTTAATAAGAGATATAAACATAACATTGGAATAAGACATCGAATTGTGTAAAAAACATATGTATATAAAATGATTTTCACAATAGTAAATGAATCACAAAGAATGAAGTCTTAGTTTTATTGGCTCAAAGTACATATAGACTTTATAGTTAAGCTTCACTCTCATGACCATATTAGTATTCATGGTTCACTCCCAAGACCATCATAGTGTTAAAATACATTTTCAGAACCAAGTACACTCCTGATTCCGTTAATTTGTATCGCCTGATATATAAATCCTTAACCAATAAATTATATGTGTATATAGGGAAATCCCATCTCATATTTAAATAATATATACATGTTATAAAATAACCTAAAAACATTTTATATCCCATGAAATTAAATCAGTATTATTAATATGTAATTATATCACAACCTATATGAAAAGATATATGTTTCAAAATAATTTCATCAGAGTTTATAAAGTGAATGAAATTGTGTTTCATAAGAAAAAACATGAGAAATATAAATGGGTTTCATAGATATATAAATAGTTAAACATAAACATATTTCCTAAACATCATTAAAGAAAAACATAAACCATTTAGAGAATGAATATTAATGAATGTTTTTTATAATTAAAATACAATGTTCTGAGTAACACCAAATAATGTAAAAATAGATGGAAATAAATTTTTAATTATACATTAAAACCATTTAAATATTAAAAAATCATTTATTATTTCAAAAATTATTTTAAAATTTTAATCCATTTGAAAATAAATTTCAATGAACTCATATTAAAGAAACCTGAAAATATCTTGAATGAGTTTTTCATTTAATGAAATTGAATTTATTGATTTTTTTTTAAATTTTTGTTTCCTTGAAAATTTGTTTTAAAAATCCATTTTAAAAATTCTTGAAAAAAATTGAAACATGTTTTTTTGAAAAAAAAAATTCGACTAAAATGAGAAATCAGATCACATTTCTATTAAAATATTTTATGAAATATCTTCTATATCAAAGTGTGTTAATTTTTTACAATAATATGAAGATGTTATGAACGAATATTAGATAATATAATTCTTGAGTTTTCTTGAGATATGGATCATATTGTTTCAATAATTTAATCATAACAATAAACAATAATAATAAATTTTGACATTCATCAATAGAATATTACAACATAGTAAAATTGAATAATACTGCCCATGTACAGTAATTAAATTAATTTTTTTTAAATATCATTAAATGTATTATATTCATGTCAAAAAATATTAAATGGCATTATATACTCCTCATAATTGATCATAGGTGAATAACAAGGCATGTTTCTCAAAAAAAGAAAATTGTGACAAAATTAATTTTCAACTTTTTTACTTTTGAACCCTAAATCCCATGAAAGAAATAACATAATATCAATATTAAATTAACAATAAATTAGTTTATAATAATAATATAACAAATCCATGGGAATTTTAAGACCACCTAAAATAAATATTATTTGAACAAGGATAGTACTTCACTGAAAATAAATGTTAGTTGATAAAACTAGTAGCCTGTGTCATAAAATTATTCATACTTATTAAAATATCAAGTATAATAAATGTAAGGTTATTATATATCTACAAAGGAATGATATTCTTATTTTTAATACCATATATTAATTTATATTACCATATAATTATTAATTCAATGTTATTTTTTCCCTTTGAGTAATGTCTTCTTTTTTTAACAAATGCTTTATCTTAATATTCATGATCCTATTTTTTAGATAATTATTTAAATTTTTCTTGAATTTATAACATTACATAAATATAAAATATATTCAGTCTTTAAAAACTTATATTAATATATGAATGATTGTAATATGAAATGTAAGACAATATTCATGGAGAAAGAAAGTCGTGTGTATGCATATACAATACTTCTGTTTAATTATAATTTTGAAAAAAAAATTAAATGACATATATATATATATGAGTTAAAATATTATTCCATTTATAATATATACATTTAAAAACCATATCATAAATGCTTTACATGTAACTTTTAAATGAATCAAATCCCTTTGAGGAGGCGGTTTTCCACACATCCAATTTTTTCATATTTAAAGAAAATGGAAATCATGAGGGAATTTTTAATATAATAATTCCAAAAGATTATATTCATCATTAACATCATATCAATCAAAAAATAGAGTTTCCATCACAATTACCAAATAAATTCATATGTTTTAATGTAATCACACACTAGGATAATTTATTTAATCACATTCTATGATAATTTATTTACACAAAATGGAATGACTGATGTTATCACACTATATAATAATTATTTATTATTATTATTAATTTTTTAATAAAGAATATCTATAAAATGTTTTTTCTTATGAGAAATATAAGACATATGTTAATGTTGGGAATGGGGGGTTTGACCATGATGGGGTGAAAAATGTATTCTTTTTGGGTGATTGGAAACATCACCTATGATAATAACCTATTTATATTTAAGTATTTTATTATTCCATTTTTTTAAAAAAAATAGTATCTCTCAAATGATGCATCTTATGATAATATTAAGACAACTGTTCATTTTGTGTTGTGGTGTTTACCCTAGGAATAATAAAAGTTTTCTGCACATTGAGAGTTTTGTTACAATACAATAATATATAATAATTACTATATTATTATTACTATTATTTAAGAGATAAAATTTTAAAAATGAAACTAATTAAATACTACTAATTTTTATAAATTGACCTTTAACATTATGACATGAAAGAATATGTGGGAGATTAGATAATAGTACTAATATTATTTCTTCATCTAAATAAATAAAATTTTTAATTAATAAAATACGATTACGTAATATGGATTTAATGGGTATTGTTATTTTAAATAGATAATAAAGATAATATTTTGAGTTTTTTAATATTAATAATATATTTTTTTGGTATTTTCATAAATATTATATTTGGAAGAAAATATTATTTATTGTATGTATATATATATACTGTATATATATTGGTTATATATATATATATCCATGTGTGGTTGTATGTATGTATATACAGATGAGTATTAATATGTATATATATTTATAATATATATTAGCATAAAATAAATGCTTATATGGGAATGTATATTTAAATTTATTATATATGTGTGTATATATTTGATTTCAAATAAATATATATTTTATTTTAAAAAATAGTAGTTAGGAATAAAATGTATGAATTAAAATGAGATTTTAGGAATTATACATGGTATAAATTGTAATATAGGGCTAAGAGAGATACCAAAAAAAATTAATTAACTAATTATTTAAATTCGGAAACATAAATATAATTTTCAAGTTTGGGGACATTCACAAAACAAAGGATGGATCCTAATGCCTTATCCATCCAACAAACATCACTCGTTATCCCCACCACTGACATCAATTTTCATTTTATTTTTTAATTATTTCCTCCAAATTTACTCCACTATTGATTCTCTAATATTTTCCGGATTGACACATTGTCAGTTCTTTTTAATTAATATCTATAACAATAATATAAATAATAAATTTTTTATAGGATGAAATGCATGATTAATAATAAATTTAGAATTTTTTAAAGTGATTTTTAAAACTAATAGAATAATATAAATTTATAAAATTATTATATGATAATTACATTGTTTTAAAGTGAAAATTTTTAAACAGATAAATGTTCTATTTTAACAATGATAATTTTAGAATATTATTAAATAATGCAATCATGAGTTATCAAAATAAAATTGAGTAATATTATTATAGTATAAAAATATAGAATTACCAAATGATAAATTTCATGAAATTAGATTCAGATATTTATCAATGGATATTTTTTTAAAAGGTCAACATATAAATATTTATGAGAGGTTAATTGCCTAAATTAAAAAAGGAAAATTAATCTAAGTTATCATTTTATAATTTCTAGTTAAAATTACAAAACATTATTATTGAATTGTGAATATTAATTTTGATGTATAATTATTATAATATAAACATTCAAATTATCTTAGTGTTCTTATAAGGATTAATATCAAGTGAAAATGATATTAAATTATCAGAGGATAGTCAGGTAAATTTTGATGATAATTAAATGGTATTATTAAAGAATAATTATATGTAATACAAAATTTGTTCTCAAATTTAGTAATAGATATAAATTATGAAATGTTGTTTTATAAATTTTCTTAAGGGGAATATTCTAAGTGCATGTCTAGAATGATAATTTGGAAATTATACCAGAGAGAGAATGTACTATTGAATGAAACGTTTCATTGCATTTTAAGATAAATTATAATTTTTTGATTTCATGAATCATTGGGAGGTAATCATATTTATTTTTAGTATGTGAACATGCTCTGGGTGAGGACACATTCGTCAAAATTTTCCGTTGTAGATGATAAAAATGAGGTAGGATATTTATATATATAATACGATCCAATTACACAAGTTTAATTAGTATGATTCTCCTATTAGAATGTTTTATATCCATGCATGCATTTTCATATATCATGGGTGTGTATGTTGGTCGTGAGAGAATATGACCTTACACCATGATAAATGATTAGATAACTAGATTAAATGTTGATTTTTGATTCACATGTTTTATTAATAATGATGCTATATTTTCCTATGAAATGTTCATTGATAAGTAATTTTTGATATTCTGTAATGTTATGATGTCACTCATTCATTCGGATATTTTTTGGGTATATTGTTATGTTTTTTGTTGTGCATGGTACATAGGAGACATGTGGGTCCATCATGGATTATTATACCTTGAGAGGGACCATGTTCATAACCAACATATGGCATGATGATGAGACTGATATGGATGACAGGGTAGTAAATCCATGTGTGCCCTACCTATGATAATGATTACCAAGAGGGATCAGACCAAAATGTGACAACACTAGGGAATGGTGAGAATGAGTAATCAGACCAATGTGGAAATGTTTTTGCTGGACATACTATGTAATTTGACATAGAGATAGCATTATGTCATGGTGTCCTAGTGTTTTATGACTTAGTGGCATCAGGATGATATATATATATCAAATAGGTTGGGTTTGGATATTATGTTGAGTTGATTCCAGTAATTCATCGATGATTTCAGGCATGGAGATAAAGAATGTATGACCGTGGTTTTGTGGTGGCCAGGTTTGTGCTCAACTGTCGAGTTATCGATTTCATGTTTTAATGATTGTAACAAATTTTTTATTATAATGGAAAAAATTTATTTCACAACATCAGGATAATAATGCATTAGTGGTGTCCTATTGATTCTTATACTCAGACAATACTTAGACATTTCAATGTGCTTATAGGTTTCATGGGTGATCAAAAAATTGGAAAAGGCCCTGTGGAATAGTTTAGAGATGAGGAGTGTGGCACTAGTTGTGGTATTTGATGGATAGTGGAGATCCATTTTGATTATCATTTGATTGTTTGTCTTCTCTATTTTCTCTATTTATGGATTCCACTTTATTATTTTCTTATTTGTATGACATGTATTCCATCGATACGTTTCGGCATGTTTACACTGATTACATATTATATTTTTATTGTTAATTAACTATCCTGTGAAATGATACTAACGGTAGTCTCCCCACTAATGCAATCAAACTCACACTGCTATTTCTAAGACTCTTATGTATGCGGAGTAGTGCATGTGGTCATGTAGCACCTGACTTTGACCTAGTGTTCCATGAAAAGATGTTACGTGATCTACATATGGTTATATTATTCATATAATTTTAATTATTAAGGAATCATTTTTTAGGGCTCTCATTAGTTCTATGTTTCATGTAACAGATACAATTGAGGTAATATTAATTTATAGGGACTGAAATCTCATGTTTTTACAACATAGTTCATAGAAAATAGAGAAATCCATTGAGAAAATGGTGAATCTTTTGAATGTTCAGATGATTTTTTTAAAAAAAATTACATCAAATGAATGATTAATAAAGTATTATGATTTCTAATAAAAAAATTTGAGATACAAATCCAGGGGTAGAAGCAAGAATGAAATTTATAATAGTTAATCATAGTAGTTTATTTTCAAGAATCTAGGAATAAAGTTTTGATATGTTTTTATCACACAAGGAACTCTAAAAATGTATATCTAAACAACATTAACAATATTTATGTGTGGGATCCTATATAAAGGCCAAATAAAATAAAATAATTCATCATTAAATGTGTACTTAGAAATAATATATCTACAAAATTTGTAGTTTTTTTCAAATAAATCAAACATTTTAAACATTATTTAAATGGTAAATAAATACTATCTTTTTTAAAAAATTTACTCTGTAGTTAGATGTGAATCTATTACCATATTTATTTTCATTAGAGAAAAATGATGATTCACAGTCTATCGAATGGAAGGGAAATCATAATTTATGAAAAGTGATACGACTAAATTTGATAATATATACAAACATGAAAACATTATACTTGATGAAAATCATTGACATGATATTCCATGGAACTGTGCTACAATATTATTCTTGTTTTTGGTTCACCACATGCTCTCAACCATGCCTCCCGTTATGATATAGGATTCCCCCTAACATCAATTATATAATGGAACCTATGGATATACTATACCCTATTTTTAAAAAAAAATTATAGGGGAAATAAATATAAACATTGAATTTAAATAATAATAAAATGCAAAATCATCACATACCAAATCCCCAAACTGTGTAAACACTTACTTAACAATGATGTAGACATGAATTGTCAGGAAAATCCAATGTAAAAATTTAATTTCAAAATAATACACCATGGATAATCCATAAAATGGTTCTCAAAATCATGTCAGACCCCCACCCCCCATATTATCTACATCCTGACATCCATATTAGCCATCTTTCACGGGGTATCTTCTCATATCCTCACTTGAAACCATGAAGTCTACTTGATTACCCAATGGTTTCTTGAGAAGGCTGTGATTATAACTTATTATGCCACCAATAATGGTTTCTAATGATAAATCACATATAACAATAGTTTATTCATAAATAAAGCATAAAATTGAAAGATAATATATAATCTAGATTTTGTTATTTAAAAATCTTTAGATGACAAAATCTATTCCCATTTCCATGTGATACATATACACCTAAAACCATCTTCTTAAAAAGATAATTATCAAAACCATATGTCATATTTAAATCAGGATAACATATAAGAGGAATCAAATCATTTACTCAAACATGGTTTTAGAACTCAATGTATTACCATCCCCAATCATGATTTAAAAAATAGTTTCCAAACCAATTGTGTTAGAATAATCATCTGATACTTCAAAAATATGATTCAATGGAAATTTTGAAGAACCAATCTGGCCAACCCTTGGGATATTATAATAATTCAAATATCTGAATTAGATATAGGATACATTTTTAAACATCAAATATAATGGCATTTTTATAAACCAATAACTATAGGGGTCCACTTTTTCAATTATCACATTTGTATGATTTATTACATTCAATGTGTTATCACTTACCACAAAAAATAAATTTCCTCATTTAAGAACATTACAACCAATTTTACCCTATTTTAGCACATTTAACTAAATGGACATATTCCATTATACATTAGTAACATTTACCCTTTTAGATGAAATCACTTATTAAACTTATTCATGTTAATCAAGCAACCATTTATTTCATGATGAAATTATAATTATATTTCCAATTGTTTTATTCCTATAATCTCTAATATTCACCATTTATAAAGAATTCCCATGTTTAACCGAGTGTCACCCCTTGGGTTGTCATAGGACTAGTGTACTATTCATCAATGGATATATCAATTTCATTAAGAGGTCAAAATTTTATATTGACACAATAATAATAATTTCATTCAATCTAAATTAATGAGAAGAATGATTAAAAAACGAAAAAAATAAACACACATTAAAAAAATCACAGATATGTGATATAACTATCATGAACTAGAATGGGTGCCTTTGTAATCCAATAACTAAGGTGGAACTGAAATAGCCTAATGGGAATTCCTAATCCCCATGTGTCTGCTTCAATCACCTTACATCATAAAACCTGCAAGAGGGAATATTCATAAAAAAGAATTTCCACTATGATTGATGTACCATAAGTCAATAGGGTATTAATAATGATTTTACTATAATATAGGTATCAAAACAGTTTAAAAAATCCCTTCTTACTAAGGAGAAACAAACCATTTCCATGGTTCAATAGTTGGATCCACCTCAAAGAGATCATTTCGCTAGCTCAATCCAATATTGAGAAAGTCAACAAACACCATAAGTCATACACTTAGGGTGGGAAATAAATTTTTATTAGGGTCTCAGTAAGGATTCCATAACTGACACAAATAATTAATTAGCCAAATATTGATTTAAATTTACAATAAAGAGGTTTGTAATTTTAAACCTTTTTAAAACAAATCATGACATATAGTTCAGATAATGGGAAATAAGTTTAGAAAAAGGCTATACAACTGAAAGAATAAATACAAAAAAAAATTTAAATAAAACATTATTATAAAATATTTTATCTATATTTTAAAGGAATGTATTGCAGTTTAACAACATTATCATATATTTTTTATCTAAAATATAACAAATTTAGAAACACATTCATCATCCAAATTGGTATGAATGTTCAATGTTATAAGCCATCGTTTTCTATAATTGATCATTAAAATATTTGTATAAACATGACCCAGAAGAAGTGTTCAATATAGGCTGGTCACCATCCCATCAGGGATGTGACCTAGTGCATTTATGTTTTATAACATTATATACAAAAATGTGTGTCCAAATAACTCAAATACGACGAAAGTATTTCATTTTATATTATACAATAAATTGTGGGCAATTTATTTTTTAACTTCTTATAATAAATTTAAATCCCAGTCCCCCATTTTAGATTCCAATTTTCCATTTAAAACCAAAAATAGATTTAATAAAAAAGATGCATTTTTTAAAAGATAAAACCACTAGGATTATATTAAAAAAAATATTTCAATTTCATATGCTTGAAATCCATTCATAAAAATGTCCCTAAATTTCCAAATTCATTTCCAAAAATAAATTCATAAATTTAATTTAAATAGGACTCATATAACCTAAAATTCAAATAAAAAAATATAATTCAACCAATCAACAGAATCACATCGTATAATAATGAAATTGGGGCTCTTCCCAGGTTTTCATGAGAATGTAATTCCAAATATTCCAATTTCCTGGAGTTGGGTTTTATATAATCAATTGAATGAAATTTTGTGGTATTGAATTTAAATAAACAATTGAAATAAATCAAGAAATTTATGGTAATTTGATTTTTCCAAACATGATAGAATCTGATACCATTTTTTTGAAAACCAACACTCACAACAAAACCTATATACGAGAATGAAGCTGTAGATGAACTCAATACTCGAACTCAAATTGAGATCCAACATCACAGGGTATAGATTCATTAATTTGGGGATGATATATTGAAATATCAAATGAGAGAATAGATTGAAAGATGAAGAATGACAGAGAAACCGTATTGAGGAATCACACTCTTAACACTATTATGATCAAATGATGAACTATGTGATTCATATTGGTTAGAGGTCTCCATGATCCATTAGATATTGATTAGGCTCATGATAAATGAATTTTTAGATGAAAAAAAAGTGAGGGAAAATTCATGCTACCTAATTTTAACCCTCAATCAAGGTATTACATGACATTTCATCCAATTACACACTAGGAAATAGTTAACTTTCATATCCAAAAAAAAATTATGCCTTAAATGAAAATAAATGCATTAAATGATTCCTGATTTGAAAATGATCATCACTTCATGTAACCTTTATTATTGTGAGTCTTTCACGGTATGCACATGGTGAACATTACATGTCATGTAACATAGTAACATGGTGTGTAACCATCTTACTACCTACATAAATATCTTGTTATTTCTAAGAGTCCAAATAATCATTAACTTCACCGTTATAGGTATCATTATGGTTCAAACTCAATCTGATATAGTCAATAATATAAAACCCCATGAATTGTTTAATGATGTACCTATCAGGTCAGTAATGGGATGTTTCAACTTACTGACAAAAAACTTACTATCTTAATAAATATTTTGAAGAAGCTTCCATGTGAGAAATATTAGGCCACTAATCCCTCATCACTACCTCATATTCCCATTTTTCGTGATTATCAGAACCATGATTCCATAACACACAGAAAAACGGTATCGTCCCCCCATGAAGAACCTTTGACTCATAATCATCTATCCTGAACGGCCACTAAGTCAATTCTAAATTAGTTTTAATCTCATGATAACCCTAGCTCAAAAAATAAGATGGATCAGAGAGAAATTTTATTAGCTGCAATACATAGAATACATTATCTATTCTTGTTAGAAATGATGGAACTATGGGACGGTATTCAATTTTCCCCAGCTTCTTAATGACATCAAACTTTCCTAAAAAATAAGGAGAAATATTCCCCTGACTCCCCAGCCATAAATAAACAAACCGGCATGAAACATTCAATAATACATAGACTCAAATTGAGAAATAAAATTTTCTATGATGAAAATTATAATAATAATTATATCATATATGTTCATTCAATATTAACATATGAATTCACTAAATATTTTGAATCATATCGTTCACATGGTTTGACCAACCAAGTAACATTAACAAATCCCATACTAACACAATCATGATTTACAAGGCTGGTCATATGAGGCCACAAAAGGATTCATTATAATTGTTGACTATGTACTATTGTTATAATAATGCTCAAACAGAACAAAAATATCATCCCAAGCCCCATCGCTGTCAATAACATAGAGGTAGATCATATCCTAAGGAATTTGTATAGCAGTTTCTATTTTGAATTTTTACTATGGTTGGTAGGTCATTCTCAAACAGACATATGATCCAAGTGCCTCCTAGAGGAATATCCAAAAGCTAGATATGAACTAAGGATCTGAATAAATTCTATGGATGATGTAACTACTTCAAAATAAAAAATTTAATTTATATAGATATTCCCCAACCTCCCGCCTTTGGCTATATCATGAATGAGTATGATGTGATATGAATTGTTCAACCTATTGATCACATCCCTTACAATGTTATTTTTTCTCTCGGTATGAGGAAACCAGAACAAAAATTCTATAGATATTTCATACCACTTCCATGTAGGGGATTTATGTTGATTATGCAAACTCAGTGGTTTTTTCTACTTAGCGGTAACCTGGGGCCATGTATCACAATTAAAAACAAACTCAGTAATGCCATGTATCATACTTGGCTAGCACAATGGCCACCACATATCATAAAACATCATAGTGGATCCTGGGATCATTGAAAAATAGGAATTATGATAGTTCACTATCAAAACCTTTGATGACACCAACAACACAACATAGATATTTTGATAGCATATAATACCCCCATTGGATAACATCCATTGGGTTACTATGTCTCCACCCTAAAGAGAGTCTTCAATGCTATGAAACTTATCATCATGATTTTTATCTAGAAGAATCATATCCAAAAGTTAGGAATAAATATGAATTATGGGTATAGACACCTTATCCCATGATTCATGTACTCAAATTTGAAAATATACATAGAGATATATCAAATTACACTCTTCTAAATATTATTTCAATCCCTAGGTTGAAATATTTATACTCAAATCATATCAGATGAAGTAATATTTCCCCAGGGTATATGTGATGCCAAAGACAAAATATTGCAACTATTCCACACAATGTATATCATAGATATTAAAATCTCTTTGAGATATGATATAATTAATAATTTTTTTGGTCTGAGTATATAGTAAACCGATCTCTGAATAGTTAATTCTATCAAAACTTATGGATGTTCTTCGTAGAAGTAAGATCAGGGTTAGGGGATGTATAATTATTTTTTTGTGTCCTATGATGTCGTGATACATATGTAACTACAAGATGGACCTACATAAGATCACATCCCAAGACAAAACCTAATGCATCACAGAAGACCACATAGCCCTGCCCGACCATGGGAAATGTCAACATCATCATACTTGTCCGTAGGTGATTCAACACAATGAAATAATTCTTACATATATCATCCAATGAAATCATCAATACCTTCAATATTACACCCATCATCATGGAAGCCATTATCGAGATTTCCTTTATGAGATAACTATCATATCTAGTAATGACAAATAATATTTGAATATCAAATACATTAAATAGTTTCTACCAAGTGACAAAAGCCTTCACCTTCTTAGGATCAATTGATATTCCCTATTCTGACACCACATGTATGAATAATTTCAATTATCAAATCCATAAACCACACTTAGAAATCATGTCCTAAATTAGATGATATCTCAGTGAAAATAGAATTATTTTCAAATGATTTACATGATCCCCCACTAACAATGAGTGAATGTGGATATCATTTAAAAAGGATACCAAAATGGACTATAGATACTATTGAAAAATAATGTTCATAAAACCCATCAAAATATCAAGATCGTATGTTACACCAAAGAGAATTATAAGGGACTCATAATAGATTTAACTACTCTTAAAGGTGGTTTTCTAAATATAATTTCCATTTATAGTCAACTGATGGTAATGATATCCAAGTAAAATCATTGAAAACAACTTTTTCACGTTCAACTGGTCAAAAAAATAATCAATCTGTGGATATAAGTACATGTTCATTATCATAAATCGATTCAAATTTCAGTAATAAACATATCAGTGAAGAGAACCATCATATTTAATAGAAAATTAATTTGGGCAACCCAGTGTGACAAAATATGGTGTATAAATTCTTTCTCATGATGATCATTTATCTGGGACTTAATCTCTTTCATTTCAATAGGAGACAAACCATATAAGGTAATAGAAAATTGGTGAGTACATTGGACTTATTTCAATGGAAATCATAACCTCACATAATGGTGTAAAATTAGATTAATCAGAAGGAAACTTGTTAGGAAACTCAAAGACAACTTGAGGGAGGTCACTACTCAATGATTCCAGCTCTATATCAAAAGAAAACCATAATATTATCATACCAACTATGGATAAACAGTTTGACCATACTCAACCTTGTGTTCTATTCTTTATAAATGATAAGATACATACCACTAGTTAGATTAAGGTAGAATTTTCAAAGATAACAATCAGTAAGAGCTTTGTTAGAATTGAAAAAATACATTCCAAAGGTGATGTCAATTGTTTTCATGTCTAAGATTAGAAAATTACAATCCACCTTGACATATGATATACTGATGTCACAACACGGACTATAGATACCCTATTATCTATTTGTACCAAGCGGTTCAGTAATATCCATTTCACAAGATAAAATTTCCATTTTAATATTTAGCAGATTAATAGTGCAGGTTGAATAAAAAACGAGATTCACCTGTATCAAAAATATAAGTCACTGATGATGAATCTATATTAATGTTACCTATCATAGATGTTGAATCTGTATTTAATTCCTCTAGAGTCTCTTCCTCTATGTGAAGCAGCATCATACTAGATTCCTCTGGACAGAACTATTCTAAACATGAAGCATCTAATTTCCACACTGATTTAGTTGTTGATGATCCTATTCCACTACATGTGGTAAAATTATAAAGAAAAATCGATGTATCTCTCATTAATTTATTTCTAAACATCATTTCATAGGTTCCTCCATGAAAACCATTATATAATGACATGGCTAAAAACATTGATAATATATAAATGGACTTCCCCTTAGTGATTTAGGTGGCCTTTAATGACTCTATTATCATTACCTACAATGAGAATCACCACAATTCCTGATTCACTAAAATTAAACGATTCTTCTATTTGGAAAAAAGGAACTCCCGTCAACATCAATTTTCTTTCCATGTCCATATCCAACATCATTACACTATTATGAACATAAATATACATGGGTAGCATTATAAAGGAAATCATAGAATTGATATATAAATTATGTCCCAATAAGATTATTCCATCCCTCATCCTCTAATTTGATACAATTTCTGGCACAAATAGAATGATTTTAGAAATGTAAATAGAATACTCAGATAGGGTTCTGTCACCCTTCTCAAGCATGAAATACTCCACATACTCATCCATCATCACTTAAATATAAGAGAATATGTTGGTGAAATGATCCTTGATGTATTTACATTCTATAACCCCATGTTTTATTAACATCTCCCTCATTCCCCACCATCTATTAATGAGTTCTTCCATACTGACAATGGAATACTTCACCTTGATCTCATAAAGTGTCCCCAAGAACTCAAATAGATTTTCTATCCATCCCAACCACTCCTTAGTAGGTTCAAGATTAGTCTAACCATTGAGAACTGATGGATTCTGGTAAAGAAACAGTCCAGAACTGTTTCAAAGAAAATCCCCTAGGTATCCATAGCCTGATCCGGAACCTGGATTGCAGTTGGTACATGTCCCAAAGCATGTATGGTACACATGATCATGTCATCCTGAATCTAATAAAAAAATGATTATCTTGTATAGTTTTTTAGAAGCCTTTTCCTGGATTTAACTCAGTCAAATTATATGAGGCCTAATTCTACCAAACATTACCAAATAACACAGAAATAATTATATTAAAATTCAAACTAAACAAAAAGGGAAGTTATTTCTCACTAATGGAACAACAATATTGGGATTCCACAATATATAAATTAAACTTGGGAGTGGACTATAACCAATAAAAAAATATCTCATTCCCTAAGAACCCATAGTGACATATAATTTATTGGGGGGAGATCTGTCCAGCCACTCAATCACAACTTCCCCTGATGTTTTGATAAGATTTTACAATGAATAATGATACCAAGAAAAGAATCCTCACAACATGCCTCTAATACCCCTTTATCAAAAACTATCATGAGTTCTAGGATATGATGATAACTGAGCTTACCCTGAAATAAACTGAAGGGAATTCTTGAATTCCATTGGATAGTGACTAGAACCCAGTATCATACAACATACAAGTGGGAAAGAAGTTTCCCCAAAATATTTCAAAAGAAATACCATCATGGAAATATTATTACAAATGAATCTCCAATATGAGGGATGTTATATAATTACACAAGGCCTTAATGACCAATGCAATATAACCAATGTTCCAAAATATAGAAAGGCATATGGAGACCCGAATGAAGAAAATCACAATGTTCATTGTTCAATGGTTTGATCCACCTTCAAGAGATCATTTCAAGAAACTCATTCGTGGAAGGAGAGAGTATACAATCACCCAATGGTGCATGTATGGAATGAGATAAAATACCAGTAGAGTCACATCAATAATTCCATAACATATTCCAATAATGGATTACCCAAACAAATTATTTAAATTTTATATAAACAGGATTGTCATTTTTTTTTCTTATTTGAAAAAATCATGTTATATAGTACAAATGATAAAAAATACATTATGAAATGAATTTATAATTGATGACATTTTTGTACAAAAATTTCTTAAATAAATCATTCCTAGAAAACAGATTATATAAATTCAAAGGGAAAGTAATGTAGTTAAAATCATTGTCATGCATTTTATAGATAAATTATTATCAATAGAATAAGATGGTCATATAACTAAATGGTAAGAATGTTCTAGGATATTGGACTCCACACTCTCCATGTGACCAAAACAATTTTGGTATAAACACATCCCTCTAAAACTAGCGAAATTAATCTTGTCCCCAACCTCTCGGGGATGTGACCTAGTACATTTATTTTTGCGAACACATTATAATTATTGAGTGTGTCTAAATAAATCACAGACAATATAAGAATTAAATGTATTCTTACACCATAAATGATGAGAAATTTATTTGCATAATTATTAAAATTAAATTAAATTTCATTTCCCCATTCCAAAGGAAAATTTTTCATTTAATGAAAAAAATGGTTTTAATCATAAACATGAATTTTAACAAGATAAAACCAATGAGATTCTATCAAATCTTTTAAATTATTTTTTATATTTTTGAAATACATTAAAAAAAGATTACATAAATTTCACAATTACCTCGAAAAATTAAATTAAATATTTAATTGAAATTTTTTCCATATTATCTATAATAAAAATTAAAAAAATAAAATCCAAAAATCTCCATAAACACACCACATTTAATTGAAATTGGGGGGTTTCCCATTTTTTCATGCCAAAAAAATTTCAAATATCCCAGGTCATTGGAAATGGTTTTTTAAAAATAAATTTAATGAAATTATATGATATTTAATATCAATTAATAGTTGAAATAAATTAAATAATTCATGGATATTAAAATTGATTAAACATGATAGAATTATCTACATTTTTTAGGAAATTCAACACTCAAAAGTGATCATTTAAAGGATAATGAAGGTATAGAATACCTAGAAACCTATCATTGAATTAAGATCAATGATAATGTATCATAGATCCATGAATATTACGATGATCAAAGGAAATTAAAAAGGAGTGGAAAAAGAGAATGATGAAGAGGGAGGTAGAAATATTACCCAAGTATCACACCACTTACACACCTACAATCAATCACCAAAAAAGGATTCAAAATGATAGGTGGGATCCACATTCATCTGGGGAAGGATTTGGGTATAGAGGAATGAACTTGGAGGGGATAAAAAATAGACAGAGTCATCATGTAGCATGTTTAAAAAACTATAGTCAGTTTATTACAAGTCGTGCAATCCAATTACATGTCATGAAATAGTTAAGTTTCATAACTGTGGAAAAAAAGTCATTTTAAATAAAAACACATTCATTAAATGACTAATGAAACGTAAGGTCTTGTAACTATATATAACAACTCATTGTGTGAATTCGATAATGGTATGGACTATGTGATAATTACACATAATCTATCATATTTACAAAATATGTTACCCTCCTGCCGCCTACAGAAATTTCTTGTTAATGATATGCCTCAAATAAATATATAAATTCACCATTATAGGTATCCCCCATATAATTCTCAGACCTGCATATTCAAAAATAGTAAAAAAACATGACATGTTTAATGCGGTACCAATTATGTTGGTGATAGGATGTTACAATAACTTTTAGACCACCTACCTAATTCAAATTTAAAACTGATAACATATACAGGGCCAAATAATTCAATACCAAACAAATAGTAAATCGTAAATATTTGGATCTACTAGAAAAACCAATGATTTGGGGATATTTATAGAAGTAAATGTTTCAATCATGTTTCTCCTAGATTATAGAATAAAATGGAATGATTTACTCACTCAACGGATCTATTGACAACTTTAAAAACATAAAATAACCATTGATCATTTGGGAATAACCCTTGGGAAGCATTGGAAGAAAGGGTTCCTATACAGGACTTGTGGATGAAAAAATGACAATGAAATAAGTTATGAAATGTTAAATCCAATGGATTGATAATGATAAAATCACCCAAATTAATTGAGGAACATGGTTATTTGTATAGTTTTTCATGCTGTGAACCAACCAATTGAAACCCTCTTATGATCACCTAATGTGATATTAATAATTCGATGATGTAAATCAATGAATGTATTCATTATCCACATTGTTTTATACATATTATTCCAAAAAAACTAAATCATTAACATTGCCTTTATCATGAGACTCTTTCTAAATTACTCTGATTCCCTAAAATACATCCAACATTAGGGATATCTACATGGTCTTCCATATAGATCCTCTTATGGTTCAATATAAACATTCTCATAAAAAATATATTTATAGGATAACTTAATGAGTTACATATGTTTCATTAAACATCCAAAAAAGACTAGGACACATGACATCAACATATCATGTAGAATATTGATATTAAATTCTTATTATAAATATTTTATTGGGTCAAAATACAAATAGAGAATCACCAGAGTTCTAGGATCCTTATAAAATCTTTTACATAGTAATGAATTAAAATAAGGATCCTGATTCTAAAAAATAATCCATGGGACCCCAGAAAAATTATAATCTCTTGAACATAAATTTCAACGTAACGATATACGGGGAATAAATCATGAATCATAAAGATGTGGGATACCTTTTTAAAATGCTAAATAATCAACCAATTTTTTTATTCTTCCATGATATCATCTAGGGAGCTTCCAAAATAATCAATGGTAACATCATAAACCATTCATTTGTTATGGGAAGTAGATAAATTGAAATATCTGGGAATTAATTCCATGACATTACCTAATTATAAGATTATCATCCTATCAGGACGCCTACAATTTATTTTTCATGTTTTAGCAACCAATACTATCTCAAAAAGTTCAGATTTCGTTTTTTTCAAAATAGGTTTTATCACCAACATCAGTGTTGGAAACTCAAACATCATCTCACCATGTATAGAAGTAAAAACAACATGATACAAATGAAAATAAATTAACACATCGTCATCATTAGCCCAATCATAATGTGCCTCCCCACCATAAAAATTATATCTCAAATACATACAGTGTAAATCCTACATAAATATCCACATAACATTGATTATAAGAGAGGTATTAATGGAGAATGGAAAAAATTTACTCCATTAATGATCCTCATGGAATCATATAAACAAATTAGTAAATGATGGAATCATATTAATCATTGAACTAGTCTCTCAAATTTCCTGATATTGTGTCCTATGAAACTAAAAAGACCAGGAAATTATGTGGAAATTTTTATCTTAAATACATGGAAATTTTACGAGTCCGTGAAAACTGGCAGCGCGTGATTCTGAGGCCTGGTGTGCCTAAAATAAATTCATGATGTTTTGTTTGGGTACATTCAGTAAACGTACGAACGAGTTTTTCTAACTTTTTAATTGGTGCTCAGAATTGAAATTTGAGGGCACCGTTGAACTTACATTCCCAGTATTCGATTAGGGAGACATTCACTTCGACCGTAGTGGGCCGAGAATAAATGTTAGTTTTTTGGTTTTAAATGAATTAAATAAAAATAAGGTTGTGTAAACATTATTTTTATTTGATGGTTATAACCATTACATGGAAGTTGGGAGTTGGAGGTGGGGCCCACACAAGGTCTAAACACCTCATCTTTTTTAATGTGGTGGGGACTACCTGATGTTGAAACCTCTTCAACTATCTATTAAGTGTGGAGAAACCTCTTGAGCTCCCCACTTTATGGTGTCAAATCCAATCCATTAATTAATTGAGCGTCAATTAATTAATTTGAATCTTTTTGAATTCTATTCCAAGGATTAAATAATAGGTAAGAATAATCAATAATTTTGGGTTTGTAATTTGTCTTTTGGGTGGAAATTGAGAGGGGAGAACTTGGGAGAAGGCTCCCAGCGAAGAACACTCCAACCGACGAAGACCACCGTCCTCAATCTCGACTTCGACTTCCTTCCTCATAACCTCCTCGACGTAGGGTGTCCTTGTCTTCAAATAATCGACGTCCACCTTTATCCAACTTCATCAATAATCAACGAAAAATGGTAGGGGTTCAAACATTGTTTTGATTCTCATTCTTCATTTTTTGTCGAGGATTATAAATCGAAGCCGCGTGATATCAACCTAACACAGATGGTTTGGGCCAAAAAAAACATGGCCCTGACCCTCCTCCTTCTTTGTGGAATTTGATGCTAAACGCAACATGATAATGGCATGAGTTATTCTCAATAACATTGATTGAGGATCGAAGGCGACGTCCTGAAAAATGTGAGGCTAATTCCAGAATGAGAATCGGGCCACCGAAACTCGTCCGGTGACCTGTAGAAAGTTCAACAACGGATAGAGTGACAACTGCAACTGCATGGAACATGGTGGCACACCGTGCCACCGGTGGAGTAACCCGCGGCCGACAGGCACCAGTTTTGGATCTCCCATGAACATTTAATCCATTCGGGAACCAGGGGGCATGTCCTCCTCCCTGGACGCGGCTAGGGCAGACCCCACGGGCCGCCGGGCTAGACCCAGCATGGGTAGGGCCGCCCCCATGTGCCGGGTTGGACCCATGGACCGAGTCGGACCTGCAGACCGGGTCAAAACCCAGTTCGGACCTGGGTCGGTCCGGGTCTGGTCCGACTGGGCCGGACCGGACCCGGACTCGTTTCACCTGTTTCTACTCTTTTTCCCATAACTGGAGCTATGGGCGTCCAATTGACGAACCGTCTGTAGTGAGGGAAACCTTAGAAGACTTTGTTTATTCAGGTATACCCCACTCAAGGTTTGGATGCAGTTGTGGTATGTCCAAGTTACATCAAACGTAAATCCAATCGGGGCCCTCAGAACGGAAATGCCAATAACACCCATACCGGGCGTTCGATTGACACATCGTCTGTTGTGTTGAGTATCTTATGGAATGATTGATCTTTTGGACCCATCAACTTAGGGATTCATGTCAGTTGATGTATCTACACTTGGATTGAGGAGAGGAACCACCTGGAATCAGGCATGCTTGTGTAGAACCCTGTGGCTAGCTGTGCTCTAACGACTGCTCCTGGATCTTGTGTGGGTTCGACAGCTCCGAATACTATTCCAAGATCCTGTGTGGGTTCAAAAGCTCCGACTACTATCCCTGGATCCTGTGTGGGTTTGACAGAACTGATGACTATTCATGGATCCTATGTGGGTTCGACAGCTCCGACTACTATTCCTGTATCCTGTGTGGGTTTCATAGCACTAAATACTGCTCCTAGATCCTAAGTGGGTACGACAGTTTTGATTTCTATTCCTGGGTCCTGTGTGGGTTCAACAAAATATATTATTTAGTGGCTACATTTAATCATCTATAACAATATATGTGAGGTGTATACCTATGTGAGTTGAGTCAGAAACTTTGTGTTTTCCTCATGAATGATATAGATTACTCGATAACATAGGTATATGTATGGGAATATATCTATGTGGGTTTATTAATTGATATCATACCTCATCGTTTATCCTTTTTCAATTTTATGAGACCTTGAGGGTCTTGTGGTCCCTCTTGAGTATCGTTATACTCACCCTTGTATGGGCTAGGCCCGCACCTCATTGTGTTGGATGTAGATAAAAGATAGCACTGAGTGAGGCTGAGTGTACCAGGACTGGACGGTGCCTAGAGGTGGACCTCAGGATGAGTCGGTACCCAGAGGAGACTGACGAATGTGGAGTGTTGAGGAGGCTATCTGCACCTACCTTTCTGGTAGGATCCGTGGTGGATGATCCAAGAACTTATTTTTATCTTTCAACTATTTTTTCCCTTTTCAGTTGTACTTTTACTTTACATTTGGGCTTGTTTTTTTGGCCCATTTACTTTTTAGCACTCTCTTGTTATACAGTTTTGCTTAGTGTTTTGTAACCAGCTGTGTGCGATGTTGTGTGTGTTTATAGTTATAAAGGAAATACCTTCCAAGATTTATGGAATTATGCCTTTGGTGCTAGTGGCCAGCACCTGGCCTATGGAAGGTGGGCTTGGGGTATCCATGGAATAGGACCCGGGGGACGGGTCGTGACAAATTGGTATCAAAGGAGTCAGTTCTACCACAAAACTTAGGACTCTGAACTTTTCTGTGAAGCAATAGTGCTAAGGGTACAATGTGTGTTTTTCAGTTCAGGGAGTCCAGTGTTGGTGTGGTGGCCGACGTATCCTTACACTAGGACCCTGACTTCTGATTTCCGACTTAGTGCACTAAAGCACTGATTGAATGTGTGTTTTGAAAAGTCTTCTTTGTGATCACTTTTGAGTCACTCACCTGGTATAACTTTTTGACCATGGAGCACCTGTTTCATTACAAGATACCTCCACACAGATATCCAGCTAGGGTTCCAGGCTTTGTACGAGATGTAAACCCACCGAGTTATGAGGCCTCATTGCAGGTCCCTATTACAGCAGAGTATCAAGATGTACCACTACTCATTGGGCCACCGATGACACCAGCCCTAGTAGTAGAGAGTTCACACCACCATAGTGTGTTTCACGAGTACCAGTACCATAGGATGCTCGGGTAAAGGGGCGAGATGGACCTACAGGTAGCTGAGGATTGGACGGAGGCTGTGGTGAGAGTCTTAAGACTAGTAAGGACACCAACTGACCTTATGGTGATCCTTTCTGCGAGTCTCCTTCAGGCAGAATCAGGCAGATGGTGGATCCTGATGCTCTATTTGCATGAAGATATGACACAACTCTGGGCATACATTGATAGCCTGTTAGAGTCTTAGTTTGTCCCATCCACCCAACATGCGCTGCAGATACAAGATATAAATCATCTACAGTAGGGTAGCATGATGGTGGAACAATACGTAGTGAGTTCCACCAACCTCTCACACTACTCCACAGATATGGTGCAGGACCCATTCTTCAGGGCCCGGACCTTCGAGCAGGGGCTCAGGTGAGAGATCAGGACTTCTATGATCTCCCCCAGCATCTCGATGCAGGCGGGGGTGTTGGAGCGAGCCCTCTTAGTGGAGAGTTCCCTTGATGAGAAGTCACCAGCCATTAGACCCACCACCGGGAATCACATAGTGGAGTTTTCTATTGTTGGTAGAAGATAGATGTCGCAGAGGTCCAAGTGGACCAGACCATCCAATGGATGACCTCGGGACTCTGGTTTGGTTTTTCAAGGCACACGAGACAGATCCAGTAATTTGAGGAATAGCAATTGCTTCACATGCAGCAGGTAGGGTCACATGGCTCGTAAATGTCTGACCCATCGTTCGGATGATCAGTAGACAGTTGAGGGAACTCCCAGGCATAGGAATAGGTTCGATTGAGGTGATCTTCAGGGCACAGTCGAACATGACAGAAGAGCTGGCCATGCAGCTGGTGGTGGATGACGTTGCGAGGTGTTACCACCACCACCACCACTAGGAGGTCCACCCCGACCGCAGAGAGTAGGTGGACATGGGAGAGCTCAGGTCTAGGCATCTGAGGCTTATGATCAGGGTGCTCTGGAGATGATTCTAGGAAAGATCTATGTCAACTCCACCATAGCTACAGTTATTATAGACAGATTTGATAGTCACTCTTTCATTTCCACTGCCCTCTTCAGAGCTCAGAGATTCTGACAGAGCCGTTGGCTCGATCCTTATGGCTAGAGACTCCTACGGGAGAAGACTCGATGATCAGGCACTGGTGCCAGTAGTGTGAGATTACTCTAGGTGGAAATAGTTAATGTTGGGATCTCCGCATAGTGGATACGAGGCCTTACGACATCATCTTGGGTACGGACTGGTTTTCTACAGTCCATAGTCAGATCGACTGTATTAGGTGAAAATTTTGGTGTGTCTTCATGGATGGGACATGTTTTACCTTCACCGGTGAGAAGGGAGCCTTTACAGCACAATACAAACATACTCTAAGGAGGGTGTAGCCGATCACTCATCAGTTTTCCTGCCTTAACCTCAGAGCAGTAGATGTGGAGAGTCTGAACTATCCTGTAGTGGTGGACCAGTATGTTGATGTTTTCCCTGATGATGTCCTAGGTCTACCTCAACACAGAGAGGTGGACGTCAACATTGACCTATACCCCAGGACCACACTGATATCTACATCATCATATCAGATGGATCCCGCTGAGCTTCGTGAGATGCGGGTACAACTGGAGGACTTGCAGGGGAAGAGATTCATCCGGCCCATGTTTTCTCCCTAGGCATCCCCGATTCTGTTTTCCAAAAAGGTGGATGGAATCTTGAGGCTTTGTGTCGAATACTGTCACCTAAACCAGGTGACCGTGAAAAACAAGTACCCACTCTCGAGGATTGATAGCCTCTTTGATCAACTGAATGGAGCACATTGATTATTGAAGATAGGCATCAGATCAAGCTATCACTAACTCAGAGTACGAGATGAGGATGTGTAGAAGATGGCCTTCAGATGTCGGTATGGGCACTAAGTGTTCTTCGTTATGACATTCGGAGTACCCAATGCTCTAGTAGTGTTCATGGGAGTCCTGGACATGATCTTTCTACCTTACCTCGATCACTTTGTCGTAGTCATAATCGATTACATTCTGATCTACTCGACTAATGAGGAGGAGCATGCCAATCATTTTCAGGTAGTACTGGACAAACTCCGAGAGAACCCGCATTATGGTAGGCTCTGAAAGTGCCAGTTTAGATCTGAGAGGATCACTTTTAGGGGGACGTCATCTCAGAGGCTGGAGTTGCAGTGGATCTAGTGATGATTGAGGAATTACTTTCTTGGGAGCCACCCAATAGTGTAACGGATGTACGGAGTTTCCTGGGATTGGCTGGTTACTACCGGAGGTTCGTTCCAGACTTCTCTAGATTTTCAGCACCACTATCAACCTTAACGAAGAAGGGGAAACCCTTTGTGTGGTCGGAGAGATGCCAGTAGAGATTTCAAGAGATGAGGCAGATGTTGACTAGTGCCCCCAAGTTGAGACATCTAGAGGAAGTCATAGGGTACGTAGTCTACTGAGACTCATTAGGGACGGTACTTGGATATGTCCTAATGCAGGAGATAGCAGTGATCGCTTATGGTTCTCTTCAATTGAGATAGCATGAGAATAACTATGCCACCGATGAACTAGAGTTAGTAGCAGTGGTCTTCGCCTTGAATTTGTGGATGCACTATCTAATGGGTGAGCATTTCACATTCTACTATGACCACAATTATCTCTGGTATATCTTCTCTTAGAAAGACCCGAGCCTAAGATAGTGGTGAAGGTTTGAGTTCCTCCAAGACTATGACTTCGAGATTGTCTATGCTCCTAGAAAGGGGAACATTGTAGTAGCTTCACTCAGCATGAGATCTGGTAAACAGCTTCTAGGTGAGGTGATAGAGCAGCTGGCTGCCTTACATGTATCCTTTATGGATAGAGATGGAGAAGCTTTATTTCAGTCCATTACCTTCCTCCCCCACTTATTCAGCAGAGTTGGAGAGATGTCATTCCGCTTAGCTCTTCCACCTCAGTTTTACTAGGTTCATGATGTCTTCCACGTATCTTAGCTGAGGATATACGTTCACAACCCTCCTTACGTCATCGACCATGGAGAGATGGACGTCAAAAAAGGGAAAACATTCACAGAGGTTCCAGTGGAGATTGAGGATATATTGGAGTGGGTCCTATGTGGACGGTCGATACCACTTGTTCACATTCGCTTGTAGCACATGAACCTCCATGAGATCACATGGGAGTGGGAGGCTCAGATGCGTACTCAGTACACCCTCTTTTTCCCTTAGTTCGAGTTGTATCTTATAGGGACGTAATGCCCTGAATTGGGGAGAATGTAATGACCTGGAAATTCCATAGATTTTTTTTTCATAAATACATGGGAATTTTAAGAGTCTGAAAAAACTAGCGGTGCGTGATTCCAAGATTCGGTGCGCCTGGAATCAATTTCTGACGTTTTTTCGTGTATATTCAGTAAACGTAAGAGCGGGCTTTTATAACTTTTGAACTGGTACTCAGAATTTAAATCCAAGGGCAACGTTAAACTTGTAGCACCGATATTCTCTTAGGGAGATTTTCACTTAGACGGTAGTGGGTCAAGAATAAAAGTTAGTTTTTGGGTTTTAAATGAATTAAATAAAAATATGGTTCAGTAAAATTTATTTTTATTTTATGGTTAGAACCTTCACTTGGACGTTGGGAGTTGGAGGGGGGTCCCACTCGAGGTCTAAACACCTCTTCTTGTTTAATGAGGTGGGGACCACCCGAGGTTAAATCCTCCTCAACTCTCCATTAATTGGGGAAAAACCTCTTGATCTACCCACTTTATGGTGCCAAATCCACTCCATTAATTAATTGAGAATCAATTAATTAATTTGAATCTTTATGAATTATGTGCCAATGATTAAATAATAGTTAAGTATAATCTATTATTTTGGGGTTGGAATTTGTCTTTTGGGTTGAACTTGGGAGAGGGGAGAACTTGGGAGAAGGAACCCTACGAAGAACGCTCCAACCGACGAAGAACATCGACCCCGAAAACGACTTCGACTTCCTTCCTCAGAACCTCCTCGACGTAGGAAGCATTCATCAACAATGAATCGACGTCCGCCTTTCCACGACATCGTCAACGATCAATGAACAAAGGTAGGGGTTCAAACATAGTTTTGATTCTCGTTATTCATTTTCCGTCGAGGATTATAAATCAAAGCCGCATTCTATCACACTAATTCAAAGGGTGTAGGATGAACAAACACGACCCGGTCCCTCCGCATTCTTTGTGGAATTTGACGCTAAACGCAACATGAGACCGAGATGAGTGATTCTCATAAAAATCGATTATAGATCAAAGGAAATGTCCCAAGAAATGTGAGACTACTTCCATAAAGAGAATCAGGCCACTAGAACATATTCGTTGACCCGTGGAAAGTTCGCCGATGGATGGACCGATAACTTCCCCCGCATGGAAGGTGGTAGTGCAATCACGCTACTAGAGGAGTAACCCATGGCTGACGGGCTGCGGCAGTGCAGCAGTGGCCGAAGCAAGGTCTGCCCCATAGAGGACCGGTGTTCTGAGACGCCAGGTCGCTGGAGGAGGCGCGGTGTAACCGCGCCACGCGGGTGGTGGCTATCCCCTCAGCCAGCGGGGAGTAGTGAGATCCCACTGTGTGACGCGGATCAACTCCATGTGGTGCCGGTTTTGGATCTCACCTGAATGGATAAAATGTTCGGGAACCAGGGTCACGGCCTCCCCATGGAAGCCGCTAGGGCGGAACCCAAGGGACAACTAGCCGGACCTAGTGGGCCAGTTTGGACCCACGGACCAGGTCGGCCAGGCTAGGCCGTACCAGACCCAGATCCGTTTGACCTATTTCCACTATTTTTCCCACAACGTGACCTATGGGCGTCTTATTGATGAACCGTCTACACCGAAAGAGTCCTTAGATGAAGAAGGTTATTTTTGTATACACAACTAAAGGTTTGGACACAATTTGGGTATGGTCAGGTTTGATTGAATGTAAATCCAACCAGGCCCTCAGAACAAAAATTCCTATAACTCTTAGACCGAGTATCAGATTGATGCACCGTCTACCGCGTTGAGTTACTTATAGAATGAAATATCTTTTGGATACATCAACATGGGGATTTATGGAACTTTTTGTATCAACACATGGCTTGAGTAGCGTACCCTCCCAGAATCAAGCCTATTTGTGCATAACCCTGTGGATGGCTGCACTCTTAAGACTATTCATGGATCATGTATGGGATCGAATGCTTCGACTACTATTCCTGGATCTTGTGTGGGTTTGAAAGTAATGAAGACTATTCTTGGATCCTGTGGGTAATCGATAGTTCTAACTACTGTTCCTGGATCTTGTGTGTGATCGAAAGCCCTGACGACTATTCCTGGATCATGTGTGGGTTCGACAGGTCTGACTAATGTTCTTGGATCATGTGTGGGTTCGACAACACTGACGACTGTTCCAAGATCCTGTGTGGGTTCGACAGTTTATATTTCTCTTCCTAGATCCTGTGTGGGTTCGACAGAATAGATAATTTAGTGGCTAAAACTAATCATAACCAATACTCTACGTGAGTTGTATACCTGTGTGATATGAGTATGTAGATTTGTTTTTTCCTCATGATTGATATGGATTACATGATAACTTAGGTATATGTATGGTCATATAACTATGTTGGATTATCTGTTGATCTCATACCTTTTGGTTCATCCCTGTTATATTTTGTGAGACCTTGAGGGTCTCAGGGTCCCTACTGAGTATCGTTATACTCACCTCTACACGGGTTATGTCTGCACCTCATTGTGTTGGATGCAGACACGGACAACGCTGACCGAGGATGCGTGTACCATGAAGGGAATATTAATGGAGGTGGAACTCACGACGAGTCGATACCCGAAGGAGACTAACAGACATGGAGTGCTGAGGAGTCTATCTATTCCTACCCTTCCAGTAGGATCTGTAGTGGACGATCCATGAGATTCTTTTCTTCTTTCAGCTATTTTTTCCATTTTTAGTTGTACTTTTACGTTACATTTGGGCTTGTATTTCTAGACCCTTTTCTTTTTAGCACTCTCTTGTTATACAGTTTTGATTTGTGTTCTGTATCTAGTTGTGCGCTCTGTTGTGTGTGTTTATAGTTATAATGGAAATTTCTTCCTAGATTTTGGGAATTACTGCTTTGGTGCTAGTCGCCAGGCCCTGGCCTATGGAAAGAGGGCTTAGGATAGTTATAGCACGATGGGTCATGTCAGAAACAATATATATGAAAACTATTCCCTTTAATGGTGTATTAGATATCATAAACACAACATTATGCAACTAATAGACCCATATCTTTTGGATAATTTTTAATCCATGAAGGGAGAAGATAAATATGAGTCAATTATGATAAGTATAAATGAAAAATGGCTCAAATCAGAGAAAAATCAACAAATAAAATAAAAAAACCATTCTTGAAATTATCCATCATTTTATTTAAATTATTTTTTATTATGCTCTCCTAATATCCATCCTTATTTAGAAATCAAAATAATTTTTATCTATAAATATTCTCCTCCAAAGAATTACATAGAACATTTTTTATTATATAAAAACATCAGCATTATAATATCAAAACATAAACTCTATTACGTAGTCTATTTTTTACATAATATGACAAAAACAATTATAAACACTCCCATTTTTTGACATTAAAAAGAAAAGAGTTATGTGTATTAAAAAGAAACACCACGAAAAATCATGCTATAACACTTTAAGAAGATGACTTAATTATTTAGTGTTTTTATAAGTAGATGAGATTTTAGGATGTGAAATGTATTATGAAATATCATATTATTTATCCCAAAAATGTAAAACAATCCTTAGATATTATGTATGAAGAATATTATGATTTTTATATATAATTAATGGATTTTTTTGAACATTCCATATAATGATTTCCAAAATGAAAAAAAATTATAATTAATATAATAGTTTGAAATGATTTTAAAAATAATATTTTAGATATAATTATATTTGAAAAAATATTTTTATGAATAAATTAAGTTAACATATGTATCTATACATTTAAAAATAAATACATCATGAGTATGTAAGATTAGTATAGATTATTTTTTGATAATGAACTATTTTAGATTTTTTCACTCCTTCTATAGATACATTAAAATGAATCCATCATTCAACCACATAAATATTTATCTGTGCATATTTGTGGTTCAATCTTTCCTAACAGCAAATAAAACTTCAATTTGGTACACATATAAGTTTTGGTTCATCAGTGTTAGAAATTAAATTTCTAGGTGAACTACATTATATATTATTATATGTTATTATACTATCTGTGTTAAAAAATATTAAACAAAATTACACATTTTTTACACCAGAAATTTGAGGTTATATAAAACAACATAAATTTCGTACTGAACATTATAAACATAATAAAATAATTTAATAGTAGACAGGTTTTTTCTATTTCATCCAGGAACAATGTAATTTGTATATATATTTTCACCATTAATTACATTTCAAATTTTTTCAATAAGAAATTTATTCTTAAAATGGATTTGTTTAATGTATTTTAATCATTTTATTAGCATACTAATTTCTTGTTGAAAACATAAATATTTCTAAAATAGTTCATTAATTTGAATATCTAGTAGATAACAATATTTAGAATAGCTACATTACAAATCTAAAATATGTTTGGACAAGATTTCAATGTCTAAAAGGATTGTATCATATGATATCATAATTTTTCAATGACCATTATTTATAGATCCATAATTTTCATGTAATTTAAAAAAATATTTATTCAACTCATCATAAGAAAATTTATCACAGCTAGATTTTTGAGAGAAAGATTATTTTACCTTATGATATGAATGTTCCATTAGACATTCCATTTTATTTTTATTATATTAATCATATTCTATAGAAAATTAATTATATGATCTAAACATATTACTCGAGGTGTCCTTATTAATAATTTTAATTTTTTTTGTTGTAGTGGGTTTTACTTTGTTCTTTTAGTGATGTACATTTTTCTTTTTATGAACTCTTTCCAGAAATTCAATGCATAAACTATCATCAGTCACATTATTCTTTATTCTATAAGTTTTTTCAATCATTTTAGCATGATATAAGCGATATATATACATGTCTAGATGATTTTAATTTGATGATTCAATCATATTCATTTTGAAATAATCATCATAATGTTTCAAATGATTTTTACCTTCAGTATAAATCCCAAAATCATACATCATTATAGTTCCAATAGACTCCTATAATGGTAAATTTACTATT
The DNA here is from genome assembly GCA_963277665.1 of Viscum album. NCBI lineage: Eukaryota > Viridiplantae > Streptophyta > Magnoliopsida > Santalales > Viscaceae > Viscum > Viscum album. Next base: position 1,961,356,479 of record OY728151.1, read on the forward strand.
GGTGTATATTGATGTATATATGATGATATTCCAAAACAATTTGAGGGTAGTAATCTATGAACTTTAAATTCTTGTTCTGATTGTGAAATTGGATTTCCCAAAATAGCTTCATCGTTGTCTCTTTATATAAATTTTAAATTCATCTGAATAATGGTTTCATCATCACTCATTCTGAATGTATAGAATATTAATTTCAGAGTAGTATACCTTATTTTTCTAATGTCTCCAATTCCTTCATGTTAAATAAAAAGTTTCTTCCACGTCTCATTTACAATAGGGAATTGAGATACTCAACTGAATTCATTAGATATCAAACCACACACAATAGTATCATATATTTTAAATTTAGATTATATTCACATTCTTTATCATTAATAAGGAATTCCATGTATTCTCTTGGGATTTCATAAGGTTTAACTACCTTCACGTAATGCCTTATTCTAGGATATCTCAAGTATATGATCATAAGGCATTTCCAACATCCATAAATTTCCCAAGTATATTATGGAGCATCAATCACATACATACGATCTCTAAAATCTCTCAATTCTATATATATTAAATTGAATTTTTTACTCATTATTTTTATAGCCAAAAAATTTATTATACATCAGGTACCACATTAATTAGGATGAATATATTACAAAAAATATCCTAAAAATAGAATCAGTACGCAATAACTTCCTTTGTTGAAAATATATACTAGTAGAGTCTTTCCCATGATAGCACTTGTTGAATCAGGATGGTGATGATGAAGATATCTTAATAGGGGTTAATTGTGTACATAAAATAACTAAAAAAATTAGAATGCCTATCTTATTTATAAGTAAACTTGCTATTTCTTTCAATGATGAGAGTGAAGTGAATACAAATAAATGCATGAAAATAGTGATGTATAGTTGTTTAGGGAACAATAATCCCTAGTCCAATAAAACCCCCTCAACTCTATCATCTTTTCCCTTTTGACTAGTATTCCCTATGCTATGAACTTTAATCCATAACCTTGTGTTATAAGTAGACACAATTACAACAAGGCTAAAAATAACCTTCTAGTTCATTTAAAACATACTAGCTGTCAAAAGACTAGAGCAACAAGCTGACACATAATATATGGCTGATTATTTGAATTATAAACTCCAATAAATATAGAAATGTTTATTTTTTTATGATATCGGTTAAAATAAAGAGTTTCAGTATTAACTAACAGATGTAATCATATCTCCAATTTATCCCACTAGTAAAAAGATCATCAACTTCTAGTAGGATTTCATTAAATAGTAATAGATAAAAACACAAGAAATATATTTAAAAAAGTATTTCCCCAACATGTATCTATGAAAAATGATTCTTCTTACTTTCAAATGATGATGTAATTATAAGGTTTAATAGTAGCGACATTAGAAACAACAACAAGAAGAAAATAAAAACATGTGTGTCTCCAAAGTGTATCTTTGAAAAAAATGAGACAAGGTTTTTTATGTATAAAACATTTTATATATTATAACATCTACTTTAAATATTTTCCTATATACAAAGATATATATATATCACTGAATATAAACATGATATAAATACTCTTTGTTGACAAGCTCCATGTAAAAGATAAATTCATAAATATCGTAGACTAAATCATGAATAATTGAATTTGAAAAAAATTTATGGTTGTCCTAAAATTGAATAAGAGTTGAACAAATTTACTCTATTGAATTAAAGTGTTTGTGTCAGTCATAATGAGCCTTTGAATCAGTATTAAATGGGATTTGATCATATCTTTAATACATTCATTATTGTTTCATAATTTATTGACAATATAACGTATTTAAGACTATGGGAACAAATACTTTTTGCGACGGGAATAAATCCCGTTGCAAGAAGTCCGTTGAAGAGGGTATTTGTGATGGGGGTAGCGACCCGTCGCAAATAACCGATTATTTGTGACGGTATTTCATGTCTCGTAGCAAAAGATTTGGCGCGGGTAGCGCGCCAAACAGCACGAAGGTTGTTTGTGATGGGGCCCATCCCATATACCCAGCGGCGGTTAATTGGTTTTTGCGATGGGATGTCCTCTCGTTGCAAAAGGTGTGTCGGCAGAGAATATTTGTGATGACACCCGTCGCAAATAACTTTTTAACCGCCGATAGTAATTAATGCGGGCATAAGTATTTGCGACGGGTCCCATCGCAAAATATACTATTTGGGATGGGTTACCTGTCACAAATAGTCCTGTCACAAATAATATAACCTATATATACCCCCATCCATTTTTCTTTTGATTCCTCTCAATTTCTAGATCTTGTTTCTCTCTGAACTCCGATTTCAGGGGGATAATTTTTCTAAGTTAATTTTTTTTGTTCAGGAAGAAGTTTGGAAGCTGTCTACATCAATAGAAAATCAAGTTTAAAGATATTTATGTTTTATTTAATTTATTATTTATTTAAAAATTTTATGTTAATTTTTATTATTTTTGATTAGTTGCAATTAAATTAAATTTAAATTGTTTTGTCATGAGTATTTATTAGTACTAATAAATTGAAATTTTTAGTATTATTTTTTAATAATTAGTATTAATTAGTAATTATTAACGATAATTAGTAATGCATATAATTAATTTGTTTCAATTAATAATAATTGGTAATAAATAATAATAAATACTAATAATTAGTAATAAATATTTACAATTATTAATAAATAGTAATAAATTATAGTAATTAATAATAAATGGAAATAATTAGAAATAAATTTTAATAATTAGTAATAAATTTTAATAATTAGTAATAAATTGTAATAATTAGTAATAAATTGTAATATTTATTAATAAATTGTAATTATTAGTAATATATTGTAATAATTAGTAATAAATTGTAATATTTATTAATAAATTGTAATAATTAGTAATAATTTGTATTAATTAGTAATAAATTGTAGTATTTAGTAATAAATTTTAATATTTAGTAATAAATTGTAATATTTAGTAACAAACTGTATTAATTAGTATTAAATTGTAATAATTAGTAATAAATTGTAATAAGTAGTAAAAAATTGAAAACAATTGTATTAATTAATAATAAATTTTAATAAATTGGAATATTTATTAATAAATTGTAATAGTTAGTAATAAATTTTAATAATTAGTAATAAATTGTAATAATTACTAATAATTAGTAATAAATTGTAATAATTACTAATAAAATGTAATAATTAGTAATAAGGGGAAATAATTAGTAATAAACTGTAATAATTAGTAATAAACTGTAATAGTTATTAATAAATGTTAATAATTGGTAATAATTAGTAATATTTATTAATAAATACTAATAATTTGTAATAATTAGTAATAAATATAGATAATTAGTAATAATTAGTAACAATTAGTAATAATTATTAATAATTATAAATAATTAGTAATAATTAGTAATAATTAGTAATAATTAGTAATAATTAGTAATAATTAGTAATAATTAGTAATAATTAGAAATAATTATTAATAAATTGTAATAATTATTAAGAAATTGTAATAATTACAAATAATTAGCGATAATTAGGAATAAATAAAGAAAATTGCAATAAATAGGAATAATTAGCAATAAATAAAAATAATTAGGAATAAATGGGAATAATTAAGAATAAGTAGTAATAATTAGAAATAGAAATAATTATCAATAGGAATAATTAGCAATTAAAAGTAATAAATAGCAATAAATAGGAATAAATTAGAATAAATTGGAATAATAAAGAATAAATAGGAATAATTAGCAAAAATTAAGAATAATTGGCAATAATTAGGAATAATTAGTAATAATTACTAATAATTAGAAATAATTAGTACTAATTAGCAATAATTGGTAATAATTAACAATAATTATAAATAATTAGAAATAAATAGCAATAATTATCAATAATTAGCAATAAATAGTAATAAATAGCAATAATTAGCAACAAATAGTAATAAATAGCAATAAAGAGAAATAGTTAGCAATAAAGAGCAATAATTAGAAATAAACATGACTAGTTATTAATAATTAGTAATAATTACTAATAAATTGGAATAATTAGTAATAAATAGGAATAATTGATAATAATTAGGAATAATAGATAATAATTAGGAATAATTAATAACAATTATTAATAAATTGTAATTATTAGTAATAAATTGTAATAATTAGTAATAAATACTAATAATTACAAATAAATATCAATAATTAGGAATAATTAGCAGTAATTAGAAATAAATAGGAATACATATAAATAAATAGGAATAAATATAAATAAATAGGAATAATTAGTAATAATTAGGAATAATTAGTAATAATTAGTAATAATTAGTAATAAATAGTAATAATTAGTAATAATAAGTAATAATTATAAATAATTTGGAATAAATATGAATAATTAATAATAAATAGGAATCATTAGTAATAATTAGGAATAATTTGTAATAATTAGAAATAATTATTAATAGTTAGTAATAATTAGTAATAAATAGGAATAGGTAGTAATAAATATTAATAGTTAGTAATAAATAGTAATTGTTAGTAATAAATAGTAATAGTTAGTAATAAATAAGAATAGTTAGTAATAAATAGGAATAATTAATAATAAATAGTAATAATTAGTAATAAATAGTAATAGTTAGTAATAAATAGTAATAGTTTGTAATAAATAGTAATAGTTAGAAATAAATAGGAATTGTTAGTAAAAAATATGAATAATTCATACTAAATAGGAATAATTAGTAATAAATATGAATAATTAGTAATAAATAGTAATAAATAGTAATAAAAAGTGATAATTAATAATAAATAGTAATAATTTGTTATGAATAGTTGGGAATAGTTAGAAAGAAATTTTAACAAATTTTAATAAATTTTAAGAACATGGCACAATTTCCAGTGGATTGACTGCACTCCTTTTGCTCAATGAATTTTCTCCTTTCAACTATCACTGCCTGAATACATTATAAAAAATGTGATCCTATGAATACATATCCAATCTCGTATGCCCAAGAATGAATATGCGTAACCTTGACGAGATTCTTCATTGTGATTTCAGTGTGAGGAATATGCATGTAAATGAGTCGTCGGACAAAAGAGAAGTCGTCAATCCACTAGAAATTGTGTCTCCCTTATTTAATGGTAATTATTAAGAAGAAGTAGTAATTAGTTATATTTTTTTAATATAGTGTTTTTATAATTCAAATTATTCAAAAACATTGATGATTTTATATTTTGTCGAATGATATGGAATAAGGAAGTCGACATCAGACATTATTAGATGGTCGTGCATGGATAAATCAACTTAGAAATCCATATGGTTCTGGTTATGATCATAAATCATCAGATATGAAGTTGATGATGAAGGTGAACATTGACATAGTTAAATGATGGTTATGATCATAAATAATGTATATCTATATATGATAGTTATTTTCAATTATCTGCTAAAAACTATCATTTTTTGTTTCAGATGGGTCCTGATCTATTTCGCGAGTTACAGGAGGGTAATATACCTTTGGATGAGGGGGGTGTGGGATCATATGACCCTCAGCCTACTGGTGGTTCATGAGGTATGCAGAGTGTGCTCGGTCTTGTGCGACTGATGACTCCGGACCCAATCCCCGAGCGACATCAACGTCTTGCCTTCGATCCATGCACACAAAGGTAGGATAACCTGAATATTTTTGTTAGCTTTTTTATTAATTTATTTATATATATACTAATTGTTTGATTATTTATTCTTTTTGCACAGTTTTGTGCATGTATCTGTTGGATAGGGGAGCGCTATCTGGAGAAATTATTTTTCTCAGCCATTGATCACATGGGAACAGATTCTGGTTGATGTGCAGCTCGACATGTACAATCATTGGCTGGTATGTAAATAAATAGTATTTATGTTGAAATTTATTTTATTAATAACTTGTTATTATAAATTATTTGTAGGGATTATGGTATCCTGTCAATGATATCATGTGTGATGTTATCCATGCGGCATGGTAGGTGGCTATGCGTGAGCGTTTGCCTCAGTTTTTGCACAATTTTAGAAAGACTACCATTAAGAAAGTAGGAGAGACAATATTTGATGAGTCCTATAGAGCCCATAGACCAGTGTACATCTCATCTCAGGTTTGGGATGGATTATGTGCACACTAATCGGGTGGTGGATTTCAGAGGAGGACTTCATTGGGTATGCAGAACCGGGGGAGACAGGAGGTGACACCTCAAGCTGGTAGTCGTACATTCTGTACCCATATAGAGCATCTGGTAAGTATTTTTTTTAATATTTTATATAACTTCAAATAAAAATAGTTTATTTTATATTCATATAGGCAGTCATGCATCACGATATTACCAATTATGATTCTTCTCAGAAGATGTACAGTGATTGAACCACTGGAGAGATTAGTGGTGATCGGTAGCGTAAGATTGTGGTTAGTCTTATTTTTTCAGTTTGACAATTAATTGAATATAATATTTTCACAATTTTAATTTCAAATTGGAATTGAAGGAGTCATATGAGGTTGTGACCTCTTAGATACAAGCTAAGGGCCCGTATGAGGCGACTGATCAGACCAGTGCCCACCATTTTGATGAGGCGACATAGACCTAGGTGACTCAGTATGGCTTTGAGAAGAGCTGAGTAGTTAGTATCGTCTCTCATGTGACTCTTGGTACTTATTATGGTACTACTGTGATGTCATCGTCCAGCTCAAGAGGATCTCGTGGAGAGGCATCATTTTCATGCCTCACAATATCAGGAGTAGTTACGAGCTCGGAATGTCCTTATAGAGAGTTTGCAGAAGCAGCAAGAAGAGATGTGTCAGCAGCAGCAATAGCAGAAGCAACAACACGAGGAGGATTTGTGTTGATGGCAGCAACATCAGGAGTAGATGAAGTACATGTTCCATCTGAATCATAGTTTGGGGATGGAGTTTCCACCACCATCTCCTTTAGCTCCTCTACCTCCTCCAAAAGATGACCCCCCCCCATGATTTTTTATGTTAAAAACATTTGAATTTAACATTTGTTTTAATATGAACTATTTACCGTTTCTGTCTTTTATAATGGTGCAAATATTAGATAATTTAATTTTTAATATTTTATGATTTGTTTTGTGAATATTGACAATATTAATAATTTTTATTTTTTTATTATATTGTTAATATTATTATTATTGTTTCATTAGTCATAATTTTATTAAATATATTTTTTCAGTATTATATTTTTTAATATTTGTTTATTTTAATAATTATAATAATAATATTATAATTATTTGATGATTTTTTTTAATATTTTTTTATGAATATTGATAATTTAAATATATATATTTTATAATTATTTTAATAATATTAAAATTAATTTTTCAATAATCATAATTTTATTAATATTTTCTTTAAAAAAATTATTTATTATTTGCGACTGGATCTGTTGTGATGGGTTCCCGTTGTAAATAGTCTAAATAATTTTTTTTAAAAGGACTTCTGATGGGATTACAGAACTATCACAAATATTTTTTTCGACAGACCCATCATAACAATGATTATATATCTAAGTTATATAATTGAAGAGATATTTGTGATGGTCAAGTTGCCCGTCGCAAAAAATATTATTTGTAATTGTCCCATCACAAATAATATTTTTTGCGACACCGTTTTATGCAACGGGCTATTTGTGACGGGACCTCATCGCTAAAACTTATTTTCAATGAGATCCCATTGAAAACAACCCGTCGCAAATATCTATAATTCCAGTAGTGTAAAAATCAATCATCATATATGAAAAAGCAGTTTTCCTTCATGTAATAAAAAAACCAAATGTTGGGTTTGAAAACGTATGTTTGTTAAAAAAATTATGGATGATGTTCACTAAATTTTAATCATAAACATAGGGTTTCTAAAGAATGGTGGTTTACTAAACCATAATTTCTCAGTGACGAAGTGTTTCTAATCTATAAAGGATGTTCTAAACCAATGGATTTTTTATTACATTATGCATTGAATTGTAGGGTATAAACACTATTTCTAGAAAACAATAAAATACATTATGAACAGTTTGTCAAATATTCATTAATGATCAATGAATTTATTATAAGTCTAATATAAATAGTTCCATTTATAATAAGTTTCAAAATGTAACATTAATATAATTTCATTAGTAGGAAATGTAGGCATCAATGAGCATAAAATGGAAGTTAATTAAATTTTTTAGTCAAATGATGCTTAATATAATGTTGATTAAAACTATTAAAACACCACCTATAAATATAGAGGCTTATTTATCATAGTGAACAAAAATTTCGGAAATTATTTCATCAAAAGTATATAAATCCTCATTAGATACTATTTATTGAATGAAAATTTTAAAAAAAATATTGTCTTACATCCTTGGGTAGATTTTGATACAATATTCAGCATGGATTTGATATCATTATAAAATTCCAACATAAACATTCATGGATGGGAGATAGCTCATCAATTTCTTAGAGATCCACTTATTATGTATTAATGTAATGTGGAAGATGAATCACTATCATAATCATTGTATCAATTACGGATATTGTATATATAACAAAAAGAAAATATAGATCAAATGACTGAGACCAACACTACTGGAAATATGACCTTTCCCAACGCTTTTATACCAACGGTTTGTAAAAACCGTTGGTATAGATCCCCTTTCCCAATGGTTTGGAAAAACCATTGAAAATCCCTTATTGAGGTCACCCAAACTGTTGGGTAAGAAATACTTTGAGGCCACTTTTCCCAACAGTTTGGCCAAACCTTTGGGAAAATTACCCCATATACCAACGTCACTCCCCAAATCAAAGGACCTATACCAACGGTTGTCAAAACCGTTGGTATAGACATATACCAACAGTTTTGACAAGCGTTGGTATAGTTCCTTTGATTTTTTACCGCATCTTCTTATCGAGAAAATTATATAAATAAAAATTTAAATTAATTACGATAATATATATATATATATATATATATAATGAAATTTTGTTCACAAAATTCTTGTTAGGTTAGTGGTTAGGTTGTTCAATGATAAACTAGAGGTCGTGGGATCAAATCCCACTAAATGTTTTTTTTGAAATACATATACTGTAACACCCCAAGCTTCTATGGTATGCTTCTCTTTGAATAATGTGATAGCGTGTGTTGTACGGAACACCGAGTTCTAACACACCATAACCAATCAAACTAACCGTTATGAATAGTAATACCTACTTTTTAAAATTATATATATTTTATATTTTAAAATGGACTTCATTTTTGGATTCAGAATATCTAATTTATCCTAAGGTGAAATTTTGGTGCTTTTCGGATAACTTTCATATTTTGATGAATAGTGAAAATTACTAAATTTTAATTAAAAAAAACTATTTTAATCAAAATAATTAATACTGATAAATTTTGAATTTAAGTGGTTTTAAAGTATGTTTAGAATATATTTTTACCATTTAATATAATTTTGGTCATTGGACATAATTTTACAATTAAACCGAACATAAACAACTGTCAATCTTTTGATAGTTATTAACTCTTAAAAACACGCTTTTTGTTTTGACAGCGGGAATTAATTTTAAATTAATTTCTGCCACTTCTGTGTTTTGAATTTAGAAAAATGGATTCCATATTTGGAATCATGATTTCCAAATTTTTTAAATAGGTAACTTTTATTTTTAGACATTTTGAATAATTACTGCGGTAAATATTTTATTTACCATGGTTAAGGGTAAATCCGGTAAATAATGGTTAAAAAATAATATTATAATAATACTAAATTACCCTAAAACGTGTCCTAGCCTTATTTGTTGATACATGTTCGACCATAGTCATCTTTGGGTCGATTTTGGAACCCAATGGTGCCACTTGTAGGTGATAGAGACAATTTATTTTAATTAAGTTAAAATGAATACAAAAATGACACACGCATATATCTTTTAGAAAAAAAAAATTTACATAGGGTTATATATGTTGGATTTTAGATTATAAATATTCATTACAAATATAAATATATTTCCTACATAATTATATTTTATTTATAATTTTTAGACATTAAATAATTTAATTTATTTATGACACAATGATGATGAATTAATTACTATAATAGTGAAAAATTAAAATAATTGATATTATAAATACCCAAATAAATATAATATGAAACATTTAATGAATTACACCAATTTTATAGGATAATATAACATATTATGATTGTTTTAATTAACTTTTTTCGAAGTAATCATTCTGTTATGAATTTCACAAAAATCAACTATTGAATAGTGTCAAAATTGACATAAAAGAGTTTTTAAAAAAAATATTATATTATTAATTGATATTAAATTCATAAAAATATAAGGTTCGGCAAAGAGACTTATATAATGATATTTTCATCATTAATGGACCACTTGGGGGTCTCTTGGATGTATATAGTATGTTTATTACACATATTATATAATAATACAAAGAGACATTGTAAAAGTGAAACTAATTAACTTAGAGTTAATACTTAAAGATAAGGTTAATATAAGTACCCAAACCTGTCTAAATTCTATTGTTTGAGTTGTTTTCGACCCATACCCACCTTAACCTTTGAATAATAAACTTTGGATCCATTGGAAACCGAATATGAATTTATTATTAACTAATATCTCTAGCTTTTCCAAAGGTTCCCCTCACCCCTCTTATAAAAGGGCACTGCTCCTTCTCATTTCTTCATAACTTAAAAGCCTTTTGGTTCGGCCAAACTCTGCCCAAATACTCTCCCAACTTCCCTCAATACAACCTAGAGGCCTTAGTTTGATCAGAAAGCCAACCTAAGGAGCCCTTTTGATCAAATCAAAAGGAAGAAACCAAAGAAGAGGTAATGATTTCACCACCTTTTTCCAAGTTCCTTTCTTCTTCCACTTCTTCTTCCTTTGTTGTTACCATTCTAAAATAATAACTCCAGTATCATATATATACTGTGATTTTATTATAAATATGGTACAACCATATTCAGTATTCTATCCACCCTTTTGAATAACATGTCACCATACGTGCATACATACGGCTTGTCGTCTCCACGTCGTGGTGTAATTGTTATTCAATATATTATTATTTGGATGGGTATAATAATGATGTGTAACTCATTTAAATAATAAATATAACATGTTAATTATTCTGTATATATGATATACCATCCATTTATATATTATTTTAATATCAAAAGAATGATATTGTCGCTCGTGCGTACGTACGGACTACCGTCTCCACGAACGCGATGAGATTCATTCTCCATCATATCCATTCAAGTATAATTATCATTTGATGATTTAAAAATAATGTTTAAGGACTTGATATAATTCTGTATATGAATAATATACAACCTATCCATGACAAACATGGCTTATGTAACAAAACATATAATAGAAAACGAGTAAGTTAACACCCGAAACGACGATAATACTAAGATATTATTAACAAAGCAAGGTTAAAAGATCATATATGATATCATATGAATGTATATAATTCTTGTATAATTTAATAACAATTATTTCACCATTATACAGGAGGTTAACCTACCCCAACCGAGTAAATGTACAAGGTAAGGGTTATTTCACAATCTCTTCATTATCTGAGGTTGTTTATATGTAATAATCTACTGGGATCTCTTTATCATCCACATCCATGTTTTATTAAAAATGTACTTCAAAACATTTTTATTATTTACAAGAATATGGGTTAAATTCATTTATACCATTGTTTGACTTTTTATAAGAGGTTTATAAAGGAATCTTTCCGTCGTTTTCAAAACCTGGTCCTTTTTAACCTTTTCGACAGAATTATGGTAAGAATGTTTTTTTTAACTTATACGGCGGGTGCGGCTATTTTCCGCCATTATAAAATCTTCAAAGCTTTCCTTAAAAGCTTATAAGAATATTTTCAAAGAAAATGTTTTATTTTATATGGCTCTTAAATGATTTCAAAAATAGAAAGAGATATTTCTCTAAAATGAGTTTTGACTTCATCTATGTCAACATCCTTTGATGGATTTTACGCTTTTTTGTAGTTGAATTATTAAGATACAAAACTTCTATATTGTATTGAAGGTTTTGTGATATGTTTTACTGTGAATGTGCTATTTTTATACCATTCATATTTTATGATGAAAGTATTTACATTTCGTATGCTAATTTTAATACGAATGTTTATGTTAGGTTTAAACCTTTTCATATGGGAATGCATTGTACTTAATATGTGACGGGTGGAGCCCAATATAGCTCCTCAATGCATTGGTAGGTCTCATGAGACAAACTAGTATCTTGGCACAAGTCCTTGGCAAAATCTTATTTGTAGTCTTGGCACGAGGCCTTGGCTATGTGGTTATGATAATATGGAATTATGCATTCCAACATTATGAAAGTGGTTATTGATATTGCATGTGATTATTCGATTAGTAGAATACCCATGTGAACAAGTAAATGGAATTATTTCATTTTACTTTTTCCATACTATGTTGAAGTTCAAGTTTAAAAGGCTTTTGTTTTAGTGATGCATTTCCTTAAATGTTTATTCTTATTTTTGAATGTTCCGCAATATTGTTATCCTTACTGAGAATTTGAGCTCACCCCTTTTCTATGATTTATTTTTCCCAGGATGTGAAGAAGTAAGTTATGAATTACCTATAGGGATATTATGAGGGGATAATAGTGTGGACTGTGGAGACATTATGTTGTTGTAGTAGTTTTTCATTTTATGATGTAATGTAAAACTTATGAATATATCTAGTGTTTCTAAGGCTACTAAACAAATCGGTCTTTCGAGATTTGATCTTTCTTGTGATCATGCCAATGTTACGAAGTAATGCACCGACTCTGGGTCACTGGGGTCGGGGCGTTACAGTTGGTATCAGAGGAAGTTTAGTACAAACCTTGGAAGCTATATTTAGATAAACTCTGATTAGAGAACATAGATTTAAGATGGACTATGAGGATTAGTATAGAAGAACATTCTAGAATTTTGGTATTGTAGAGATTTTGTGAGTTTTCCGAGCAATACAACGGGCCTTGCTGCACTCATTGTTACAACACTCCCGGGGGATATTCTTAGGATAATTCTCATTTTCTTTAAAAACCATTATGAAGGGTTTATGAGTATATACTTCCTCAAGGAAAACATTTTTATGATTATGGATTATATCCATAAATAGTTCAATTTATGTTAAGTATTTTATAAGTATGGGATTATATATTTTGATTCATAAACTGATCTAGTTTATGCCATTGTTTAGAAATGGCGCCTAGTGGAAGAAATGGAAACCATATAAATGCACACACTCCATGTAGGGATTTCCCTTCTGATCAAGATAATTATAGTGGAGCTGGTGATGCAACTAGTGCCGATCAGCTAATCACCATACTGGGACAACTCACTCAGGTTATTAATAATAACCTTACCCGTATGGAGCACCCTGATCCGCAGCGTGGAGGATCAATGTTAGATCGATTCAGGAGGAAACAACCACAAATGTTAAATGGGAGTACAAATCTCTTAGTAGCTGAGCGATGGATAAATTCCCCAGAGAAAATATTTCAGGCTTTAGGGAGTAGTGAAAGGGAAAAAGTTATCATGGCAGTTTACCGCCTCATTGGAGATGCTGATCAATGGTGGTCATTGATTCAAAAGACGAAGGAAGATGATGAAGTATCAAATATGGAATGGAGGGAGTTCAAAGATCTATTTTTAGAAAAATACTTTCCTCGCGACCATCGAGCAGATATGGAAAGGCAATTTCTGAGTTTGAGACAGAAGGAGGATGAGAATGTCACAAAGTATGAGGCTAACTTTACAAGGCTAGAAAGGTATGCTGGAAATTATATACGTAACCCAAGAAGTAAGATTGATCGTTTCTTTGATGGGTTAAAACAATTTCTCCGTCGAGCATTAGTCTCACAATCCTTTTCATCATACGACAAAATTGTCTCATGTGCTATCAAGACCGAAAAGGAATTCTCTATGTCTTATGACTTTAAAGCAAAGAAAGAGAAGAAGAGGCATGCTGATCAATCTGGGAATGGAAATAAGGGGAAGAAAGGATAGGTTGAATATCCATCCTGTGGTAAATGTGGGAAGAAACACCCCGGTACTTTCTTGAAGGGAATGGGCATCTGTTAGAAATGTGGTGAAAAAGGCCACCAAGCTCGTCATTGCAAAGGGAAGAAGGAAGCTACCAATGTTCAGTGCTAAAATTGCAGGGAGATGGGGAATTATGCAAATTAATGTCCAAAGTTTCAAGAGAAGTTACCTCAGAAAAGGGCAAGGGATCAAGGCCAAGCTTATGCTATCACTACTGTTGAGGTAGAAGCTCCGAAAGACGTGGTGGCAGGTAATTTAATGGTTTCCTCATGTTTAGAAAATGAATTATCTGATTCTGTATCCTCGCATTGTTTCATATCTTACCAGTTTTCTAAGAAAATTAGATATTTCCAATTTGATTTAACAAGGGAGTTGTCAGTTAAAACTCTTAAGGGAAGTATCATTGCAACAAAGTTTTGTGAATCAGTCCCCATTAGAGAACATGAATGTTCGTTATATGCTGATCTTATCGTCATACCTATGATTGAGTTTGATATATTCCTCGTTATGGACTGGCTTTCGGACTATGATGCAAAGATTTATTGTAAGAAGAAAGATGTTATGATTCTTGATGATAATGATAAGGAACACCTTATCAATAGAGCAGAATCGTCACAACCTAATTCTTATTTTGATCCACCCTCAATAGCTCAACTAAATTCAATTATTGGGGGGAAGAGAATGAAATAACTGTGGGTGAGGAAAGGAATGTTAAAATAGAGGATATACCTATTGTGAAAGAATTTGTAGATGTATTTCCGGAAGATTTACCTGGACATCCTCCAGAACGAGAAGTTGATTTTTCCATTGATTTGATTCCTGGATCAAGGCCTATATCGAAGAACCCTTATAGAATGGCCACTGTAGAATTAGTTGAACTAAAGAAAAAAATAGAGGAATTGAGTAATAAGGGATTTATTCGCCCTAGTTTTTCTCCATGGGGAGCCCCTGTTCTTTTTGTTAAAAAGAAATATGGATCTATGAGGTTATGTATCGACTACCGGGAGATCAATTCTATAACAATAAAGAACAAGTATCCCCTACCACGCATTGATGATTTATTTGACCAACTTCATGGAGCTCAATACTTTTCAATGATTGACCTTTGATCTGGATACCATCAGTTGTGTGTGAAGAAGGAAGACATTCCGAAGACAGCATTTTGAACCAGGTACGGGCATTACGAGTTTACTGTAATGCCTTTTGGATTGACTAATGCACCCTCTGTATTCATAGATCTGATGAATAGAGTTTTCAAGGAGTATCTCGATGAATTTGTGGTGGTATTTATTGATGATATCTTAGTATAATATAAAATCTACGAAGATCATGAAAATCACTTGCGCATTATCTTGAAGACTCTGAGAAGGCATGAATTATATGGGAAGTTTAGCAAGTGCGAATTATGGATTCATGAGATTTCTTTTCTTGGATATATTGTCTCTAAATATGGAATATCTTTTGATCCTTCTAAGACCAAGGCAATCTAAGAATGTCCAGCACCTACGAGTATAACTGAGGTACGTAGTTTTATTGGTTTGGCAGGTTATTATCGACGATTCGTCCAGAATTTTTCCCGATTGGCTAACCCATTAACGAAGCTCACACGTAAAGGGGTTAAATTTGTTTGGACAAAAGAGTGTGAAGAATGTTTCGAAGAACTGAAGAGAAGATTGGTCAATGCTCCTATATTGACTCTACCATCGGGGAATGATGAGTTCGTTATTTATAGTGATGCATCAATGAAAGGACTTTGTTGTGTCCTTATGCAGAATGATAGAGTTATTGCCTATGCATCACGACAGTTGAAAATTAATGAACAAAACTATCCAACTCATGATCTCGAGTTAGCAGTTGTGATCTCTGCTTTGAAGATATGGAGGCACTACCTCTATGGTAAAAAATGTGAGATTTATACTGATCACAAGAGTTTTAAGTATATCTTCTCACAAAAAGAACTCAACATGAGGCAAAGGAGATGGCTTGAATTACTCAAGGATTATGATTGCACGATACACTACCACCCTGGGAAAGCGAACAAGGTGGCAGATGCTTTGAGTAGAAAAGACCATGGACTTTTGAACAATATGAGAATTGAAAGGGATCCAATTTTCATGGATCTAGTGAAGATGGACATGGGAATAACTAGGGAAGGTGAAACATCAATTCTTTTTCAAATGGTAGCCAAACCATCTTTACTAGAAAGGATTAAGAGTTCTCAGACCGATGATGAAGAATTCCAAAAGAAGATTAAAGCTATGAATGATGGGAGATTGAGAGACATTGTGTATGAAGATGGAATTTTGAAATTTGGGAAGAGACTTTGTGTTCCCGATATACCTGATCTAAAAAGGGAATTTTTGGATGATGCTCATAGTTCCAATTTCTATATACAACCTAGGAGCACCAAAATGTATAGATATTTGAAGGAACATTTTTGGTGGGACAACATGAAGAGGGAGATTGCTGATTTTGTGTCAAGATGTATGGTTTGTCAGCAAGTTAAATCTGGAAGGCAACAGCCTGGAGGAGTCATGCAACCTCTTCCCATACCGAAGTGGAAATGGGACAATATTACGATGGACTTTGTCACGGGTCTACCAAGGACACCTAGAAGGAACGATGCGATATGGGTTATTATTGATCGTCTTACCAAGTCAGCACATTTTCTTGCTATAAGAGAAGATCTACCCCTAGAACGTTTATCAAGACTATGTATTAATGAAGTTGTGAGACTTCATGGAGTACCCCTATCGATTGTTTCTGATCGTGATCCCCGTTTTACTTCAGGATTTTGGAAATGTCTTCAGAAATCCCTGGATACTGAACTTCTTTTGAGAACTGCTTACCACCATCAGACAGATGGACAATCAGAACAGACTATTAAAACCCTATAATACATGTTGAGATCTTGCTCACTTGACTTTCAGGGTATGTGGGATCAATACTTACCTCTCGTAGAATTTTCGTATAACAATAGCTTCCATTCGAGTATTCAGATGGCACCATATGAAGCGTTATACGGAAAGAGATGTCGTACCCCAACCTGTTGGGATGACGTTGGTGAAAGAAATCTTCTTGGAATAGAACTGGTGGAGTAAACGGTGGAAAAGGTGAAGGTAATCCAAAACCACATCAAAGCAGCTCAAAGTAGGCAGAAGAGTTATGCCAATAATCGAAGGAAGGATTTTTAATTTCAAGTCGGTGATCATGTTTTCTTGAAGGTATCTCCATGGAAGGGAGTCATACGTTTTGGTAAGAAAGGAAAATTGAGTCCCAGGTACATCGGACCCTTCAAAATTCTAGAACGAATTGGGGCAGTAGCTTACCGATTGGTAATGCCGCCAAGTCTCTCCAATGTTCACGATGTGTTCCACGTATCTCTGTTGAGGAAATACATGCCTGGCCCAATGCATGTACTCACTTACGAGGAATTAGAACTGGAACCTGATCTGTCTTATTGTGAAGAGCCCGTCAGGATTCTTGATACGAGAGAACAAGTACTGAGAAACCGGACGACGCATTTGGTAAAAGTTTTGTGGAGAAACCATAAGAAGGAAGAGGTGGGAACCCGAGGAACTTATGATGAAGAACCACCCGAGTCTTTTCATGTGATAAGTATTTTAGAAATTTCGAGGACGAAATTATTTTAAGGTGGGGAGAATGTAACACCCCAAGCTTCTACGGTACGCTTCTCTTTGAATAATGTGATAGCGTGTGTTGTACGCAACACCGAGTTCTAACACACCATAACCAATCAAACTAGCCGTTATGAATAGTAATACATAAATTTTGAAATTATATATATTTTATATTTTAAAATGGACATCATTTTTGGATTCGGAATATCGAATTTATCCTAAGGTGATATTTTGGAACTTTTTGGATAACTTTCATATTTTGATGAATAGTGAAAATTACTAAATTTAAATTAAAAACAACTTTTTTAATCAAAATAATTAATAGTGTTAAATTATAAATTGGAGTGGTTTTAAAGTATATTTAGAATATATTTTTACCATTTAATATAATTTTGGTCATTGGACATAATTTTACAATTAAACCGAACATAAACAAATGTCAATCTTCTGATAGTTATTAACACTTAAAAACACGCTTTTTGTTTTGACAGCGGAAATTAATTTTAAATTAATTTCTGCCACTTCTTTGTTTTTAATTTAGAAAAATGGATTCCATATTTGGAATCAGGATGTCCAAATTGTGTAAATAGGTAACTTTTATTTTTAGACATTTTGAATAATTACTGCGGTAAATATTTTATTTACCATGGTTAAGGGTAAATTCGGTAAATAAGGGTTAAAAAATAATATTATAATAATACTAAATTACCCTAAAACGTGTCCTAGACTTATTTTTTGATACATGTTCGATCATAGGCATCTTGGGGTCGATTTTGGGACCCCATGGTGCCACTTGTAGGTGATAGGGACACTTTATTTTAATTAAGTTAAAATGAATACAAAAATGACACAAGAATATATCATTTAGAAAAACAATTTTTACATAGGGTTATATATGTTGGATTTTAGATTATAAATATTAATTAGAAATAAAAACAGATTTCCTACATAATTATATTTTATTTATAATTTTTAGATATAAAATAATTTAATTTATTTATGACACAATGATGATGAATTAATTACTATAATAGTGAAAAATTAAAATAATTGATATTATAAATACTGAAATAAATATAATATGAATCTTGTAATTAATTACACTAATTTTATAGGATAATATGACATATTAGGATTGATTTAATTAAATTTTTTCGAAGTAATCATTCTGTTATGAGTTTCACAGAAATCAACTATTGAATAGTGTCAAAATTGACATAAAAGAGTTTTTAAAACAAATATTATATTATTAATTGATATTAAATTTCTAAAAATCTAAGGTTCGTCCAAGAGACTTGTATCATGATAAGTTCATCATTAATGGACCACTTGGGGGTCGCCTGGATGTATATAGTATGTTTATTAACCATCTTATATAAAAATACAAAGAGACATTGTAAAAGTGAAACTAATTAACTTAGAATTAATACTTAAAGATAAGGTTAATATAAGTACCCAAACCTGTCTAAATTCTATTGGTTGAGTTGTTTTAGACCCATACCCACCTTAAACTTTGAATAATAAACTTTTTAGCCATTGGAAACCGAATATGAATTTATTATAAACTAATATCTCTAGCTTTTCCAAAGGTTCCCCTCACCCCTCTTATAAAAGGGCACTCCTCCTTCTCATTTCTTCACACCTTCAAAGCCTTTTGGTTCTTCCAAACTCTTCCCAAAGACTCTCCAAACTTCCCTCACTACAACCTAGAGTCCTTAGTTTGATCATAAATCCAACCTATGGAGCCCTTTAGATCAAATCAAAAGGAAGAAACCGAAGAAGAGGTAATGATTTCACCACCCTTTTCCAAGTTCCTTTCTTATTCCACTTCTTCTTCCTTTGTTGTTACCATTCTAAAATAATAACTCCAGTTTCATATATATACTGTGATGTTATTATAAATATGGTACAACCATATTCAGTATTCTATCCACCCATTTGAATAACATGTCACCATACGTGCGTATGTACGGCTTACCGTCTCCACGTCGTGGTGTAATTGTTATTCAATATATTATTATTTGGATGGGTATAATAATGATGTGTTACTCATGTAAATAAAAAATATAACTTGTTAATGATTCTGTATATATGATATAACATAAATTTATATATTATTTTAATATCAAAATAATTATATTGTCGCTCGTGCGTATGTACGGACTACCGTCTCCACGAACGCGATTAGATTCATTCTCCATTGTATCCATTCAAGTATAATTATCATTTGATGATTTAAAAATAATTTTTAAGGACTTGATATCATTCTTTATATGAATAATATACAACCTATCCATGACAAACATGGATTATGTAACAAAACATATAAAAGAAAACGAGTAAGTTAACACCCGAAACGACGATAATACTAAGATATTATTAACAAAGCAATGTTAAAAGATCATATATGATATCATATGAATGTATATGATTCTTGTATAATTTAATAACAATTATTTCACCATTATACAGGAGGTTAACGTACCCCAACCAATGAAAAGTACAAGGTAAGGGTTATTTCACAATCTCTTCATTATCCGAGGTTGTTTATATGTAATAATCTACTGGGATCTCTTTATCATCCACTTCCATGTTTTCTTAAAAATGTATTTCAAAACATTTTTATTATTTACAAGAATATGGGTTAAAGTCATTTATACCCTTGTTTGACTTTTTATAAGAGGTTTATAAAGGAATCATTCCGTCGTTTTCAAAACAAGGCCCTTTTTAACCTTTTCGACAGAATTAAGGTAAGAATTTTTTTATAACTTATACGGCGGGTGCGGATAATTTCCACCATTATAAAATCTTCAAAGATTTCCTTACAAGCTTATAAGAATATTTTCAAAGAAAATGTTTTATTTTATATGGCTCTTAAATGATTTCAAAAATAGAAAGAGATATTTCTCTAAAAAGAGTTTTGATTTCATCTATGTCGACATCCTTTGATTGATTTTACGCTTATTTGTAGTTGATTTATTAAGATATAAAGATTATATATTGTATTGAAGGTTTTGTGATATTTTTGACTATGGATGTGCTATTTTTATACCATTCATATTTTATGATGAAATTATTTACATTTCGTATGCTAGTTTTAATACGAATGTTTATGTTATGTTTAAACCTTTTCATATGGGAATGCATTGGACTTAATATGTGACGGTTGGAGCCCACTATATCTCCTTGATGCATCGGTTGGTCTCATGAGACAAACTAGTGTTTTGGCACAAGGCCTTGGAAAAATCTTATTTGTAGTCTTGGCACGAGGCCTTGGCTATGTGGTTATGATAGTCTAGAATTATGAATTCCAACATTATGAAAGTGGTTATTGATATTGCATGTGATTATTCGATTAGTAGAATATCCATGTGAACAAGTAAATGACATTATTTCATTTTACTTTTTCCATACTATGTTGAAGTTCAAGTTTAAAAGGCTTTTGTTTTAGTGATGCATTGCCTTAAATGTTTATGCTTATTTTTGGTTGTTCCGCTATATTGTTATCCTTACTGGGCATTTGAGATCACCCCTTTTCTATGTTTTATTTTTCCCAGGATGTGAAGAAGTAAGTTATGAATGACCTGCAGGGATATTATGAGGGGATAATAGTGTGGACTGTGGAGACATTATGTTGTTGTAGTAGTTTTTCATTTTATGGTGTAATTTAAAACTTATGAATATATCTAGTGTTTCCAAGGCTACTAAACCAATCGTTATTTCGAGATTTGATCTTTCTTGTGATCATGCCAATGTTACGAAGTAATGCACTGACTCTGGGTCACTGGGGTCGGGGCATTACATATACCAATGGTTTTATGGAACCATTGGTATAGATTTTCATATTACTTATACCAACAGTTTTCCAAAAACCGTTGGTATAGACCTATCCCCATGGATTACTTTCCAATGGTCCTCCAAACTTTTTGTATAGGCTATACCAACGGTTTGGAGGCTTATACCAACGGTTCCAAGCCGTTGGTATAGGTTCATTTTCCAGTAGTGAAATAAGATTATATTCCTTGATGACATTCCCATTGTGATGGAATACAATGATATGTTCCATGAAGAATTTCTATGTCCTCCTTTAGACCGAGAGGTTGAGTTATCAATGGAACTCATTCTTGGATCTTTTCTGATATCAAATAATCATTATAGAATTTACAATATTAATCTACAAAAACTAATGATGTAGTTACAAGATAATCTTGAAATTGGTTTTATATGCTAGATTTCTTCAACATGGGGTTCACCAGTCCTCAACATCAAAATTAATTTTCGATCAATGATACCCTTCATTGGTTATCTTGATCATAGTATAATCGTGATAGAGAATAAATATCCCCTTCCATGGATAGATGACTCACCAAATCAACTATGTGGGTCCAAGGATTTATCTAAGGTGAAACTTCTACGGGGATATCACCATCTAATTATAAGAAAGCAATACATTCCCATGAATGTCTTTAGAATTATGTATGTATTATACGTGTTCATAGAGATTCCCTTCAGAATAACTAATGATATTACAATTTGTATGGTAATAATTAATAAGGACCATATAGATTAACGTTAAATTTTTTGGGTAATCTTAATTGATGATATTCTGATATACTCTAGGATAAATGAGGAACATGAGGAGAATTTGGATACTCTGTTGAGGGCATTACCAATGGAAAAATATATGCAATGAGCATGAAATATGTATTATAGAGGAGGGTGTATCATTCATGGGACTTGTAATAACCATTAAAAGAATATATATGGTCTTTTCCATGATAATTGAAGTCAAGGAGTGGCTCGTGGGGAAACTATAATAGGGATCCATAGTTTCCTTGGTCTATCCTGGTATTATCTATGATTTGTGAAGCACATATCTTGATTTTAATACTCATTATCCAAGAATACTCAGAAAATATTATTGTTTATCTGGACAAAATAATGTCATGAATTCTTTAGAGTGTTGAAAAATAGGATTATCACTGCACTGGTTCTCACAATACAGACAAGTGGGGAACTTATTATATCATACAAAAATGTTTCAATGAATGGATGAGGATGTTTAAAAATAGAAAATGATAAAGTGATAGCCTATGGATTGAGGAAGCTGAAAATTCATTTGATAAAATATCACCCATATGATTTGATGTTTCTATATGTGATCATTGTGTTGAATATATAGAAGCATTATCTATATGGGGTGAATATTCATATATGAACCCATAAAAAGATCCTCAAATATATATACACATAGAAGGAGAATAATATACTCCATTAGAAGATGGTTAGAACTCATCAAGGATTATGACTACTCAATCCACTACCACGATGGTTATAAAAATAAAGAGATGGATTGTAAAAATAGAAATGATCTTGCATCATTATAAATAATGATAATTGAGGGGGACCCAATATTCTGCAACCTAAAATGAATGGAAGTGGTTATTGTTAAAGAAGGAACATCGTCAATATTATATAAAATGATTTGTCAACAATCCCTTGTTGATAAAATAACTGATACTCAATGAAAAGATGATCAAATTTGGAAATAAGTGGATGCTATCAGAAATGAGAAATCCCATGATATCCAAATTGATGATGGAGTCTTGTGTTTTTTATTGTGACAATGCAAAGCATCTAATCCAGTTATAAAGAAATATATTATTAATTACACACATTTCTCCACCATATCTATAAATCTAGTGAGAAAAATGATGTATTATGGTCTATAGGATCACCTATGGTCGTACATTATGATGATGAATATTGCTGAATATACATCAATGTTTTTGGTATGTCAAACAGTGAAGTATGAAATAAAAAAGTATATAGAGATGACACAACCATTACTTATACCAATAAGTTTGTGGGAAAACCCCACCATTGAAATTTTCTGCAGACATACAAATAAATCCATTGTAAATGTTTCTATATGGGTTATTATTGATCATCTTAAGAAGACATCTCACTTTATCCCAATTTTAGTGGACATAACTCTAGAGAAACTTGAACAGATTAATTTAAGATATGTGATAATGATGAATGGAGTACCACTGTCAATTATATTGTATCATGATCTGAGATTCACTTTGATGTTATGGAAAAGTCTCTAACATGATTTTAACACTGATTTGAACTCCAGTACAACCTATCATCCTAAAAAAGATGTCGATTATTACCATAGCATTCAGACACTATAATACATATGGATATCGTGTTATATATATATATATTTTTAAAGAGAGGATGGGACAAACATATTCACATTTCTATGTTCTCATAAGAAAAATATTTCCACCTAATAATCAATATGTCACGATATGAATCCATTTATTGGAATAGATGTAGAACACATTCATTTTGGGATAAATTTAGTGAATCTATTTTTTGTAGGACCTGAAATGGTTAACGAAATAGTTAACAAGATGAAAACCATTAAACATCACATCAACCCATCCCAATTATGATAGAAGAGTTGTGTGGATAATCATTTATGGGAAATATAATTAATGGTTATATACATGGTTTTCCTCAACTTATCTTAATGGAATAGTGCCAAGTGATTTGTGAAAATAAGAATGATAATTCCCAACTACATAATCCCTTTCATGATTCATGATATTATTGGAGTTATATCATATTGAGATGAACCTCCAACTATATTGTCTCATGTAGATGGTTTATTCCAAAAATCATTCTTGAGTAATTACATAATGGATGCCTCACTTATACTTATTTCATATGTTTTATAGTTCCAAAATTATCTCTCTTATTGGGAGAATCCAAAAATGATTTAAGAACATATAGATAATGTTCTACATTACAAACGCAATGACTATATAAAATTATATTGGTGGAATCATATGTAAAAAAAGAAATCATGGGAATTATAGGATGAAATTAAAAATTAGTAAGCTCATATTCTTTTCATATAGTTTGTATAATGAAATCTAAAAGAGAAATATAAAAATAAGGAAAGAAAATAACAACCCAGAATTCTATCAAAGAAATTTCCCATTATACAATTATTTCATATAGTATAAATCACATAAAAAACATATTTAAGACAATAAAATGATTATGACTAAATAATGATTTAAATAAGAGTTTTTTCTAGACATTAAGGAACCTATACCAATTGAATAATAACATGACCATTGGAATTTTAATATGACCCATATGTATAATAAATTTAAAAATAGAATAGATACCTTGACCATTAAATTATAATTAAAATTAATGTATTTTATAAATGAAAATATTATATAATGATATCATACTTCAACACTACTAGAAAACTAACCTATACCAAAGGTTTGGAACTGTTGGTATAGGCCTCCAAACCATTGGTATAGCCTATACCAATGGTTTGGAGAACCATTACCAAGTAAGCCATTGGGATAGGTCTTTACCAACGGTTTTGGGAAAACCTTTGGTATAGACATATACCAACAGTTTTGGAAACTGTTGGTATAAGTAATATGAAAATCTATACCAACGGTTATGGAACCATTGGTATATGTATTTCAAAAAAACATTCGCTGGGATTTCATCCCAGGACCCCTAGTTTATCATTGAAAGTCTCAACCACTATCATATCATGACTTTTTTTAATATAATAACATAAATATATATATATATATATATGTTTTCTCATAATTATTTTAAATTTTGATTTATATAATGTTCTCGGTAAGAAGATCTGATAAAAAATCGAAGGATCTATACCAACGGTTGTCAAAACCGTTGGTATAGACCAATAGCAATAGTTTTGAAAATTATTGGTATATAAACTTGATTCTGGAGAAATTATGGGTGGAAGGTTGAAATTTGGGAGACCTTTCTTAACGGTTTGGCCAAACCATTGGGAAAGGTGTCCACAAAGTGGACTTTTCCCAACAGTTTGGCCAAACCGTTGGGAAATCCATACCCTTTCTCAACGGTTTTCCAAAACCATTGGGAAAGGTGGCCTCAAAGTGGGCTTTCCCAACGGTTTGGCCAAACCATTGGGAATTGGGACCTATACCAACGGTTTTTACAAACCGTTGGTATAGAAGCGTTGGGAATGGTCAGATTTCTAGTAGTGAAAGTAAATACATAATTTTTGTATGATCCATTATCATTCCGAATTTTTGTGAAACGATAATGTTAATTTAAAATTTAATAATTAACATAATTAATTAAAATAGAAATTAATTTACTAAAAAAATCATTAATTAATATTTTCTTGTCTTATAATTATTTGTTATTTTTATGATACATTAATTTTTTTTCAATGTTTTATAAAATAATTTATAAATTTAAATTTATTAATTATCCATTAAATGATGATTTTAGTTAAAAATAAAATTTATTGCATTAATAAAACTATTTTCATAATTTGGAGTTCATTTCTCATATCATACACATTGAAAAATTATTATGGTGATGTTTTTGGAATTTTCTAAAATTGATGAATTTTTTATGAATAGATAAAAATTTTAATATATTGTATATGGTAAATACATGAATTATAAGGTCATGGTTGATGTTTGTATGTTGTAATAACAATTTTATCTATCTAATATGAATTAGTTACTATAAATAGTAACTATAATCCATGCTATTCATAGTCTTGAACCAAATAATAAACAAATTAATAGAATGATAAAAAACACCCCTCTCATCCAATATTAATATATACTATCACCACATATTATTCTCACAACACATATGAATTGAGGCCTGTCCAATTTCTACCCAATACTATTACCAATACTTTTCCATATTTCTATGTGGATCTGAACTAACCAAAATAAAAAGATGAATTTCCCTATAAAGGTTCTCAAGGAGACGATTAAAAATGTAAAATCATCATTTTCATTCCTTATATTCATTTTATGAAAAATTTAATTTCTTATAATCATATCAAATCCACTATAAAAAAATTAATTATAACTGAAATATTTTATATAGACTAGAATGATATTATTTTAATGGAAAACATACCATATCGTCTCTTCTTCTCTTTATTTTATTCAAAAAATAAAAATATTGTACTTGTGCTGTTTTTTTTGTCACCTTTGAGGAAGAAAAGTTTTTATTTTCCTTTTCCACTTCCAATTATTGAAATATATCCATTATAATGGTTTTTTATATTATAAATTAATTTTATAGTGCTTTTTATGTTATGAAATGTACTTTTATATTAAATAATGAATAATAAAACATAACTAGATTGTGAAGATCTAAAAATTCCCAAAATAATCCAAACAAATGTCACCATTGCCTTATCTAATGATTCATCCTCAAACAAAATAACCATTTAACTTATTTAAAAATGTAACCAATGGGTGTTTATTAATAACATATAAATCCAATTCTAGATATCTATATAAACCCTACTTTTTCTTACATATCTTATTACATCATTTTATATGCAATCAACATAAGATAATTAAAAAAAGGGGATCCAAAAGTTTTTTGTCATGGAAAGATTCACACTATACATAAAATTAATGAAAATAAAACATAAACATTTATTTAATTCCTTCTTATTTATCTTCTAATTTTTTCCTGGAATTCTCTATTGTACAAGTAGTCAAATGAAGATATGCATCAAAAAAGGGTGAAATGAAATCCCAATAACAGGATTGGTATGGACATGGGTAGTATATCATGTGGTGAGAATTATAATTATTATAATAAAATATTCATAGTATAATAAGAATTGGATTTAGAATTAATAAAACAATTAGAATGTGGCATTGCATAAAAATGTAGAATTGTGTGTCAGTGGTTAACTTCCACACATTATTGTGAAAAAATATTACACCATGTTCATGCATATTTTAATATTTTAATGATAATCCTAATTTTACCCAAATAATTAGTGTGAAATATAATATTAGTTTCACACTTCACATTATAAGATTTACATTTCACTATATAATTTCAGGAGAACCTGTTACATCATAACATTTACATTATCATGAATCCCACCTAGAACATATATCAATCCTAGAAATTAAATAACCCATGTAATGGAATATGTTTAATTTCATTTAAATATATTCCTAAACATTGGCTTTAATAATTAATGTTGTAATATCATACTTCATTTTTGAAAAATCAATTATGAGTGAAGATGAATCAATATTGTAGTGTAAAATGTGTAATTTTTGAAAGAAGAGTTCCATTAGAAGAAATTGTGTTTATCATAAATTCATGTAGAATAAATTAATATAATATAAAAGATAATATAATTGTGTATAAATTAATTTGATGTAATAATGATACTAAAAATGGTGTTAATATTGGCAACCCCAATGAAAGAGATGTGGGTTTGATAATTCACATGATATTATTTCTTAATGTTTCCATCACATTAATATCTTATATAATAACATAACATTCCTTAATTGACAAATAATGAAATTGTTTTTAATTAATTTGATTCATTATGGTTTTATTATGTTCCATAATGTTATTTTTAATGAGTTAGATAGTTTAATTTCATCATTAGGGAGCATTTGTTTTCCTGGTTTTCATGATCAGTTCACTTGTATACGTGAATGGATATTTGTGTAAAATATGGATAATTAGCCAAAATTTGTTATTTTATTTTAGTAATGAAATTAAATAATTTAAAAGGGTCTTATAAATAATTTTGGTATATATCATGAGGCTGAATGATTATATTAAAATTAAATATGATCATTTTAGGTTAATATTTGTGGCTTTTTTATCAAAATGAATTCTTTTTATTTTATAATTTAGTATTACGTATATATGATAGTTTAAGAACAATAACTCAGTTATAACAAAAACATTTTTACTATTTTCAAACATTTATATTTGTTATTATATTTTACTAATTAAATTAAATAATTTTAAATGGTATTATAAATAATTTGGTTATATATCTAGAGGATGAATCATTAGATTTAAATTAAATCTGATCATTTTATTTTAATATTGGATGAATTTCAATCACAATGAATTCATTTTCTTTTATCATTTAGTATTATGTATATAAGTTAGTTTAATAATAGTAACTCATGTATAACATAAACATTTATAATATTTTCAAACGTTTAATTGTTTTATTTTCATTATTGAATTTTTTAAAGGAAACTGAACGTTGATCGCCCATGAAGCAAGTAAATTAACACATCATGGGTGATGATTTTGTTTTTAGAATAAAATAGGGAGATGAATGATTTAAATGATGAATATCAATTAATATGATATAATTACATTATAAAAACAAAACAGATTAATCAATACATTTGGATGATGGTGGTGAGGAGAGAATAAGAAATGATATGAAATATAAAGGAAAACAAATGAAAAATAGAAAGGATTTACCTCTTAAATTTATCCTTGTTGAAATCCCCCTTAGGGAATGGTTTTAGGTATTCTGATGAGAAAATGATATCTTGAATGTGGGATAGGTATGGAATGGTTATTTGGAAGAATTTGGAAATGACTCAAAGCATGGTATGTGTAAGGAGAAGAGGGGGCGAGGGGTGGTGTTTATAGTGGAGGAGAAAGGTGTTTTCTCAAAATTATATTCATTAGTTGATTATTTTGACTCAATAAATTGAATAGATAGATAATTATCTCAAAATATATTAAAATAATTATTTATGGTTCTATATTATGGTTTTTAACACAAAATTTCATCAACAATGACTCAAAAATTCATTGATTTACAATTGATTGAAAATTATTGAATTTTACTATTCATAAAAAATTCATGTATTTCAGAAAAATCCAAAAAATTCACCCAAACCATTTTTTTGACATGTATAATTAAAAAATTAATTCAATTTTAAGAAATTAATTTTCTATATAGGATGAATTTAATTATTAATTAAAATAAACATTTACTTTGAATTACAATATTTTAAAATTATAACAGATTCAATAACACATTGAAAAATTAATTTAAGCCTCATAAAATTATTTGAAAACCATAATAAATCCTAATACTAATTTATTAAAACGTTTTGTGAAATTATTTTTTTAATTATTAAATTAATCATATAATTGTTTCAAAATATAATGACTTATGAATACACAAACACGTAATTAATAATTTTTTAAACATTTATTTACATAGACTATGATATAATTATATCATAATTTAATTAATAATACTCTTAAATTTTATTTTCACATTCATGGGTGGTGTAACTATTTATATGGTTGTTTTACTACTTAGGAGGGTTATATTAATATTCATAATGTCAATTTATTATTCTATCTGTATTGGTCACTTAACTTCTTGAAATTCAACTTATTTCATTAATTAATCATTTAAAATGTTTGTTTTCTATTCCGAATGTGATTTAATGTGATTATAAAACATTACATAATTATTATAAGATAATTTAATTGATAATAATTTTTGGATGTTACATTCTTAACCCCTTATGAATATTTTACCTCTAAATTTTGTGTTGCGTAAATATTTGAGGTTACAGTTCTTTCATCACCTCATACATTTCACATGTTGATTATTCATAATTATGGTTATTCTTGAACAATTTGATAAGATGGGTTGACTTCTTACAGATAACCTTATCCCTTTGGTCCAAAATCATTAATGGATTCTCCTTAGAAGACAAATCATCATACAGATTTACCACATCTGAGTTTAGTATATGTGAGGGATCTTATATGTACTTCATCAGGAGGGTTACGTGGAACAAATCATTATCATGTTCCATATTAGGTGGAATTTCAATATTATATTAAAAAATTCCTATAAGATCATGTTTCTCAAAGGGGAAAATGTAAAATGGACTTAACTTCCATTTCCTTTCAGACCACATGACTCACATTCGTAGTGTTATTTGAAGGATGACTTTTTCTACAACATTGAACTCCATCCCCCTTCAACATTTGTTAGTATATCTCTTTTTCTAACACTGTGAATCATTGATATGTTTTTGTATGGCATGAAAATTCACTATCATTTCATACACTATATCATGTCCATGTAGATTCCATTCTCCATCATCATCCCAATAGTTTGGAGTTATACATTGATTTCCATATAGAGCTTCATGGGGATCTATTTGAATACATGAGTGGAAGCTAATGATGTATGAGAACTCAAACAATGGAATATTATGATCATATAAACCTATAAATTCTAATGTGAAGTCTCATATTATATATTCGATTGTCTGAATTTTCATTTAATATTGGTCGTATATTTGGGGTGATTGGATGTTATGAAATTAAATTCAATAGTCAAGTAATATTGAAGACTCCTCCCAAATTTAAATATGATCATGGAATTTGGATCAGAGACAATTTAGGGTGGAACTTTTGGATGTCTCACCGCTTCCCTCACGTTTTTCACAGATAACTGTTCATAAGATATATCTTCTCGAATAGCGATAAATTGGATAGCCATGGGTAGTCAGGCCACAAAAACCCATATCACATTATTTCCAATGGATATCATCGGGAGACCTAAAACAATTTCCACAATGACATTATCACATTTCAATATTCATATAAGAAACATTTCAATCTTCCCATAGGAAATACATCCATCAACCTTATTCTTCTGACATACCATGAACCTTGAGATATATTACAAAATCTCCTTCATCTTGTTTTCCCACCAGATGTGTTCTTAGAGATCATGATACGCTTTGGTTCTCCCAAGATAGATTGATAAAGTTGAGCAATATGAATTATCCAATATCTATTTCTTAATCCCTAGTCATAAATACACAAGGAGAACAATGTGAAACTAAATCACATCATCATCATCATTGATATAGAAATCTTTCCATTTCCTGTTATTGAATTCACTATCTTTTATAACTATGGATCTTCCCTTTGTGCATACCTAATATTTACATGGATATATAGTTGTGAAATAATTTGGGAAAGGTAGGGTTTTTTCTTTGTTATTATGATTTCCTAATCCATCTTTTGGATATCGATTTGTATATGGACTCTATCATTCCACATCATGGATAAAGTATAAGGTTCTTTTACACTAACAGAATCAGCTACCATGTTCACCTCTTGATGAAGATAGTGAATAGAGAAATCATCATCTTTTATAAGATTTAACCACCTCCTTTAACACATGTTGAGATCATCTTGTGTGAATATATAAATTTGTCTCTTATTGTCACGACCCGACCCTACCCGGACTCGAGCCGCAACTACCCCAAGCTCGCCTCAATTGGCCAGGGGCTGGAGACAAGAGCCAAAGGCTAAACAACTCAGGGAGGCCTTTTCATGTGTACCTGTAAACACAAACATAGCCCACTCAATGAAGAAGTGTAGATTAAAAAGAGAATTAATGTGGAACTTCTATAAATAGACCACAAAATGTGCATCGAACTCTAAACAGTACAAGTAATGTGCTGAAAAGGAAAAATGGGGCAAAACACGCGCCCAACCAGAAAAGTGCCACAACCCAGAAACAGGTGGAAAAAAGTAAAACAGCTGGGAGGATCCCACAACTGGAATCCCATCTACGACCACCGCATGTTGTCCAAGCTCCCGAACTCCTAAGCACTGCTGAAGACATGACCAAACTGTCAGTCGTCTGTAGGGTCCCACCAAGTTCATGCAAAGCCCAAGAAGGGGTGAGTATAAAAAATACATAGTAGGATTCCCCAAAGGCTCAAGGGATCAACAAAGGAGGCAATTAAAAGGTGAGAAATAGAGAGAACAGGGAAAATCAAGGATTACGATAGAGAGTGCAGTAAAGAGTATAGCTCAACCCCACATGTAGAGTCCCGAATCTTGATGTACATGAAAATTACATTACTTTTGCGGAATACTTAGTACATAAAAAAACACACACACAAGGATCGTTATAGTTTAGTGTCTTTGAAAACACGGAACATAATCTTCTAATCGTGGTGAAACATCTTCAATATCTCCCATAAAGATCTTCCCTTTTTTACCTAAAACCTTTCTTTATATCCTGGGGAAAAGAAAACATAAAAGGGTGAGCTCAAATGCTCAGTAAGGGTAAACAAAAGAAAAATCAATCACATCATATTCATAAGAACATAACTTTTGGAAATCTTAACCTGCAAAAGAGAGCATAATTTCATAACATGGGATAAATCATAGAAGTGAAATGAAATCCCAATAATCATAACATAAAACATGAAACTTTGTGGGATACACACAAAATCATGGAAAATCATTTCTTGTTAGTCATGACTCATTTCCAAGACTATCTTAGCGAACAATGTCCATTTCTGAACCGAGTCACCCTCGTTTCAGTCCTGTTTCACTGAACCGGTATAACCTACCATTCCAGCCATGTCTATCTCATGAGATATAAAATCTTTACCCAATGCATTGGAGGGAGATATAGGTCCCACCCATCTCATAATGATACCATTCTTATGTGTGCCACTAAATCTTAAAACATACATCATTGCATAACCCATGTAATAAAAATGGGAATCTTAAACATCGTGACATCATAAAACAATTCATATAAGATAAAGGAATTAATAAAAATAATTCCATCACAACATAATCAAATCAATGTAATAATAGTGATAAAAACAGAACCCTTTATTATCTTAGATGGAAAATAATTTTGATAAAACACTTGAACTCCATTCTTGAGGAAAATATCCTTTCTTCTTCAAAAACACTTTTCCTTTCTTAACATGTCGTACAATTATAAACTAAAAGAATTTGATTAAAAATAAACTTTAAAACTTGTAAAGGAAGCTTCTTGGAAATAATGTTTTAAAAAAAATTCATCCCCTATAAGTTAAGAAAAACATTCTTCGTACTTTTGTCGGAAAAGTCAAAAAGTACCTCATACGAAAAACGACAAAAGATTCCTTTCATATCCTTTAATAAAAACTCACCTAAGGGTAAAATTGGATTTAAAAAATTGTAGGTGGATGGAAATAGTATTACTTATTGAGGAAACATGGATTTGGATGAAAAAATACTCCCCAGTAAATGCCAAAGTATAAACAATCTCGGATAAAAATGAGATTGTGATATTTCCCTCACCTTAAGTCTGATTTGCTTCGTAAGTGTCCAAACCTCCTGTATAATGATTTAAATAATGTCATTAACTTATTAAGGAATCATATTCATTGTTATGATATCATATATGGTTCACTTATGACTTTATATTACCCGTTCTTTTGTAAATTCCATGTTAAAGAAGCGTTTTGGGTAAAATCGTTTCATTTATCATAGGTGTTTGGACTTGATGTTCTTGACATTATTATTACTTATATCATGATTCAATTACTTCCAGAATATAAAACATGATTTATATATCATATATATTCAGTATATATATATATTTAATAAATATATAAATGAAATGAAACACACCGTTCATGGAGACGGTAGTCCGTACGTACGCATGAACACTGTTTTCCTTTCCTCATTGTCTTGAATGGAAGTAAGTAGATGAAATACATATATACATAAATCTAGTAGCCTTATAATGTCATATATTTCATTATTATTGCTTATATATACTTTATAATTATTCTTAAATGGTTAACATGGAGAATGAATCTCATCGTGTCGTGGAGACGGTAGTCCGTACGTACGCACAAGCGATGATATCATTCCCATGGTCGTGGAATTGTGTTGAAGTGTATGTATACTATTTCAGTATCAATATCACTTTATAATAATCATATATAGTTACTCCTTACACCATTATACCCATCCAATTAAGGAGGTGGCGGAAAATAGAATACACCAAGGCGTGGAGACGGTATTCCGTACGTACGCACGCGCGATGATTTCCTTTTTCCGTAGGATGTATAGTAGGTTAATTAGAGTTGTTTCATATTTATAATAACATATCAGTATATAAGAAATACTGATGTTATTACTTTATCATGAAAAAACTAAAGAAGAAGAAGTTGAAGAAGAAAGAAATTGAAAAATAAGGGTAATGGATATTACCTCTTTTTGACGCGCCTTTTCTTAACCTCCACTTAAAGAACTAAGGATGGTATTTGAAAAATACTGGGACCTCTATGATGATACTATGGAAGTGGAGAAGATATTGTTGCAGGGTTTGGCCGAGCTTGAATGCTCAAATTGGTGTGAGGAGGAGAGGGAGGAGGTTCCCTTTTATAAGGGAGGAGAGGGGCACCTTAGGAATATCTCAAAATATTATTTTATATTAAGGTCAAATTCGGTTTATAATGGTTAAAAATGGTCTTAATTAGAAGATAAAGCGGGGATGGGTCGAAATCCTCTCATACAATAGGATTTAGACAAGTTTAGGTTATTATTTTACCCTTATCAATTAGATTTAACTCTAAGTTAAATAATTTAACTTTTACCGTGTCTTTTTGTTTTCTTACACTATATGGTTAATAAACATACTATATCAAGCCAAAAGAACCCCAAGTTGGTTATCATTAATATATATATCCTTATATAAGTCATTTGGCCGAACATTAGATTTTTAGGAATTAAATAACAATTAATAATATAATATTTGTTTTAAAAACTAATTTATGTCAATTTTGACACTATTTGGTACATGATTTTTATGAAATTTTTAACAGAATGATAAGTTCGAACCAAGTTACGTAAATCAACAATAACATGTCATATTAACCTAGAAAATTAGTTTAAGTCATAAAAAGTCTCAAATTACATTTATTTGGGCCTTTATAACATCAATTATGTTAATATTTTCTTAAAAAGGTAATTTCTGCATCATCATTGTGTCATAAATAAATTAAATTATTTAAAGTATAAAAATTACAAATAAAATATTATTATGTAGGAAATCCTTTTAGATTTCTAATTAATATTTATAGTCTAAATGATATTATGTATAACCCTATATTAAAAATTCTTTAGTAAATAAACTTTGATTTTAACTCTTTTAACTCTTCTTTGAATTAAATAATAATAAATGTCCTAGTCTAATCCATGTGGGCCTAATGATAATATTTTACACTTAAGGTTGTTTTTGGTCGAGATACACTTGTCCAATAGGATTAGTACATGTGTTAGGGTAATGTTAATATCATTTTTACCCTTAATTACCAAATTTACTATTAACCGTGGTAAATAAAAGTAAAAAGTTACTATTCACCAAAAATTATTTTCATCTCATTGAACCACATTTTACTTACTGACAACAAACGTGTCTCTCAGATTTTTGAAATTCCATTCACAGAAGTGTTAAAATTAAGATTTATGAAAAAATTAATTTTTTTAACTACCACTTAGTAGTTTCACGATTCATCAAAAATTGAAGTTTTCCAGAAAAATGCCAAAATTTCATCCTAAGCTATAATTGATATTCAGAATTAAAAAATGATTTCTATTTTACAAAATTCCTGATATATAAGTTTCATTAATTAATTTTATAATTAATTTCTGTTGTCACAACAAATAGCGTGTTTTTATGAGATAATAACTATCAAAAGATTAACACTTGTTTATGTCTGGTGTAAATGTGAAATTACATCCAATGACTTACATTGTATTGAATTGTAAAAATATATTATAAATATACTTTAAAACCACTCAAATTAATAATTTATCACTATTAATTATTTTGATTAAAAAGGTTTTTTTAATTAAAATTTAGTAATTTTCACTATTCATCAGAAAATAAAAGTTATCCGAAAAGTACCAAAATTTCACCCTAAGCTAATTTCGATATTACGAATCCAAAAATAAAGTCCATTTTGATAAAACAGAATTTCAAAAAGTGGTTATTACTATTCATAACGGCTAGTTTTAATAATATTTTAATAGCATATTGCTGTTTAGTGAAACTCGTTATTGCGTACTACACATGCTATCGAGGAAGGTCGCGATTGCGTGTAATGGAAGGCAAGTCAAGGATGCGTGTTGTGAAAGCTTCTTTTGGTGTAGCGTATAACACATGAAATTAAAAAGAATATTTTTTATAAAATTTCGTGGTGTTACATTCTACCCCCCTTAAAATGAATTTCGCCCTCGAAATTCGTCGGGGTTATAAATGATTTACTATTCGAAAGTTTCTTAAATAGAAACCCACATCGTAAAAAGGAATACCAAAACCAATCTTTAAAAACAAAAGTATGAAACGTAACGGTTACCCAATTAAACTAATCACTAGGTTTCCACATTGGTGAAAATATGGATATGGAAGAGAAATCTAACCATCATGTTCTAATGGAGAGTGGTAGAGAACATGGCTATGGAAAAGCCAGCAATCACAAAGCCATAAATTTATGACGATCTAACGTACCATCTGATTCATCGGATATAAGGGCACTGGGACAACATTTTTGGTTTTCAAGATCATTCCCTAAAGTTGAAAATTTGAATTAGAATAAATACTTACTTTATTTTGGTATAGTCTCACTATTGTTTGTGCCTTGAACAATTTCCACTTCATCTCTTATATAAATGAAGTTGAATTTGTTATTCGTGAAGTGTTAGCAGATCATGTGATAGAATGACGGGTCATTCCATCTGTCTCAAACAAAAGGTTAGCAAAAATTATATACATAAGTCGATCTATAGTGAGATTAATCATATATGGTTCCTAAAATGGACTTATACTTCATATATCATACTTCTTAATATAATAAAACTAGTTTCTACTAAACAGGGACATCCTGTAGGACAGTGGTAGGCGATAAAGGCCAGTCGCACTTCGGTTGTGGGTTCGACTCCCACAGCCTTGTCCGAAGCAATGGGCTGTCACCCGTCCTGCAGGTTGTCCTTTTTCTAAAAATACATTACTATAACATCCCATCAATAATATCGAAAATCTTCTATCCTTAAACAATACTAACTTATGTCCAACCTAATCCATTCTAATCTTTAGGCTTATCCATAATACTGCAGTCCACTCTCATAATATAGTGAAAACGATTACCAGAGATTTAATACTGTCGTTAATCCCCATATATCATAAGATATGTCTTGTTGGTCACATTCCAAACATTCAAAGGCCTTAATCATGTATTCTCTTGAATACCCATTGAACCTTAGTGAAAACATGAATGCAGTTAAAAGTTAACTCTTTCCACATACCAAAATCCAAAAATTCTGTATACTGAAACCATGATATAACCTTCTCCTTACATCAGCCATGAGCTCATGAATATAATCAAACACCTCATTATCTTATTATTCCTTCATTATGCGCATATCATCTACTTTCCAAAAAATATATCTGAATAATATTTCATGGTTACTAGTACCATTAATCATACCCTTTAAAAACTTAGGAAAGACAATAGTGTAACAATCCTTAGATGTCTCTTTATTCCATAGTACCATGATATTACTTATACAACATTACACTTGATAAACATGTAATCATTCCACTACCTTCTTAAACCATTGACCGAGCTTCAACAATTTTTTCATCTCACATATCATTTGTAGTCTCTTCATCATCATCAACATAAATACTTCCATACGACCATACTGATTATCTTGATGAGACTTTCCCTTAGGGCATTGGTTTGCATAATGCCCGTACATTCCACATTTAAAACATTTAACCATTGTTGATGTCATAGCAATACCATTATCCTCATCCATGTTGTTAACTGAACCTTTTCCATTTCACTTACTTGATTTGTGTCCTTCTTTTCCACACCCAAAGCATCTTCCAGTTCCTTTGAAAAATTCTCCTTGATGCCTCTTCCCACATGATTTACATAGGGGAAATTGAACTTTCTTTCCTCTATGATCATCATGAAACTCCATCTTTCTCTTATTAGCCGAGTCAGGAAACTTACCAAATTTTACTTTATTGATCATATTATGAGATTGCTGATTCGGCATAATAATTATGTTTGGACTTCCAAATCCCATTTCATTATGAAGAATATCATTCCATTGTCCATCATATCCTCCATTATCGTGAATCATCTTGTTTCCAGCTATTTTCTAAAACCCAAAAAAGAATAGTCGGAGAGGCAAAAATCATGCTAGGGAAAACAACATAATAAAGGTGGAGTATCCTCAATATCTAACATCTTAGGTTAAATTCTATGATCGTTACCGTAGTTCTAGGACTGTATCCTATACATATACTTATCCTTAGGGACATCCCTAGACATACCTTATAAATATCTTTAGGGATCTCACTAAAGTTCTCGCATCCTAGTTTCCAAAGGTTGACTAAACCTTTCCTCTAATACCAACTATAGAGACCCGAATCTTGACGTACATGAACATTACATTACTTTTGCGGAATACTTAGTACATAACAAAAAACACACACACAAGGATCGTTATAGTTTAGCGTCATTGGAAACTCGGAACGTAATCTTCTAATCGTGGTAAAAGATCTTCAATATCTCAAATAAAGATCTTACCTTTTTTACCTAAAACCTTTCTTTATATCCTGGGGAAAAGAAAACATAAAAGGGTGAGCTCAAATTCTCAGTAAGGGTAAACAAAAGAAAAATCAATCACATCATATTCATAAGAACATAACTTTTGGAAATCTTAACCTGCAAAAGAGAGCATAATTTCATAACATGGGATAAATCATAGTAGTGAAATGAAATCCCAATAATCATAACATAAAACATGAAACTTTGTTTCATACACACATAATCATGGAAAATCCTTTCTTGTTAGTCATGACTCATTGCCAAGACTATCTTAGAGGACAAAGTCCATTTCTGAACCGAGTCACCCTAGTTTCAGTCCTGTTTCGCTGAACCGGTATAACCTACCGTTCCAGCCATGTCTATCTCATGAGATATAAAATCATTACCCGATGCATTGGAAGGAGATATAGGTCCCACCCATCTCATAATGATACCATTCTTATGTGTGCCACAAAATCTTAAAACATACATCATTGCATAACCCATGTAATAAAAATGGGAATCTTAAACATCGTGACATCATAAAACAATTCATATAAGATAAAGTAATTCATAAAAATAATTCCATATCAACATAATCAAATCAATGTAATAATAGGGATAAAAAACAGAACCCTTTATTATCTTAGATGGAAAATAATTTTGATAAAACACTTGAACTCCATTCTTGAGGAAAATATCATGTCTTCTTCAAAAACACTTTTCTTTTCTTAACATGTCATGCAATTATAAACTAAAAGAATTAGATTAAAAATAAACATTAAAACATGTAAAGGAATCTTCTTGGAAATAATGTTTTAAAAATTCATTCATGCCGTATAAGTTAAGAAAAACATTCTTCGTACTTTTGTCGGAAAAGTTAAAAAGTACCTCGTACGAAAAACGACAAAAGATTCCTTTCATATCCTTTACTAAAAACTCACCTAAGGGTAAAATTGGATTTAAAAAATTTTAGGTGGATGAAAATAATATTACATATTGAGGAAACATGTATTTGGATGATAAAAGTCTCCCCAGTAAATGCCAAAGTATAAACAAATCTCGGATAAAAATGAGATTGTGATATTTCCCTTACCTTAAGTCCGATTTGCTTCGTAAGTGTCCGAACCTCCTGTATAATGATTTAAATAATGTCATTAACTTATTACAGAATCATATTTATTGTTATGATATCATATACGGTTCACTTATGACTTTATATTACCCATTCTTTTGTAAATTCCATGTTAAAGAAGCGTTTTGGGTAAAATCATTTCATTTATCGTAGGTGTTTGGACTTGTTTTTATTGACAATATTATTACTTATATAATGATTTACTTACTTCCAGAATATAAAACATGATTTATATATCATATATATTCAGTATATATATATATATATATAATAAATATATAAATTAAATGAAACACACCGTTCATGGAGACGGTAGTCCGTACGTACACATGAACGCTGTTTTCCTTTCCTCATTGTCTTGAATGGAAGTAAGTAGATGAAATACATATATATATAAATCTAGTATCCTTATAATGTCATATATTTCATTATTATTTCTTATATATACTTTATAATTATTCTTAAACGGTTAACATAGAGAATGAATCTCATTGCGTCGTGGAGACGGTAGTCCGTACGTACGCACAAGCGATGATATCATTCCCATGGTCGTGGAATTGTGTTGAAGTGTATGTATACTATTTCAGTATCGATATCACTCTATAATAATAATATATAGTTACTCCTTACACCATTATACCCATCCAATTAAGGAGGTGGCGGAAAATAGATTACACCACGGCGTGGAGACGGTATTCCGTACGTATGCACGCGCGGTGATTTCCTTTTTCCGTAGGATGGATAGAAGGTTAATTAGATTTGTTTCATATTTATAATAACATATTAGTATATAAGAAATACTTATGTTATTACTTTATCATGAAACAACTAAATAAGAAGAAGTTGAAGAAGAAAGAAATTGAAAAATATCGGTAATGGATATTACCTCTTTTTGACGCGCCTTATCTTAACCTCCACTTAATGAACTAAGGATGGTCTTTGAAGAATACCAGGACCTCTATGATGATACTAGGGAAGTGGAGAAGATATTTTGGCAGGGTTTGGCCGAGCTTGAATGCTCAAATTGATGTGAGGATGAGAGGGAGAAGGTGCCCTTTTATAAGGGAGGAGAGGGGCACCTTAGGAATATCTCAAAATATTATTTTATATTAATGTCAAATTCGGTTTATAATGGTTCCAAATGGTCTTAATTAGAAGATAAAGTGGGGATGGGTCGAAATCCTCTCATACAATAGGATTTATACAAGTTTAGGTTATTATTTTAACCTTATCAATTAGATTTAACTCTAAGATAAATAATTTAACTTTTACCGTGTCTTTTTGTTTTTTTACACTATATGGTTAATAAACTTACTATATCAAGCCAAACGAACCCCAAGTTGTTTATTATTAATATATCTATCCTTATCTATGTCATTTGACCGAACCTTATATTTTTAGGAATTAAATTACAATTAATAATATAATATTTGTTTTAAAAACTTATTTATGTCAATTTTGACACTATTTGGTACATGATTTTTATGAAATTTTTAACAGAATGATAAGTTCGAACCAAGTTACGTAAATCAACAATAACATGTTATATTAACCTATAAATTTAGTTTAAGTCATAAAAAGTCCCAAATTACATTTATTTGGGCATTTATAACATCAATTATGTTAATATTTTCTTAAAAAGGTAATTATTGCATCATCGTTGTGTCATAAATAAATTAAATTATTTAAAGTATAAAAATTACAAATAAAATACCATTATGTAGAAAAGCATTTTATATTTCTAATGAATATTTATAGTCGAAATTATATTATGTATAACCCAATATTAAAAATGTTTTAGTAAATAAACTTTGATTTTAACTCTTTTAACTCTTCTTTGAATTAAATAATAATAAATGTCCTAATCTAATCCATGTGGGCCTAAATGATAATATTTTACACTTAAGGTTGTTTTTGGTCGAGATACACTTGTCCAATAGGATTAGGACATGTGTTAGCATAATATTAATATCATTTTTACCCTTAATTACCAAACTTACTATTAACCGTGGTAAATAAAATTAAAAAGTTACTATTCACCAAAAATTATTTTCATCTCATTGAACCACATTTTACTTAATGACATCAATCGTGTCTCTCGGATTTTTGAAATTCCATTCACAGAAGTGGTAAAATTAAGATTTATGAAAAAATTAATTTTTTTAACTACCACTTAGTAGTTTCACTATTCATCAAAAATTGAAGTTTTTCAGAAAAATGCCAAAATTTCATCCTAAGCTATAATTGATATTCCGAATTCAAAAATGATTTCTATTTTACAAAATTCCCAACATATAAGTTTCATTAATTAATTTTATAATTAATTTCCGCTGCCACAACAAATAGCGTGTTTTTAAGAGATAATAACTATCAAAAGACTAACACTTGTTTATGTCTGGTGTAAATGTGAAATTACATCCAATGACCAACATTGTATTGAATTGTAAAAATATATTCTAAATATACTTTAAAACCACTCAAATTAATAATTAATCACTATTAATTATTTCGATTAAAAAAGTTTTTTTTAATTAAAATTTAGTAATTTTCACTATTCATTAGAAAATAAAAGTTAACCGAAATGTACCAAAATTTCACCCTAAGCTAATTTCGATATTACGAATCCAAAAATAAAGTCCATTTTGATAAAACAAAATTTCAAAAAGTGGTTATTACTATTCATATCAGCTAGTTTTAATAATATTTTAATAGCATATTGTTGTTTAGTGAAACTCGTTATTGCGTACTACACACGCTATCGAGAAAGGTCGCGATTGCGTGTAATTGAAGGCAAGTCAAGGATGCGTGTTGTGAAAGCTTCTTTTGGTGTAGCGTACAACACATGAAATTAAAAAGAATATTTTTCATAAAATTTTGGGGTGTTACACCACAAGAGGAAGGAAGTAGACTTATCCAAACATAAGGGCTATAAATGGCGAGCAGGTGAAATTCTCATTGAGTCTTCGCTACCTATAGTAGGAGAGTAAACTTGTCCAGCCACGAGAAGCTAGACACGGAATACACATGGCATACCCGCACGTCTTCGCCTCTCCTGGAAGGAGAGTAACCGAAACCCAAGGTATACACATATATGATCTTCCAAGAAACCCGAACAAGATCGTAAGGGGATCTCCATTCCATAGCTCAGCCCAAGGAAGTGAGTTGACAACAGTCCCAAAAGTAAACACCATCGATTCCCATCATCCCGCACCTCTGCCCCAAACTGAAAGTCAAGGGGCTTAAACCACCACACCTTGACACTATCTGCTTAGGGTGGCACTGACTCACCCACACAGTTTTAGGTCGCGTAACAAGGACGCGTCTTGGTGGGGAAAGCGCCCCTCGTACTTGAGATTTACGGGGAAAAGTCAAACCACACCTCATCACTGTCACACAGTCGAGAGGTCCTCAATGTCAGGTTGTCACATCACTGACTCGTACAACCAAAGGTCCTGCTCTAGTAGTCATGAGGAAAAGCCACAGACTAGCCTCGTAGAAAGGACTGAGTCTGAAATGCCAACGGGTGATCCACTGCCCAGGCTTGCTGGAGGGTAATTCATAATAAGATATCGGGTGACCCACTGCCCAGCTCTGGTGGAGGGTAAACCCTAATGCATCATCAGGCGACCCACTACCCAGCCTTGCTGGAGGGTAGACCTGGAATAAGTCGATAGGCTACACACTGCCCAGCCCTGCTGGAGGGTAGACCTAGAACAAGATGACGAGAAACCCACTACCTAGCCCTGCTAGAGGGTAGACCCTTCAGAGGTCGTCGGGTGACCCACTGTCCAGTCTCTGCTAAAGGGTAGACCCTATGAGTGTCGGGTGACCCACTGCCCAGTCTCTTATGGAGGGTAGACCCTAAGAGTATCGGGTGACCCACTTCCGAGTCTCTGTTGGAGGGTAGAACCGGAACAAGTCGACAGGAGACCCACTGCCCAGCCCTGCTGGAGGGTAGACCTGGAAGAAGTCAATGAGAAACCCACTGCCCAGTCTATACAGGAGGGTAATCCTGAAGATGTCGATGAGAAATCCACTACCTAGTCTCTACTGGAGGGTAAACTCGGAACTGCTCTGGCTATCCCTACTGAATGGTACAACACCGGCCAACAGATCTCAGAGTGGGTATCCTACAACCACCCAACTCCAGAACAAAACCAAGGGAAACCACTCAACCCTACTGATCTAAACCATCGTGAACATGACTAGGGGGAACCCACTCAAACCTGTTGGTCTAACAAATGAGAACAGAGGGACCCTCTACCTCTCGAGAGGTAAAGGGTACGCAAAGAAGAACATGACACTCACATGGGGACCACACGACTTGTGGCCCCAACTCAATCCCAACCAAGCGCATAGACGTTCTCAGGTACAAACATCCACATTTACCTCCCAGCGTTCTTCCATACTCCAAGAGCATGCCACATTTCCAGCCCAAAGGCTACCG
Organism: Viscum album; assembly: GCA_963277665.1. Lineage (NCBI taxonomy): Eukaryota > Viridiplantae > Streptophyta > Magnoliopsida > Santalales > Viscaceae > Viscum > Viscum album. Next base: position 1,961,401,147 of record OY728151.1, read on the forward strand.
TGAATGCGGCACTTAACTTCAACACGAAGGGCGTAAATGTAACAACTCCAACATGACACCTCAATGGCCCAGGCATGACCAACTACATCTCTTCAAGAATTCACTTCACTCTCCCAAGAGTGAACACGATCTCCCACCAAGGGTTCTCTACAAACACCACAGGAAGAACCTCCACCGGTACACCTTCATAATTACACATTTAATAAGATCATGTATGAAACTCCACTCGCCTGAATAGATTACACCGTTGTAATCCTCACGAAAAAACAAGTGAGATCAACTACTTACTCGCCTCCAACGGATATCCGATGGAAAAGTCACCAACACCGCTTCACGCCCAAACGACGTCCTGTGATCCCGAGCCTCAACCCGAAAAACAGTCAGCCCCATCGCACCATTGCGATCCCCTCGGAAAAACACGTCAAAAGGACTACTCACATGAGTGGAACAGATATCTGATGAAAAAGACGCATTCCGGCGTGTCACACAAGAGCGGTGCTATGTGGGACCCACATCCCTGTCCCAAAGCACAATGAACGGATCACACCATTGCAATCCTCTCAAAAAAGTACACGATTTTGACTAATCACTTGTCCGAAACGAAAACCCTGTGATAATGGAAATCACCGCCAACTCCCAAAACGGACCACGTCGGGCCCGCACCATCATGAAAAATTAAAGCGGGCGGATTGAACCATTGCAATGCCCTCGAAAAAACACCAAAAATTGACTGCTTGAATGCCCCGAATGGACGTCTGATAAAAAAGTTTCTAAATGATTCTCACAGCTTAAAATACGGCCCATGGGGCCCACGTCTCAATTATAGTTTCGACGCCCGAAACTATACTGGAAATCTCCGCTAGGTTCCAGGGTCGCAACTCCACTAACGGCGCTCAAAATGGACTCTGGATGTGTCTGTGCCTCCCAAAACAAGATCCTTAGGAAACACGCTAAAGCACTTAACGTACGTGTCGTGCCACTGAACCCCTCTTCTCGGAATTTAAAAAACCTCTGAAACCGTCAAAAAATGTCCTCCTCGACGTGAGGTCCACACTGTTGCACACGACACGCAAAACGGACACTCGTAGCTAAATATACGGGCGTCCGAAGATAGAAGGGGAAAACCCCTTGGGCCGGACCGGCCCGGTCCGGCCAGTCCTCCCTGCTTGGCCCGCCCCACGCAAGCCGGCCCACAGAGCCCACGGCCCAACCGCTTTACGCGGCCCGCCATCACCCGACCGGACATAGTGGTCAATCCACAGCCCCACGCGAAGACCCGTGTTTTGCAGGTATCTGTCCTTCAGGGTCGCACTGCGACCCCGGTCGTCACCTCGTACCAGCGAGCTCGGCCCATCGCGCCACCTACGCCGCCCACGCCGCCGTCCCGGATGTCGCCACTGTCTCGGACCGCCACGCTGAGAAGCTGCCGCCGCCTGCTACTGTCTACCCCACCTGCTATCGTTGACCCCACCTCCGGCCAGTCGTGCCGACCGCCGCTGGGAAGGCCGGACCACCGCCACCTCGGGCCGCCGCCGCCCGAATGGCCGGAAACCAGCCGGAAAATGCCAAAACCCTCGGAATTGGGTGTTTCACCGTGAAACTCCCCGGGGCCACCTCGGGCGCCCCGGGACTCCAATGTTCGATCTGAAAAAACCGTTGGGAAGCTCAAATCGGGCTCTACACTAATATGGCCTTTTCTTGACAGGAAAATAGCATTTCGATGCGATGATTTATGCTCAATGTATGCAAGAATTTAAAAATGGAAACAAAACCTCCTTCCTCTAGGGCGTAGCCCGATGCTTCGCCATCGACCTGCCGGAGTGGTTGCCCCTTGCTGGAGTGGACTTTCTAGAGCCGCCTCACCAGAGTGGAGGAGGAGATTGGAGAAGCTTTCTAGGGGAGGGGGAAATGAGGGGGAAGAGAAGGGGGGTTAGGTTAATTAAATAAATTAATTAACTTAAACACCCTCCCGTGTCCCCGTACCCGAACACCCGACGGGGTCGGGATTAAGCCTCCCCTAGTCTAAATACCATGCTCTGAGCAGAACAGCGGTCTCAGAATTTTAATCTGAGGCCCCGTTCATAAGTTATAAAAACAATGTCATGGGCCGCTTAATTACAAAAATTCCCCTGGGACCATTTTTCATAGTAGGCCCGCGCCCACGAAACATACACCCATCCTAGGGTAAAAGGCACATTCCGGACTCAATGGTGCACTCATTTTTACAATCCGGTCTACAGTTTAATAGATACATGAGTTTAACCATTAAAAAAATAAATAAATTTATTTATTTATCCGTTTAATGTTCTGTTATAGGGCGAGGGGTCCAAACGTCCCGTGTCGACACACTTTATGTCATTCCTAGGGTAAACACCCCATTTCAGACACATCCGTGCACTAAGAATTAGTATTTGAACCACCGTTTAGGAGTTATCACATTTTTGTTTCGTTCCCAGTGTGAACGCACTAAAAATTTAATTCCGGCCACACCGGGGCTCGGAATCGCACGCCTTCAGAAGGAACTGCTCTTGAATAACATCAAGAATATTACAAAGTCATTAATAGTAAAAACCAGGTTCTAAAATCATTCCATCCATAGATATTTTCATCCCCAAAATACAAAACCAGGGAACAACTCAGGGTACAATGGTTGCACCTGGCTCTCCTGTACCCAGAAGAACTCATGCACAGTTCTGCACCACCGCACACAGACCAAAGGATTTGATATATTCACGCGAGGTCTTCTTTTGCTGATGTCGTGGATAGGATCATGCACACTTCTTCTCGGGTGAGTCACGTGGGAGACGTCATGCACCCAACCCAGCCTTTGGGGTTAGGGAAATGTAGTAGGGAACCTCGCCATTTCTTCACATGGTCTCAAACGGCCCAAAGTCTCTCGGGGGTAGCTCACCTCCCCGTCTGAACCCCTACGTCACATGTCATGACTGGAATCACCTCCCGCACCTAAAACAACGGCCAATGATTCCCTCCTCAGAACATCCATATGGTGAAACACCCAAGGATATCTGGTCACACAAGATTTCACAGTCGATGTACCGCAACCAAGAACCTCTTACACACTTAGAAGTGAAGGAGTCAACACCATCTACTAAAGGGAAAGGTTCTACGCCTTCTACCTTTCCGAAACAGGGTTACACCGACGCCCCACGTCACCGTGGTAACAACTCAAACAAGGAGCAGGGAGAAAATCATTTCACACAGAGTCTAACAATTTTTCTGTAAGAAGTAGAAGAGTTGTAGAGAATACCTCTTATCACACCATGCTCTGCAGGATCAGATACATCCAAAGCTCACGGCTATCTGTGGTCCCAACTGTCAGCTCCCGAAGCCTGACATGGACTGCCAGGGGGTGATGGGAAGAACTCATAAAGTCATTCCTCACTACCATTTTCTCCCACTCCTCTGCTAGCACCACCTCTCCGGGTACTACTTTGATCACAGAGTTGCCTCCATCGTGGTGGCGCACTTGCTGGCTACCCAAAGCTCTCTGCATGCCTGGTCGAGCAGTCCCGTGCCAAGTGACCTTGGCCGTCACAAGCATAGCACTGACTCCCTCTGGGATACGTTGGTGGCCTTCGGAACCACTGTGGTTTATGACCATGAACCTGAGTCCAGTTGTCAAAAATCCACCTGCGTCGATGTTCTGCTTGCCGACGCCCACTAGCTGCGGTAGACGTCTCGCCTCTGTCGAGCCTGCTGCCACTACCAACTATAGAACGCGACAGGAATCCCTCAATCACCAGCGCCTTCTCTTGCACCCAGACTGATGTGGAAATTCCCAAGGGTACTATGACAGCATGAATCTCTCTGCGGAGACCCTGTTCGAACTTCCACGCTCGGAAGTTATCATCATGGACCAAGTCTGGGTACAAGCGTGCACGGTCTGTGAAACTATCTGCGTACTCGGCCACCGTTATCCCTCCCTACTGAAACTTCAGGAGCTCTTGATCCCGAACGGAGCATAAGAAGAAGGTGAAAACTCCTCATGAAACAGCAATTGAAATTCTCCCCACGAAGGTGATGACTAGTAAAGAAACTGATTCCCCAGACTCAACCAACGCCAAGCTGCTCCGTAGAAAAGGATGGCGTCCAATGCCTCCATAAGATCTGTCGGTGTCTGCATAAGCTTGAAAAGGTGATCCACTGTCACTAGCCAATCCTCTACCGCCTGAGGGTCTGGATCACCACTGAACCTCAGCGGTCTCTGCCACTGGAACTCACGGAGCATGCTCAACATACGTTCAAGCACCATTTGCTCTACTGAAGCTGTTTGCTGCTCAACAGATGGGGGTGCTTCTACCGGCCCACACGGAGAAAAGGGCTCACATGATGGGTCCTAGACCATGGCCTCATAGCTCACAGGGTTGTCGTCACAAACCAAATCTGGTTTCCTGGATGGCTGTCTTCACGGAGAAATCCAAAATATTATCAAGGAGTGTCGTGATGAGATGAGCATATATGTATATAACAGTATCACCAATGGGGATCTAACACAATAAGTACAGTCAATGACTCAATCCTATGTGATGCACAAACCAATTTTCCCTGCGACAAGTGTCTCAGCATGCTGAGTCGACAAGCGGGTTATCAGGGTCTTGATGAATGGATACGTCAGTCGCCGCACCATCACTGGACTCCCTGGCCTGAGAGCCACTCTCGAGACATGTTAACATTGTTGCCCTAAATACCAACCAATTATTTTTTAGGGGAGTCCACAAAAAGTCCCAAAGAACGAACCACCTATGATACCACTTTGTCATGAACCGACCCTACCTGGCCTCGAGCCGCAACTACCCCAAGCCCACCTCCATAGGCCAGGGTCTAGCGACAAGAGCCAACGGTTAAACAACTCGGGGAGGCCTTTTCCTGAGTACATGTACACACACACACACAGCCCACTCAATGAAGAAGTGCAGAGTAAAAAAGAGAAGTAAAGTTCCACTGTTATAAACAGACCACAAAATGTGCATCGACCTCTAAACAGTACAAGTAAAGTGCTGAAAAGTATAAATGGGGAAAAACGAGCCCAACCAGAAAATTTCCACAACCCGGAAATAGATGAATAAATGTAAAACACCTGGGAGGATCCCACACCAGGAATCTCATCTACGACCACCGCACGCCATCCATGCTCCCGAACTCTTATGCTCCGCTGAAGACATGACCAACCTGTCCGTCATCTGCAAGGGAACACCAAGTGCGGTAAAATCCCAAGCATGGGTGAGTATAAAAAATACTCATTAGGATGCCCCGAAGGCTCAAGGGAGCAACAAAGGAGGTACTGACGAGGTGAGTAAAAGAGATAATAGGGAAAATCAAGGATTATGGTAGAGAGTGCAGTAAAGAGTACAACTCAACCCCACAAGAGGAAGGAAGTAGACTCATCCAAACATAAGGGCTAGAAATGGTGAGATGTTGAACTTCTCGTCGAGTCTTCGCTACCTATATTAGGAGAGTAAACTCATCCAACCACGAGAAGCTAGACACGGAAAGCACATGGCATACCCCGCGCGTCTTCGCCTCTCCTGGAAGGAGAATAACCAAAACCCAAGGTATACACATATATCCTCTTCTAAGAAACCCGAACAGAATTGTAAGGGGATATCCATCCCGTGGATCAGCCCAAGGAAGTGAGTTGACAACAGTCCTAAAAGTAAACACCATCGATGCCCATCATCCCACACGTCTGCCCCGAACTGCAAGTCAAGGGGCTCAAATCACCGCTCCTTGAAACTATCCGCTTTGGGCGGAACTGACTCGCCTGCACAGTTTTAGGCCGCATCACAAGGACACGTCTCGGTGGGGAAAGCACCGCTCATACTTGAGATTTATGGGGGGAATTAAAACCACACCTCATCACTGTCACACAGCTGATAGGTCATCAAAGTCAATATGTCACATCATTGAATCGTACAACCAAGGGTCCCCCCTCCGGTAGTTACGGAGAAAATCCACCGACAATACTCATAGAAAGGACTGAGTCTGAAATTTCAATGGGTGACCCACTACCCAGGTATGATGGAGGGTAATTCATAATAAGATAGCGGGTGACCCACTGCCCAGCCCTTCTGGAGGGTAAACCCTAATACATAATTAGGAGACCCACAGCCCCGCCCTGTTGGAGGGTAGATCTGGAATAAGTCGACAGGCGACCAAATGCCCAGCCCCGCTGGAGGGTAGACCTGGAACGAGATGACGAGTGACCCACTGCCTAGCCCTGCAAGAGGGTAGACCCTCAAGAGGTCGTCAGGTGACCCACTGCCCAATCTCTGCTGGAGGGCAGACCCTAAGAGTGTCAGGTGACCCACTGCCCAGTCTCTGCTGGAGGGTAGACCCTAAGAGTTTCGGGTGACCCACTGCCCAGTCTCTGCTGGAGGGTAGACCCAGAACAAGTCGACAAGCGAACCAATGAACAACCCCGCTAGAGGGAAGCCCTGGAAGAAGTTGATGAGAAGACCACTTCCCAGTCTCTACTGAAGGGTAAACCTACAGAAGTTAATGAGCAACCCACTGCCATGTCCCTGCTAGACGGTAAACCCAGAACTGCTCTGGCCATCCCTACTGGACGGTATAACACCGGCCAACAGAACTCGGAGAGGGTATCCTACAAGCACCAAACTCGAGAACAAAACAAGGGGAAACCACTCAACCCTGCTAATCTAAACCATCATCAATAGGAATAGGGGGAACTCACTCAACCCTGCTGGTCAAACAAACGAGAACAGAGGGACCCTGTACGTCGTGAGAGGTCAAGGGTCCGCAAAGAATAACATGACACGCACATGGGGCCCACACGACGTGTGGCCCCAACTCAACCCCAACCAAGAGCACGAATGTTATCAGGTAAAAACATCCTCATGTACCTCCCAGCGTTATCTCATACTCCCAGATCATGCCTCATTTCCAGCCTAAAGGCTACCGTGCATGCGGCACGTAACGTCAACACGAAGGGCGTAAATGTGACAACTCCAACTTGCCACCTCAATGACCCAGGCACGACCAACTACATCTCTTCAAGCATTCACTTCACTCTCCTAAGAGTGAACGTGATCACCCGCCAAGGGTTCTCTGCAAACATCGTAGGAAGAACCTCCACCGGTACACTGTTATAATTCCACATTTAATAAGATCATGTAAGAAGCTCCGCTCGGCTGAACAGATTACACGGTTGTAATCCTCATGAAAAAACATGTGAGTTTGTCTACTTACTCACCTCCAATGGATATCTGACGGAAAAGTCACCAAAACCGCTTTACACCCGAACGATGTCCCGTAATCCCAAGCCTCGGGTTCGAAAACAGTCATCTGCATCGCACCATTGTGATCCCCTTGGGAAAACACCTCAAAAGGACTTATCACTTGAGTGGAATGGATATCCGAAGAAAAAGATGCATTCCGGCACACCGCACAAGAGAAGTACTACATGGGACCCGCATCCCTGTCCCAAATCACAACAAACGGATTGCACCATTGGGATCCTCTCGAAAAAGTACACGAGTTTGACTAATCACTTGTCTGAAACAGACACCCAGTGATAAAGATGGAAATCACCGCCAACTCCCAAAACGGTCCCCGTGGGGCCCACACCATCATGCGGAATTAAAGCGGGTGGATTGCATCATTGTAATGCCCTCATAAAAACACCCAAAATTGACTACTCACATGCCCCGAATGGACATCCGATTAAAATGTTGCTAAACGCTGCTCGCAGCTTAAAAGACGGCCCGTGGGGCCCATGTCTCAACTGTGGTTTCAACACCTAAAACTAAACTAGAAATCTCCATCTCGGTTCCATGGTCGCAACACCACTAACGGCGCTCAAAAGGGAATCTGTATGTGTCTGTGCTGCCCAAAACCAGATCCTCGGGAAACACGCTGAAGCACTTAACATACGCGTCGTGCCACCGAGCCCCTCATCTCGGAAGTTAAAAAACCTCTAAAACCATCAAAAAAAATTTGCCTCGACGTGAGGTCCACGCTTCCTTAGACAGCACACTAAATGTACACCTGTAGATAATGATACTGGCGGCCGAAGATAGAAGGGGAAATCCCCTAGGGCCGGACCGGGCCGGTCTGGCCGGCCCACGCCGACCGGCTCGCTGAGCCCGCGGCCGAGCCAATTTGTGCGGCCCGCCGTCACCTGACCGGATAAAGTGGACGGTCCGTAGCCCCACACGGTGACCTGAATTTTGAGGTTCTATTTCCTCCAGGGTCGCGCTGCGACCCCGGTCGCCGCCTCGTACCGGCGAGCTCGGCCCGCGGCGCCGCCTGAGCCGCATGCGCCGCCGTCCAGGATGTCGCTGTCCTCTCGGACTGTCGCGCTGAGGATCCTCCACCACCTTCCGCCATTGAGCCCGCCTCTTTCCGCTCGCGCTGACCTCCACTGGGAAGGCCGGACTGCCGCCACCCCGGGCCGCCGCTTCCCGGATGGCCGGAAACCCGTCAGAAAATGCTAAATCCCCCGAAATTTGGTGTTTGTCCAGGAAATTCCACAGGGCCACCCCGGGCACCCCGAGAATCCAAATTTCGATCCGAAAGAACCGTTTGGAAGCTCAAATAGGACTCTACACTAATATGCGATTCACTCGATAGGAAATTAGCATTTCGATGTGATGATTTAAGCTCATAGTTTGCGGGAAATTAAAAACGGAAACAAAACCTCCTACCTCTTAGGCGTAGCCCGATGCTTCGTCGTCGACCCGCCGGAGTGGTCACGCCTTACTAGAGTCGCCTCACCAGAGCCGCCTCACCGGATTGGAGGAGGAGAGGGGAGAATCTTTCCAGGGTAGTGGGAAATGAGGGAGAAGTGAAGGGGGGATTAAGTTAATTAAATAAATTAATTAACTTAAAAAACATCCCGCGGCTCCGTACCCGAACTCCCGACGGGGTCGTGATTAAGCCTCCCCCAGGCTAAAAACCACACTCTGAGTGCAACAGTGGTCTTGTAATTTTAATCTGAGGCCCCATTTAAAAGTTATAAAAATAACGTCATGGGCCACTAAATTACGAAAATGCCCCTGGGTCCATTTTTCAAAGGAGGCCCGCGCCCGCAAAACATACTCCCCTCCTAGGGTAAATGGAACGTTCTAGGATCAACGGTTCCCTCGATATTCCAATCCGAGCTACCGTTTAAGAGATACCTGAGTTGGAAATTAAACGAATAAATTAATTTATTTATTTATCCGTTTAATGTTCCTTTAATGGGAGAGGGGTCCTAACGTCCTGCGCCGACATGCTATATGTCGTTTCTATGGTAAACAGCCTATTTCAGACCCATCTGCGGACTCATATTTTGGATTTGAAGCACCGTTTAGGATTTAACACATTTTTTGGTGTTCCTAGTGTGAACGCACTGAAAATTTAATTCTGGCCACACTGGGGCTCAAAATCGCACGCCGTCTGAAGGCGCTGCTCTAGAATAACATCAAGAATATTCCAAATACTTTTATAGAGAAAACCGGGTTCTTACACTTATTCTCAGTATATATGTCACAATTCTCACAATATAGGTAGTGCTGCCATATTTTCAAGGAAAAAAGCAGTTTCTAGCACCGTAAGTGGTCAATTTTAGATAGGAGTAGCCCCAAGTATGAGTTATATTTAGAAATATACCTCTCGATTTTGGGGAATACTGGGTAAATATTTAGAAAATACATCAACCTGTTCCATCATAATGGGAATTGTTCCAAGGATGGTACCTTCCTTTGACTCAACCATTTGACTAAGGTATGAAACTTCATTGGGAATAATCACCCACACTATTGAAGGATTTTCAATAGGAGATTCTAGATCTTCATTTCATTTATAGATGAGAATGGTATGGTTTGGAATATCATATGATATTAACTTTTAACAATAATTTAGATTAGATCTATATAATGATATCCAATCCATTCCTAGAATAGAATAAAATTCCACCAAGGAGAGAATTACAAGAATCATTGTAAGAATTTTCCCACATATGCCAACTGGAGAAGATGCCAACACTTGGTTTGCAATGATTGCACCACTTATTTTTTAATATATATCTCTACATGATGGTTTTGTGGATTTGATTCAATAGTTCTAGAAAACTAGAATGATATAAAGTAATGTGTTGAACTAGAATGAAATAATTATTTTTTCCATTATTGAGTGAATAAAAAGTGTACCTTGTACAATTTCACTTTCATTCACCACTTTCACATTACTGATAGACGAATACTTTCTTTGAAATTTTGGATTTGGTGGGTGATGACTCTGATTACCCTCATGAACTATATGTTTAGAGTACTAGATTACATAGTACATGTGGTCCCAATAGTTTCACCATTGTACAATGGGTGGTTCTTACCTATCCTCCACCAAATTTTCCTACTAACTCATGTCTATTCAACAGTAATAATTTTTGTGTCCTTCTATCCCAAAAGTGGAGCATTTTTTCGTCCCTATGAGGTTGTTCAAATGATGGTTATTCCGACATTTTTGACAAGTGGGTGGTTTATTTTTATTTCCACTATTTTCATTTGAACCTCTTATATGAAACTCCATATTTCATTTAATATCAAAATTTCCATGGGACCATTATCCAAAATCTATATCCACATTGAGAGAACATCGAAAAACTTTATCATAACTCCAAATGTCTCAAATTTCGAGATGCTTTTGAAGGCGTGGTTTTAAAACACTAAATAATATATCAATTTTTCTATTATTTTTTATAACAAAACCATATGTGTTCCTTGAATGCCTATTGAAATTTTCCTCAATGAACATGAATGATTCTACTAACAATTGATTTATATCAATGAATTCTCTATCCAAATATGTTTGAAGAGTTTGTGGGATGTTAATGTTATGAAATTTTTTATTAAAGTGTTCCCACTCTATCTACTCAATTTCATCCCTAGGCATGATGTTATTAATTATATCCCACCCTTGATTGTCATCTCCTTATAAATGATAAATAAAAAGACTCACCATATCAAACTTAGAACTAAGAAGAAAATAAATGATACACTCCATTGAGTTGGCCCACTGTTCTACAACTAGTGGATCTAATGATCCACTAAACGTTGGTTTTCATTGCAACAAAAAACATTCTATAGTCAGTTGTTCCCTCTTAAGTGAAGGTGGAAGTCCCACATTAATATGGTTATTGTTCATAACCTTTGATAGATGGGGAGAATCACCATGAAATTTATAACTCCACCACCTAATGAACTTGGTTTATCATTTGGGAAATCATTAAATTTTCCCTCACATGTGTTCTTGGCCTGGTTTCTTCAGGTTCACAACCTTTTCTAAAATATATATTTTTTTTATAAAACATAATTCAAAATTTCATGACTAAATAATCTATTCATTTGTGCATTAAATCCTAATGAGATATATTGTGGGATACCTTTGTTTACAATTTTTAAAAATAAAGCATAATGGGTGATTACTTATACTTAGTCTCATACAAAGGGATTCCACTATGGTTCTGTAATACAAATTCCAAATTAACTAAATTTTCCTCTATTTCCCACTATAATTACCCTTATATTAATTACAATTCATATTTAATCATTTAAATAAGAAAAAGATAATACAATTACACTATGTGGATACAAACATTCAATATTTTTAGAAAATTGGAAATATACATAACATTTTAAAAAATAAAACATAAACATTTAACTAATATATTTTTCACTTTCACCTTGTTGTAAAATTAACACTCCATTGTAAAATTACTCACCAGATGATATACATCAAAATTGGGTGAGTTGAACCCTAGTAATGGGATAAAAGAGGAAATGAAACCACATAATATTGTGTGTGAAAATTCACTATCATCCAAACATTGTCATAAGATAATAAACATGAGAGGGGTCATTAATAAAATAATTATAATGTGGAAATGAATAAAAATAAAATATCATATTTTAGTTGTTAACTACCATACATATTTTTGAACAAATAAAGCATAATGTTCAGACATATTTAAATTTTCTCATTAGATACAACATATTACACAATTCATTAGTGGTCAATATAATACTAGAAACACCCATCACATCATAACATTTACATTGTGAAATATTATTATGGATCCACATATCACAACATATCATTTAAATTAGCATGAATGGAACATAGAATATATATTAATACATGAAATAAAATAACTCATGAAAATGAATGGGTTTAATTACATAAGCCTTAATTCTTAATAATTTGGTTCTTAAATGAAGGATAGAATAACATACATTATATATGAATCATAAATATTTAGTGAAGATGAAAGAATCATGAGAAGTAAAAGTTGTATTTTTTGAACGTAGAGTTTTTTAGAAAACATTTTGTTTTTCTAAAACTCTATTTGTTGACTTTTATATTGTAACACCATAAACCATCTAGATTGTAGCCGATGCATTACTAAGTACATTGGACAGGTTAAAAGGAATGAAATCATGAATGAAATAATGGTTTAGTAGTCTTGAAGAAAGTAGATACATTTATGTAACTCAAATTACATTGGAATGTTGAAAAATACTGCGCATAACAAAAATATAAAAAACACTTCCATTGTGATATCCCCTTCATAACTTTTTTGAGGTGTGAAAAATAAAGGGGTGAGATCAAGCGCTCAGTAGGGGTTATAAAATATATTAATAATGAATCATTAATTACTTAATCATAAACAACTTGGCATAGTCAATATGGTATTGTGAATAAATAATAAACTCATGCCAATTAAATATTGAGAATGAAACTACATCCATTGATTTTTTAATAGTGAAAAAATAATGGATATTAATAACTGATACTGAATAAAGGGAATTATTATTAATTTGATTTCATGTATCTGGAAAATGATACCATAATACCATTAAAACGGTTTTGTTCTCTGGGTTGAAACTCGTCTGATTTTTGGAAACAAACTCGATGGGTTTGTCACTAAACCGATTGCCTCATGAGACCTGTCAATGCATAAAGGAGATACAACATGCCCCATATAAAGGAAATAAGCCTTTACATTATCCATATATAATAGAGGATAAATATTCATCAATATTTCTATAGTTAAACCCACATTCCAAATAAACACCATATATAATATGGTATAAGGTTTAGAAAAGAAAAATATCCATGACACGAGTATATGTATATTTAGTATAAATATAAATTCAAATGAAAATTGACATATAATGGGGAATAGGTACACCACATAAGAATAATTAAGTGCACAATACATTGTATGTCACAATGAAAGGGAAAATTGAGACAGAGTCCCTTACCACAATGTAATCAATCGATTCATATGACCAAAAACTAATAACCACCAAATGAATCACAAAATTCCATGAGAATACATTTAATAATGATAATATATATCAAATGATACTACAAAATACACCATGAAAAATAAATAAGTGGTGAATAGTGGAAATCTCACTGAAATAAAAGTGAGATAAGAAACCCCTTACAAACATTTTTGTAATGGTAACGGGTGTTATTGTGAGGGATTAATGAGAGGTAAAGGTATATCCCATTATTTATATATAATATGGGAAGAATGGGGGAGGTGTGAAAACATACCCCATCTTTAGGAATTAAAAATAAAAGGGCACATCAAAGGGAAAATTCTTTAACAAAAGTGAGAGAGAGGATCCTTTACCATGAACGTATCATTGGATTGAGGACAAATCAATTTAATAATTATGTGTGAAAAAGCTAAACCCACAAAATAAGAGTGTATATAAATAATATAACAATCATATATCATTCACACATATAATGTGAAAATACAATACCAATAACATTATTGCTTAACTCTACGAATTGAAATTGAGTTAAGATATCCCATACAAAGATTGTGTCATTAGAGTGACAAAAATTCAATGAAATATTTATGTGTGAAATAAAAATATTCAAAACATATAAGTGGAAATACAGAATAAAAGAATCATAGGTCATTCACACATATTCTTGGAACAATGTAACTAATGAAATAGATGTTTAACTTAAAGAACGAAAATTGAGTAAAGAAAATCCCTTACCTTAAGCACGAAGGTGTTCATGATTTTTTTACAGACATGAATAATCAAATTTATATTTAATAATTAATAATTCCAGATAATCAAAAACATTTAATTGATACGTTATATCCTTATTATGTTCATTAATATCTTTTTTTAAGTGTTTAAGAGATTCAATTTTGTTGTTTTGGAGGCATTTTCTTACTTCATTTTCATGATTTGTTTAATTGTATTCATGAATGGAAGTTCATTTGGAATGTGGATAAACATAAAAAATTGAAAATATATAATATTAGTGACATTAAATATATATAATTGATCTTATAATGATTTTGGTTATATACCATGAGGATGACTCCTTCAATGAGTCAATGACAAACACTTGGATTTGGCTTGGCATTTTTGTTCACAAAGAACTAGTTTGGTATTATTATTATATATTTTTAGTGTGTAAGGATTCCTGAAAATTAAAAAAGAAAAAATAAATATATTATGATCCAGTTCATCCATTTAAAAGGTTTCATGACCAGTCTTTAATACAGTAATGAAAATTTAAAACCAGTCTTCCTTGAGTGTGATAAATTAACACATCTCAGATGGTGTTCGCATTTATAGTATAAAAGGAAGGGAAAACAAGATATTATGATGAAATATTCCATTAGAATGATTAGTATCTAGTACATGTAAGGTACTATAATTATCAATGAATTTTTATTAGGGGAGGTGATATGAGGGAACAAAATAATCAAACTTGTAAAAGAAATTGAATGAAAAGGAATGGAGGTTCACCTCTTGAGTACTCCTCCATGAGAAACTCCTTAAGGCCTTTGTTTTTGGCATTTTATTAAGACCAAAATGGTCTCAGACATTGGGGAGGAGGTTAGGGAGATATTTGAGAATAATATAGGCTTGGAATGAAGCTTGAGTGGTGTGGGAGGAAGAGGGGGTGAGGGTGGTTTATAAAGTGGAGGGGGGAGGGAATTTCTCTATATTATATTCATTAATTTATTATTTCTCAAAAAGGCAAGGAATAATGTTTCTTCCATGACCACGAATAGTAATTTTATCATTTGAAACCGAATAAATTAGTATTACATTAGTAGAACATGATACATGACTATAATTAGTCTATTTAGCTTATTTTGTAAATTATGGTATTTCACTATTTATAAAAAATTTAATGTATTTCATAAAAATAACAAAAAATTATCCTTACCATTATTCGACATGTAGAATCCAAAAATTAAGTCTATTTTTCAAAAATAACTTTTTAAATTTGATTAATTTAATATTTAATTAAAATTATTATTTAATGAAAAAATATAAACACTTAAAATATTAATCATCAATTTTAAGGTCCCTAAATTTATTTGTACATTCATGGGTATGGATACCATTCATAAGAGTCATATTAGTATTCATAAAGGTATGTCTATATTCTTAAGTGTTGATTATTATTCATAAGGGTAGGTTACTATTCACCAAAAGTTGAGTTTTTCTTATTGGACTCCAAATAACTTACTGATCGCAACCGTGTAAGTTAGATTTTTGAAATTCACATCATAGAAGTGAAAAAAATATGTTTAAATTTCTAGGTTATAACAATGGTGTGTTTGTAGAGACTTAGTGATCTATTAATTCTATAATAAGTTTATTTGAAAATACATGTGGTGTTACATTATTCCCACCATCAGAAATTTCATCCTCAAAATTTTATTTACTTATTAAAAAGTGATGGAACCTTGATCATGGTGTCCATATAGTTTCATCATCATCCCTATAATCTAAATATAAGGTCCATGTATTTCAACAATGATTTAGAGATCCTTTAAAATAATTTGCTTCTTTTATCCAAATACACCTTGTACAACAATGGACATATAGGTTCTCATTGAATTGTTTTTTGGAAAATAATAATGTATGACAGATAATTTTAAAACAACTGATAAAACATGATTTTTATAAAATATTAGGACCAAGTTTGAGTTTATATTTCAATCAATGGTCTTTCTTATATTCCATATGTATGTGTTGAAGGATTATATTTTAAAAGAAAATATAAATAAGTCGTCCAAGGGTCTCCTTCTTCAGCACCTTTTTCAAAATCATAATATTCTTCAAAATCTTGTGATAAGGTAAAATATTTGAAAATTACTTGGTAATATTTACATTTCATAAAAATATGAGAATATTGAGAAATTATGATTTGATTAAATACCACCCATGATCCACGATGGTATCAAGGTATAGTAGAGTTGTATGATATATCAATCAATTTCTTGCAAGTGAGTTATAAGTTAGAAAATATTTTATAATTGTTAGGACATGACTTTTTAATAATTATTGAAAGAAATTAATTAGGAAGGGATAGGTATGTCATTTGAGATCCTCCTCCTTCCATTTGTAACTGATGTTCAGTGATCTGAAATGTTATACAACATGGATTTAACTTAATTCATAGACATAGAGACTAACCATATGTTTAACGAAAACTCAAAATTTATAATGTTTTCTATGAGTATTGATTCTCATTCTTCCATTAGGAACCATTTTTAAATAATTTCATACTCAATATTAGGTTATGAATCATAATTTATACTCTCAATTTGAAAAGTACATATAATAAATTAAAATTCTATGAATTGTTATTCTCAAAGACATGGTTTCTCTAAAGAAAAAATTTACATTAAAATCCTTCATTATGGATTGTAAAATATATTGGAATTGTCCTAAAAATATCCCCTAGGAGTGTCAATACCAAGAGTGTAGAAAGGCTCGTTGTCTTGTACCATGATACCCTGGGTCAATCCTAAAACTCCTTTTCGGAGTTTTCACTTCTAGGTACACTTGTTCTAGAGTATCCTCTACCTGTCTCTATCCAAACAATGATGTATTTTCTAGAAATATCCACATAATACTTTCTTTACCAAAATACTAGGACCTTCCTGTTTCTTTTTCCTCAAATACTACAAGATGGATTTGTTCCCTAATCTATATTTTCTAATCATGATTCCAAGGTTCATACTAAACATCCACTCATAACAACTATAACACCCCGACCCTTCTAGACTGGAGTCAGTGCATTAATTAGTACAATGGCATGGTTTAAAGGAATGAAAGCTCGAAGTAATGATCAGTTTAGTAGTCTTGATGAATTTTGATACATATATGTAACTTAAATTACATTGGAATGGTGGAAAATACAACACATAACAATAACTGAAAACTACTTCCATATAAAATCAATAAGTGATCGACTCTTCATAAATTGATGGAGGTAAGAAAATGAATGGGGTTAGCTCAATCACTCAGTAATGTTAAAAAAATAAAAGAAACATGAATCAATAATAACAAAATCATAAACTACACGGTATAGTCAATATGGCATGGTGACTAAATGAAAAAGTCAAGCCTTTTTTCCCTTTGGAGATGGGGATGACCTTGTTTTTTTAAGGTTCATACTTTCCAATCAGTTTGTAACGAGATTATTCATAGAACTGGAAACACCCAATTATTCTATATCCATTTGGACCTACTTTCCAAAGGTAGTTTATCGTTAGTTGTGGACTGATGAATCTTAAGAATTTTCATTGGTTGAGAGGATGAGAGGTCAGGCTCATCACACCTTTTTGGTGGGAATTATTGCCTCCTCTGGGACACTCTAACAGATTTATGTTATGTTATTGAATCCTTATTAATTCACAAAGCCTAAATATGATTTTTTCATTAGATTTGTCAATCGATGATTTATATTTCTGGGATTTAGAGAATATTTTATATGTATTTGAGGTTTTTCATCGAGAGGGAATCATCTCTATGTATTTGATATTCTTAGTCAATGGTATCCTTCAATACATTATATAGAAATATCTTGGTAATTATGATGGCCATGCATGATTTAAAGACACTCAGTAGTGCACATGAATTTTATTGTCATTCCGAAGGATAAGAATTATTTTAGAGTTGGGATCATACCCACAGATGGGATACCTATGCATCCCTGTTAAAAAATGAACTAGTACCCACGTAGTTCGATAGGAAGGATATAGTTTAACTTCATATGGGATAGAAAATAATTAATGAAATATGGGATTGAACAATATAAAGGATTCCTATGTACTCTACTTCTAAGGCAGATATCAAAGTCCACGTAGTTCGGGTGAATAAATATGGGGCTTATGCATGTTTAACTACCCAAAAAAAGAGAAGTCGTGATTAATTTTACACTCTAAGCTCACGTGAGTCGTGCTCGGTGTGAGAAATAAGAGGTATCACTAAACCTGATGATTGTGCCATGAAAGATGCAGTCACAAGAAATGATGTGGGGCTTACGTATATATGTCTGCCCTAGTAGATGAAGACTGGGACTTACTTCAAGAAAGAAGCCCATGATCAGGGTCCATAAAGGTATTTGTACTTTATGGAGATTTGTAATTTTAACATGGGGCTTACTCCTAAGGAGGATTCCCAAATTGAAGGGGACATATAACATGGGGCTTACTCCTGAGAAGAAGGCCCAAATTAAAAGGGACTTATGATTGGGGATTATTCCTGAGAAGGAGGCCCAAATAAAAAGAAATTATGATTGGGGATTACTCCTGAGGAGGATGCCCAATGTTAAAGGAATTATGACTGGGGATTAATCCTGAGAAGGAGGCCCAGTTTAAGGGGACTTGGAAATTACTCTTGATGAGGCTTCCCTAATTAAAAGAATTAGGATCGGGGCTTATTACTGAGAAGGAGGCCCGAACTAAGGGATCATGGGGCTTACTACTGAGAAAGAGGCCCTAAATCAAAAGATCATCTTGTCTTAAAGTATGAGGTTATGGAGTAAACCTCTAACCATAGTGACATAAATCTTGTATGTCATGAGGTTTTGGGAGAAGTTCTCACATAATTCCTTTTAGATAAGGAATCCAATAAAGGAACAATGCCATAAATGGCATTGAAAAGGGGTTCAATGGATAATATCTTGAAGATGAGAGGTGAACGGGATAATGGCACACAAATGAGATTGATGCGGAAGTGTTGGTTGTGTAAGTCATTTTTCATGCAAGTCTTGTTCGCGCAAGTATAATTTTGTGGCATGGGTTCATCCGGGCGACAAAAAATCTGTAGGTTAATACCTGGGTGAGACTTGACTCAAGACTTTTCTATTATCCTAAGATGTTTCCAAAAGGGCGGTGCACAAGTTTCATTGAAAGGGTAAGGCGACATTGAAGAGTTTCCATTTTTAAGGAGGTCTGGACACTTATGTGCACAAGTGTTGATGAATTCTAAACACATAGTCCTTATTCTACCCATTCAAATCTTCCATTCTAGGTAAAAAGTTGTCTTCGAAGCTTTCAGAAGAGTTGAGTTGAATACATGGGAGACCAGAGCTTGATTTTGACTTTTGAAAAATCCGTCTTCGAAATGGGGGTCCACAGGGGCTATTTATAGGCCACCTTTCACCTTGGGTGAAATTTCAAATTGGGCGTGCAAGTGACTTGCGTGGTTTACTCCATGATGGGTTCCTATTTCATGCCTTTGTCAATTTTTTTGATGTTCTTCAAATGGTGACCATATTTGTTCTTAAGGTATTCCCCTTTTCCATTCATTTGACACTGTGACAGAAAGGAGTGTCAACAAAAGTCCCCCCTCAGAGTTGGATATGAAAAGGAAAGAGGATCCGACTCTGAGGTAAAGTCAGAGAGATCAAGGGTCTATCGTTATTGGCAGTTTAAAGTCAAGAATGTTGGATTATAAAAAAGGATAATATTTAAGGTCGAATATATTTGACTGAATGGATGATATTGACAAAATTCTTGATAATTTTTTTGGAAACATATTACCATATTCATGTATGGAGGGGGAAAATTGTAAACTGTGACTTAATAAATTTTGAATCTGAGGAATGACATGGGAAAACAGATAAATGGAATTAGTGGAAGTATTTTCTATGAATGAAGTTACCACTACTTGAAACCCCGTTATGGGGGCTGAATTATGCAGGGCCAACTGGGGAATAAGATGCATAGTCAAATAATAGTATCTTTTGGCTGACATGACCATTAGGTAGAGTACTTATGCAAGGCCACCTAAGGGCACGTGCTCTATAGTCAGTCAAAAGAACTCTCAGAAATTTGACTTTCTATTACTAAATGTTGAATAATGTTTTATGGAGATTCAAATTTTCCAAAGCATAGAGTCGGTTTAATAGAGAAAGGTACTTGAATATGGAGAGGATATTTCCAATCATAATTGTCAATGAATTGGAGGAATGTGACTTCTACGAATGTCTAACCCAAATGTAGGAAAAAATGGTATATATGGTTTTAAATATTATGACTATAACCGGAGATAGAAACAATATATGACATATGGTCAAGTGGTCCATGGTTATTTCATATTTCTCTCAACATATATAGAAGGAAAATGTAAACCATAGACTTTAATACTTTCAGATCACGAAAAAGAGTATGGAACAAATATGTTAAGGATGTTAGTTTTTTTTTGCAGATCCCTACATATTGTCGTTATGACCAATTGGGACAAAAGAAGATTATTCTATGAATGTAGTTACCATTACATGAAAAACCCATTATAGAGGTTGAATTATGTAGGTCCAACTGGGGCATAAGCTTCATAGTCAAATTGTAGGTTCTTTTGGATGACATGTCGGTTATGTATACAACTTATGCAAGGCCACTTAAGGGAACATGCCTCATAGTCAAGAAACATAACTCCCAGGTATCAGACATTTTGCGACCAGAATTTATGAAAATGGTTATAGAGACCATGAATATTATTTTTATAATGTTACATATGGGTCCAGAATTGAGATTCTAGATGTCACTACGTATCTCATTAGGATGAGAATCAAGCCACACATAGTTCTTGAAATACAGTTTAACGTCATGCAGGATGAGATCATGGAACATATTAGTTTAGGGTTTTAGTGCTTGACCATAGTGAGGGGGACAAGTCGTGAATTTTTTATAAACATGATGTGAATAAATACTAGGGTGTTCCATATCACACCATGTGCTCCCAGGGGGGCTTTCAGTAAAGAGATTCAAAATGGAGTTTGGTGATAGTCCAAATGGCTTGGGGCTAGACTAGAGGAATACTCAAGAATTCCTACGTATCCCATGAGGATGGGAATCAATCTTCACATAGTTCTAGAAATACCCTTTTTACAGATTTGGTTCGTACATATGAAGGGTAAAGAGGAATTTATTGCAATTATGGATGGACCCATGAATAATGACTTTGGTGTCACTAAGTATCTCATAAGTATTAGAATCTAGTCATACGTAGTTCTTAAAATATGACATGGTTGGAGACCATGTCGATGATGATTTATCTCAAGTGAGGGTATCAGGGATTTTTGCAGTTTATTGCCATACAATACACAAGTGCTAATAGTTTAAGGTCATATGCATGGACCAGTGCTATGCAGTTTAATGTCTTGCAGTAAGGAAAATGGGGGACTATATAGTTTAACATCATATAGCTAGAACGATGAGATGAACACAGTTTAACGTCATGTAAGACAAAAGTGAACCAATATGAATAAGACAGTTGACGTGGGCTTCAGAGATCAACATCATATATGATGGAGGTGAATCGATGTGAATAAAGTGGTTTCGGGCTTCAACCTCAGTAGGTTGCCTATGTACCTAGCCTAGGAAGCAAGGATCAAAGTCTGCATTGTTCAATTTAGAGGGATTCGGTGATCAGGGTATACTTGAGAAAAACGACCTGAAGATGATTTTGGGACATAAGAATGGTTTGCGACCCAAACAAGACGTCATGGTCGATGATTACTCTAAACTCACAAGATTCATGCTCGGTGTGAGAAACTAGAGGCCACAATAGACCTAATGATCTTGTCACAAAATATGCAAACATGAAAGATGGTGTGGGGATTATGCATTGTTAGCTGCCCGAGGCACGCAAGGAAATATAGTATAACAGACAATTGCGCATGCAGTTATCACAAGCATGGTGTTCTTGGAAGTTTAACATCATGTATCACATATGACGCACAATTTAACGTCATATTAGATTATAGAGGGTATACAGTTTAACTTCATGTTGGACGATAGAGGGGCTATGCAGTCTAATGTCTTGCACCAATGAAAATGGGAGTATTAGTGTTACACACAATACTTCTTCAAGAATAATTCATTGGTTGGAGTTTTAATGAGTTCTCCATCCATTGATATTAATGAATAATCTCCATTATAGTAGACCATATATATTGAGTATGGTCTTTCACACTTTTGATCATGATTTAGAGGCTTCATTCTTGGTATAATTGGGGTTTTGAGGGCCAATACCAATTCTACATTAATGAATGAATGAATAAAAACTTTTTTATTGAATACTTGTGCTACTCTATTTTGATAGACTTCTAAATTATGCAGTGTGCATGATCTTTATTCATATATTTGTTCCAATTCATCCAATCACTTTTGATATTGTTCATCTGTAGATACTGATCAAAAATGGAGACTCTAAGAGAAGGTAATTGTACTTCAACTGGAAGGACTACTTCCATTCTATATACCAATGAATATGGAGTTGATCGTGTAGTAGTGCGGGTGGTAGTCTGATAAGCCCATAGATCATGAAAAAGTTTATCAAGCCATGAATTCTTATCTTTTTCCACCATCTTTTGAATTATATTTGAATGAGTCTTATTGAAAGCCTCTACTTGACCATTGGCCGCTGCATGGTACTGAGATGAATGGTTGAATCTCATATTGTATTCTTGATATAATTTTCTTACGTCAGATGAAGAAAAATTGTTGCCATTATCCATCAATATGGTATGACGAACACCAAATCTGGTAATAATGTTGGACTTGACAAAGATAACAATGCTTTTAGCACCGAATTTTTTGAGAGGTATTTCCTCTTCCCATTTGGAATAGAATTCAGTAGCAGTAAGAATATACTTAAACTACTTAGTTGTTGTCAGAGGATAATGTCCTACTAAATCCATTCCCCATGTAGAAAACCACAAGGAGTATTTAACCATATTAAGAAACTCTAGGGGTTGATGAAAGAAGTTGGCACATATTTTGGAAGAATGAAACTCCTTAGTGAAATCAACACAATCTTGCATCATTAAAGTCCATAAGTATCCAAGCCTTCGAATTTGACCAGAAAGTCTATGTCCAGACTAGTGGGAACCACAATCTCCTGCATGTACTTCATTCATGACAACCATTTTCTCTTCACCATCAATACATTTGAAGAGAATTCCATCAAAACCTCACTTGTAGATAATTATTTGGTGATCTGGGCTATCATAAGGAGTAATATTGACTACACGTTGCTAGAATTGTTCTTTCTCGGCTCTATCCGGCGGGAGTGTAACATTTTGAAGGTATTCCTTAATATGTGTCATCCATCTTGTAGTATGACCATATGGTTCAGAAATGCGACTGATTTCATTGATTTTCTCTCTTCTGATTTGAACAAAAGGTGAAACTATATGACGGCGGACAATACTGATGATTGTTTTGTCCCTATTTGGATCTTCCAGGGCTGTGGCTACATTATCCAGTGCATCAGCTTGGAAATTTTATGATCGCGGGACATAAGAAAATGTTAGTTCTGAGGAAAATTCATCCATTAACTCTCTGACTCAATAACACATAGGTATTAACACTTCTTTTCAGATAGAATAATCCCCATTGATTTTCTTGATTACTGAATTTGAATCACATTTTACCTTCAATTGATTCACCTATGCCGGAAGTGCCAATTCAAAGCCTATGATGAGAGCTTGATATTATGATTTATTGTTTATGCCACCTTCCAAAAATAAGATGTAATATGGTAGAACTACCTTTTTTAGAGAAATAATCACGATTCCTAACCCAACATTATTGAATTTAGATATTCCATGTTCTTCCCTGTTGGACTTCTGCAGGAACCATCAAAGAACATTTCCCAGGTTGGAGGTTTATCTAGAATAGATAAGACTTCCTCATCATGAAGCTCAATATTTAAAGATGTATCTTCTATATATGGTTTTTCATCAAGGATATCGGCTATATCATGGAATTTTATTTCCTTTTGAGACACATACTGGATATCAAACTGCTGCAAAATAACTGCCCACCTTTCCAGATATCCTGTGAGCATTGGGTGACTAAGGATAAAATAGATCGGGTTATTATGAGATACCAATTAGACCTCATGATGTTGCAAGTAGTGTCTCAATTTTTGAAATGTAAAGATTAATGCTAGGAATCACTTTTCAATACACGAATATCGAGTTTCTGCCTCAATCATAGTCTGACCGAGATAGTAAAGGCTATTTTCATTCCCAATACCATTCATTTGGGCAAAGAAAGGAACCAAATGATCGCTCTAAAGCTGACACATAGAAAATAGTTGGTCATTCTTCAATAGGTGGCATTAATACTTGTGGACTCAAGAGATATTTCTTGAGGGTATCGAATTCTTTTTGAGATTCTTCAGTCCACTGGTATGTGAAACCCTTCTTCATTAATTTGGTGAAGGGTAAACACTTGCCTACCAAATTGGAAATGAAACACCGAATATAGGCCAACTGTCCGTGAAGTCCTCTTAATTACTTCAAATTTCTAATAGGTGACATGTCAAGGATTGATTTTATCTTCTCGGGATATACTTCGATACCACGATGGCAGACAAGAAAGCCGAGAAACTTTCCTGAGGTTACCGTGAAAGCACATTTCAAGTGGTTCATCTTCAAATTGTGTTGTCTAATTTTGTTGAATATGATTTTCAGATCGGCCAAGTGATCAAAATGTTGTCTATATTTATCCACCAAATCATCCATATAACATTCAAAAAATTTCTTTAAAAAGGGATTGAAGATACGGTGCATGGAATTTTGACACGTTGCACCTGCATTCTTTACGCCAAAGGGAATTACCTGAGAGAAAAACACACCTTTAGGAGCTCTGAAGGATGTAGACTCCTCATCTTCTGGGGCCATTCATATTTGACTGTACAAAAAGTTACCAGCCATGATGGAAAGAGCTTCATAGCTAGCTATTGCATCAATTAAGAGTTCTGTGATCGGAACTGGAAAATCATCTTTGGGGCAATGCCGAATAAGATCTCTAAAGTCAATGAATAATCTTATTTGTCCATTCATATTTTTCATAGGGACAATATTAGCCAGCCATTTGGGATATTGAACTACTCTAATGATGTTATCCTTGATAATATTATCAACTTCTTCTTCAATTTTGGAGGCATAATTTGGGTGTGTTCTTCATGTTGCTTGCTTGAATCCTCGATGATCTTCTGGCACTCCCAAATAATGAGTGGTGACATCGGGAGCAAGACCAGGAATTTCTGTATTATTCCAAGAAAAAAACATCTTGATTTTGATTCAGAAATGAAGTATACATTTATTGCTCTTCAATAGTCATGGATGCACTAATTAATGTGGTGCGTGGATCTTCTTTTGTACCCAGATTTATTTCCCTGAGTTCATCAACAGTGGTAGAGATACCCTATTCAAATGTAGGAGGAGCATCCCTGAGATCATCCTCTTCTTCTTCAATATGTGTTACTTCTTCTGTTTCTACTTGCATAGTGGATGACGAAGAATAATTTCCATGGTCAGGGGAGAAGTTAACATTTGAACATCTTGAAGAAGAGGCTACCATTTCTATCCCTATTGATGATGAAGTCTCTTTCTGCGCTGATAGAGAGGAGATGATGGATTGATAATCGACAGCATTGTTTTCCACTGGTATTTCAATAACTTCATTCTGTCATGGTTGATGAAGTATATAATTGATGGATTTCCGTGGATGAAATGAAGACATCTCCATTTATGCTTTCATCACTGTTTGCCGAATCAACAATTTCTCCCATGTTGTCTGGCTTGGTTTCTGTAATTGACATTATGAATGTTTCCATAAGAGTGCTTGGATTTAGGTCTATCCTATCAATTTAATTGATAGGAAACACATAATCTACACTCACATCTATGAATGGGTTTACAGGAATATTTTACAAACCATTTTCTGCATTACTTTTGGAGACCTTATTTGCCATTGATTTTCCCTTTCCCCCTATGTGATAAAATTATACCTCAATGTATTAAGATTCACACGTTTTTAATGGGGTCGGGTCACCATAAAATGTCCCAATTTTACCATTGAAACAATATTTGATACATTGATGGTATGACGAAGGTACGACCACATGTTGATGTAGCGAAGGTCTTCCAAGAAAAAAATTGAAGGTTGTGTCCTGATAAACAACTGTGAAATCTGAATTAGACACAAGGTCTCCAAACTGAATTTAGAGTGTTATCTCACCCAGAGGTTCTTGTTTATTCTTTCCATATCCTTGAAACATCAAAGTAGAAGGAGATAAATCAGATTCGGTGAGGCCCAATCGATGAAGTGTATGAGTAGGAATGATGTTGACTCCTGAGCCATTATAAATGAAATCTCATTGGATGTCTATGTCATTGAATTTTCCAGATAGATTCAAAGGTCTGATATTTCCATGTACAACATAATCTTCATATTCATCTGTAAAAGATATCACTACCTGGCATTATGCAGGATCATTCTCTATATGGTAGACCACAGCCGCAACAATTTTAGTTTTGAATTCTTGAGGACTTGAAAAAGCCTTAATAAGCACCTCCCAAAGATCTTTTGATAGATTTTTAGAATCTAGAATTGATAACATGGCTAGTACATGGGCCAAATGTTTCATGACATCATACTTTTGTTCCAATGGTCTGCATTTAATAGCATGAAAATGTGGGTTTTTAGATGCCTTAGAAACTGATGCTTTGGGAGTTGATGCCTCCCGTATCGGGGTAGTAATTGGAAACACTCATGGATTCAGTATATTAGACCGACTAGGTTTATCTATTTTCTGAGAGGAAGAAGGTGTAACCTCTAATCAGTCCTCCAAAATAAATGTGTCAAGACTGAATCTGCCATGTGTGGAAGAAACTTCTTGTTCCTGTTGAGCCCGCTAAAGGGATTTTCCATGACTTTCTGCTGCATATATAATTCTAGTAGGGGTATGATTGAAATAGTGGAGTGTAGAATATCCATGTCTTCCTCTGTATCCTAAAATTATGTCTCTTCCTCTAATTCTGTTGATAAATACAGGGAACTTAGGCTTATCATGTTCGAAACTATCATTTGAATTTGAATCTGTTAAATGAATTATGTTAACAGAACCAAAAATCAATTCTTTATCAGATGAGGATTCTTCCTGATGAACCAGTTCAGGTTGTGCCGTTTTTTGGGCGGTTCCTGTGCTTTTAAATCATATGGCATAAAATCTGGCATAGTCAAAGACAACTTACACTACTAAAAATAAGGGTATTAGAGACCACCATTGGCAGTCGCTATAGGGCTATAGAGACCGCCCAGTGACTGCCATTGGCGGTCGCATCTGCTCCGTCGTTGTAGGGCAATAGCGACCGCCAATGGCGGTCGCTATAGGTGGCCGAAATGTCGGACTATAGCGACCGCCATTGGCGGTCGCTACACTGGAAAAAAAATTAAAAAAAAATTCATACCGAAATAAATAAATAAATAAATATATATATTAAATAAAATACACATATATATATATATATATTAAAGAAAATATTTATATATATAATATTAAATAAAATATTTAAATATATATATATATATATTAAAGAAATATATATATAATATTAAATAAACTATTTTTCATTTTTATATATTTTTATTAAATAATATATATATATATATATATTAAATAAAATATTTTAATATATATATATATAATATTAAATAATATATATTTCATTTTTTTATTGAAATGTACGAATTCTGTTTTTTTTCTTCACGGTGCAAAATCAGAGATAAAACAAGATAACAATCATAAAAAATTGAAAACAATTTCAAACATCATAAACATAAAGATCATCATAAACGATAAATGTGCTTCAACAATCCGAGCAGGTCCATCTATTTCAATCTTCTCCTTCAATAAACCTAAAATAAGTCAAAACAACAACAAAACAAAACAAACGTAAATTAAAAATAATTATTCAGTTACTATATAAATATAATAAAATTAAATCTGACATCAAATCATGGTGTTATAATAATTTAAAACCCCCAATTTAAGAAATGCTATCATTTCAGGTCATTTGGCCGTTTTTAGTGTTTTGTGACACCAGAAACGCATTTCCGGTCACCGAGGTCATACGACACCTCTGATTGACGTTCTGTCTGCCCGACCATTTCAAAAATCACACAACTGCTGTTGTCATACGATTTCATGGCACTCCGAGGACATTCGGGTGGTTTTGACCCCCCAACACGCCGTTTTAGCAAGCACTGAGCTGCTGAAAACGACACACTCGGACGTAACACGCGCACCGCACCTCCGATGGGCACGCCGTCTCCTCCTACACATCACGAATAATATTAATAATGTTTTCGGGTTGTTTCAGGTCATTCGGAGCACGTTTGCTCCGAATTCGACCATCTCACGCTGTTTTTGGTGTTTCATAACACCAGAAACGCATTTCCGGTCACCGCGGTCAAACGGCACCTCTGATTGATGTGTCGTCTGCCCGACCATTTAAAAAATCACACAATGGTAGTTTTCATACGGTTTCCTGGAATTCCAAGGTCGTTTGGGGGGTTTTGACCACCCAACGTGCCATTTTAGCGTGCGTCGAGCTCTTGAAAACGACGCATTCGGCCGTACCGCGCGCACCACGCATCCGATGGGCACTCCGCCTTTTCCTACATGTCACAAATAATATTACTAATGTTTTTGTGTGGTTTCAGGTCATTTAGAGCACGTTTTATCTTAATTTGACCGTCTCACGCCGTTTTGGTGTTTTATGACACCGGAAACGCGTTTCTGATCACCGCGGTCAAACGACACCTCCGATTAATGTGATGTCTACCCGAACATTTCAAAAATCACAAAACAGATGATTTCGTATGGTTTCATGGAATTCTAAGGTCGTTCGAGTGGTTTTTACCCCCCCCCCCCCCCCCCCCCCCAACACGCTGTTTAAGCGCGCGACGAGCTGCTGAAAACGATGAATTCGGCCGTACGGCACGCACCGCACATCCGATGGGCACACCGTCTCCTCCTACATGTCAAGAATAATAATTATATTGTTTTCATGTGATTTCAGGTCAATCCGAAGTCATCCACTATGACTTTGAGCATTAGACGTCCGTTTTGGCCATTTATGACACTAAAACGGCGTTCCCAGTCACCGCGGGCACACGGCACGTCCGATTGATGTGACGTCTACTCGACCACATCAAAATTCACTCACCCATTTATGTCGTGTGATTTAAGGCCATTCGGACCTCGTTCGGCCCGTTTGGACCCCCCATGCACGTTTATCAAGCGCGCGCAACACTTAAAGAACGCATAATGAGCCCTACCGCGTAGACCCCATGTCCGATTGACATGCCGTCTGTGCGTAAATTTCACGAATAATAATTTGATTGTTTTCCTGTGATTTCATGTCAATCTGATGTCGTCCTCTATGACTTTGACCTTTAGACGCCCGTTTTGGCTGTTTGTGACACCAGAACGGCGTTCCCGGTCACTGCGGGCACAAGACATGTCCGATTGACGTTCCGTCTACTCGACAACATCAAAATTCACTCAGTCTTTGATGTCGTCTTATTTCAGGCCATTCGGACCTTGTTCGTCCCGTTTGGACACGCCCACGCGCATTTATCAAATGCACAACACTTAAAGAACGCATAATGAGCCCTACCATGTAGAACGCACGTCCGATTGACGTGCCGTCTACGCGTACACGTTGAGAATAATAATTATATTGTTTTCCTGTGATTTCAGGTCAATCCGATGTCGTCTGCTATGAGTTTGACCG